>BSBK01001154.1:645000-1160000 GCA_027943335.1 Chamaecyparis obtusa | reverse complement strand
AATAATCTGATTCTATGGATGGTGTCTCCTCACAAATTATGCAAGTACTGGTTCAATTCTTTATTCTTTATTATTTTCTTCACTTGGTGTAGGATCATGATCTTCATCGGTAACTATTTCTTAATTCTCGGTCTATATAGGTTGATGCTTGGTATCATTACCCTTTGGTTGTTAATGCCAGGCTATTGCTTAGGTAGAGTGTCAGGTTGCTCAATGTATATAAATCTACCATAATCTCCCAGTTCCTTTTTGTTTTCTTCATCATTTTTCTTAGCAAATTCACCAACCCTAAAATTTTCACTTTCAATCATTTTGTTAGTAGCCTTATTTAAACATTTGTAAGCTTTTCTTTTAGTAGAATATCTTAAGAATATTCCTTCACAACCTTTTGAATCAAATTTCCCATTTCTATCATCTTTCAGAATGTAACATCTACTTCCAAATATTATAAAATAACTTAATTTAGTGTGTAACCATAGCATAACTCATAGGGTGTTTTGTTTGAATATTTCTTTAGTTGTACTTGGTTCAATGTGTATACAATAGTACTAAAAAATTCTCTCTAGTATACTTGTGCAACATCATTTTCAATCATTAGTGTTCTAGCACAATCAACAATAGATCTATTCCTCCTTTCAACAATCTCATTCTGTTGTGGTGTCCTTAGTGCAGAAACCTATCTTTTAATTCCATACTCATTACAAAAGTTAGTGAACTCATCAAAAATAAACTCACCACCTCTATATGATCTCAAGCATTTTAACTCTTTTCCACTTTATTTTTCCACTTTATCTTTAAACCATTTAAACATCTTAAAAGATTCATATTTTTCTTTTAAGAACATGATAGTCATCATCCTAGATTAGTCATCAACAAACAAGATAAAATATATGTCTCCATAATAACTCTAATTTCTCATAGGACCACACAAGTCGGTATGAACCAACTCCAAAATAGCATTAGATGAATAGTTTTTGCTCTTAAAAATAGATTTTGATATTTTTCCCATTTGACATTATTTATACATGACATGGTGAGGTTTAGATAAGCTCAATAAACCTCTAACTCTCCTTTTCTTACTAATTTTAACCATGTTGTCAAAATTCACATGACATAGCCTTTTGTGCCATAACCACACATCTTTAGTTCTAGCCAATAAACAAGAAGTTTTAGCATTATCAAGATAAAACAAATTACATTTAGATTGTTTACCAGTACTGACCAACTTTCCAGTCTCATCATAGATTTTTACCTTTCTATTCTCAAATGCAACTCGGTGACCTGTGTTATTAAGTTGTGCTACACTCAATAGATTATAATTATGTCCCTTCACCCAATATGCATTCTCACATCTGTTCTTATTGTTCAATAGTATAGATCCTTTTCCTTTTAATATAAAAGGTGTATCATTTCCCATTTTAATAGATCCTCCATTATAATGTTCAAGGTATTCAAATTTATCTTCATCACTAGTAATATGATGTTTACAACCACTATCAATAATCCAAGTATCATTCTTGCTAACTTTAGAAACAAGTGTTGTTTCAACATACCTTTCTTCTTCTTCTAAATCTTCTTTCAAAGCTACGAATACCACCTCAATGTCTTTATCAATGTCACTGGTGGTGTCAGTGTCAGTGTCATCATCATCATCTTCAACAAGGTAACATGCCTTCTTTCCTTTGTCTTTGTAATCTTGGTTACTTCTTTTATCATACCGTCAGTTGCCTCTATGTTCTCAGTTATCTCTCCTGCCAAATTTTCTCTCACTAGATCTTTCATTATCTTTATCATCTTCTTTCTTGTTTGGACATCTAGCTGCAATGTGGCCGATTTCTTTACAATTAAAACATACCAAATGTAGTTTTCCTTTATATCTTCCTTTACCTTTCTGCAGTCTTCTAGCCATTAATGCTTCAAGCTCATCAAGCTCATCCTCATAACTTTCACTATCACTCTCATTTCTTATCATGTGTTTATTGCTTGATTTACCAATTTTCAAGGATGACATAAATGTAGAATCAACATTAGGAACAATACTATTATCAAAGTTACTCAACTCAAAAGAAGTCAGTCTATTGATTAGATTATCAAGTGTAAGATGATTTCCTAGAGTTGATCTCATCTCATGAATTACAGAGAATCTAATAGCATAAGTAGGCAATAAGGTTCTAAGAATTTTACTTACAACATTGTCTTCTTTAATAATACCTCCTGATCTTCAGATAGCATTGACAATCTCCTTAATTTAGTTGTACTATGAAATATTTTCTCCTTTCATTTTCATGTCATTAAACTTTCCTCTAAGACTATCAGCTTTAGCCCTTAGCACATTTGCATCTCCTCCGTGAACTATTACAAGATTGTCCCACATCTGTTTAGTAGAAGTACATGTCTTGACATCATCAAATTTGGCATTTGATAAGGAAGAAACAATCACTATCATTGAAACATTATGTTCATGTCTATCTCTCATTTGATCAATAGTTAAGGGTCCAGTAGGCTGGATGAATTCATTATCCAAGTTATATATAGTAGATTCTCCAATTCTAGATAGATGAAATCTCATTCTTCTTTGCCATGTTGATAAGTTATCTTTGTTTAGCTTTGGCACCTCTCTCTTATACATCTTGTGATCTTTAGCTCAAGTCCTTCAAAATTTTCTTTCCAAGCACTCTATGCTCTAATACCAATTGTTAGATAAATGAGAGAGGGGCGGGGGGGTGTGAATTAGTTAAGTCTAGTTATCATACAGTCACAAATCTCCTAGATGAATATTTAAAAAAATTTCAATCATATAATCAACTCGGTAAGATATCAATTGTGTATTTCTCTTCATCTACCGATTACCAATAAATTAAGTATTGTATTCATTGATCTATCCAGTTATAGAAATGTGTAAATTAAAATAACAATTCAACACATCATACACATATATAACACATAGATTTTTAATGTGGAAACCCTATTAGGGGAAAAACCACCTGGGACTGGTAATGCAAAATAATTCACTCTTTTGAAGTGAGATTGGTTAGGAGCCAACCTTGTTAAAGGTTACAAAACACACTATGAGGTGTGACATGGTTAGAGGATTTATCATGAACAATTCTCCTTTGACCATACATTCACTATGGGGTCAAAAAGAAAAAAATCAACATTCATTGAATGTCATATTGAAATATAAATATTGTTAAATCCCACTCGGTTAAGAGATTTATTTGTAGAAATGATTAAACTGATACATTAATGATCTGATTTAAATATAACTTTGATTTGCAGATTTTGAGATCTATGCTAAGCCAAAATACCTCTAATCCATAATCAATTATACATCTTAATTTCCTCCAACTCTATTTTGCTCGGTATATACTTTCTCTGACACTCGGTGTTGCCTACAATTTTTCTCAGTTCTGTCTTCAACCAATTTGATCAATGTTGCATGAAAGTAATCATTTTCACACAAATTCTCCTGCAGTATTAAGTACCCCAGACTCAATAATGAATCTCATGTCTCCTTATATAGACATCATAAGCCATTTTCATTTCATCCATAGATTTTTCCTCTTAATCTTCACCATTCATTTTTCCGCTTTAACCTTCCTCGACAATTATGTCATTAACACATTTCATTCTCCTTCATTTGATCAATCTTGAATTTTTTCAATTGTTAGATCATCATAAAAAATATTATCTTCTACCTCAAAATCATAAGCAATTATCCAACTCATCATTTTAGTTAGTTGTAGCAAATTTCATTTATTTCTTTCACTCGGTCAATACCTAAATGCATCGGTTATTACTAGCTCAGTTAATACTGTACTTGATATACACTACACTTTCTTGGTGTATACAAAAATCTTTATTTACCGACCACATAAACTTGTGCAGTTATGATCTTCAATACATAATAGAATCATGCAATACAATCAAGTCATCGATATGATGTCATAGACTCATCAATAAGTTACCTAATGTATACCTGTATATAGTTCAAAGTACCTTCATAGAGTTAGCTTGATAATAAATGATCAAATAAACTAAATTACCACAATTAATGAGCTATTTAATGCAAATAAAACCAATAAAAACCCTATAGATCTCTATTTAAGGATGCTAATGATAAGCTCTCAGCAAGTCTCCATTAGTGACAAACTTAAAATGAGAAAATGATAAGATGATTAAGCTAATTAAGTAAATTCCAATTGAAACTATGCTCAAAATAGCCTAAAATACCTTTCTTGTTCAAAAACAAAAGAGGTTTGATGCAATTCTCAAATTTTTGGATGGATTTCTCTTGATTTTGGTCTTCCTTTTATAGATTTTTGCAAGCATAGGGGTGGAGTTGAGTTAATCATGATTAGGTTAAGGTTAAGTCCATGGTTCCACCTTTGGGGACAATTTAAATGGACTGTCCTCAAAGCTTGGGACAAAGAGACAAAATGAGTGGTCAAGATGCTCTCACCTTATGTGTGATTGAGATTCGATTTGAGATTGATCCATGTGAGTCCAATCCTTAATTCCCATTGGTTGACGCATTTTCCTCCCATGTGGTGGGTGAGGGAAAATAGGGATTTAATAATTGAATTGAATTTGTTTGTTTAGCCATGTGTACCCCTTGAATGGGTTAATTTGATTTAAATTGAATTATATAATTAATTAGATTAATTGCATAATTAATTGATTTATTTGATGTAAATTGATTTATTAACTTTTAATTTTTAATTATTATTAGTTTTTGGCTTAATTTCAATTAATGCTTTGATTTTACCTTAGTTGCTCACTTGAATTGATCTTGACCATTTTTAGGTGATTACAAATGCCCCTCTTTGAATCGATGTGCGAAGCGCATTGGTTCAAAGATTATCCTGATATCCTAATGCGGTTTCCTATTTTACTGATGATTGATTTTGATACTAATGATAGATCTTTGATTCCTGATGAGCTCCTAATTGATTAATGTCCTCGATGGTCATTTCAATGATGGATCTCTGATGTGATTCCATATTTGACTTGATTTTCTGATTTTGATGCCCCATTGATGAATTCAATTTTTTTTTTTTGCATTTTCTAATTTAAGTCAATGATGATGTGATTGCATGCCCCTTGGGAAATGAATCAAAATGATTGTGGATGATTTGGTTGAGATTGGGAAATTTTGATTTATTTCCCGATATAGAAATTTGGATATGCCTCGATGATGGGGTGGTCCCACAATACTGTGTCCCACTTTTTGGCCAACTTTGACACAAAGATCAACATTCTGAGAAAAAACTTCAGTTTTGAACACTTGTTGCCGCAAAACTATTAGGAATTTTAAGATGATGTAAACTAGAGTCTTTTAGAATTTTCTTTCTAATTTCTAAATATATTTTTCTAAAAAAAATTAAAATTCATTAAAAAAATTTTCCTTCTTCGAAAAGTGTTTTGTGTGAAAAACTGTGTTTTTAAGGAGTTACTGTCACTTGGATCAACATATTTTTTTTTAAAAATATGATAATGATGTAATTCTTTTGAGATTATATTTTTATCTTCAATATCTAAAGGATGCAATTGGTTTCATTCATTTTGGGTCAATATTTCATAGTTTATTAAGTTCTAAAGTGACAGTAACTTTAATTTAAACATAAGGTCACTTGGATCGCTCTAACTTGATCTGTGTATATCGAAATTTATTTTTTCTTTTTTTAATAGAAAGGTAACACAAATACTCTTTTCCTACATATTTTTCATAATTTTTTTTGGTAATTTACTATTTTTCCCAAAGTCTTCAAGAGATGGGTTGTTGAATGACCAAACAACCTATGTTTAGTTAAAGTAATATTTAAAAGTGATAATGAACTCAACATGTATTAAAATTATTTTCATTAGAAAGCTTGTTCTGAATAGCATCATACTACATAGATAGGTTTTTCAAACGGAGTCATTTGATCTGCCAAAACATAAAGTTGAAGTTATTTTTTGTCAGCATTTTAATAGGTGTGAAGGAGACTCCATTGTAGGTATGAATGAGGATTATAGATGTTATATCAATGTTTTTTTAATATAAGAGGCTTTGAGCTAACTATTTGTAATTAATTCCTTCAAATTGAACCTCTCAAGGCTTAAATCATTATATTTTATTAAAAATGTGTTATTTCAACAAAAATCAGTATGTCTAAAAAAGTGGGACACACTATTGTGGGACCACCCCATGAGATAATTTGATGAGAATATATTAGATGGATAAGATGTTGTTGATGCTCCAGATAAGTTGATGATGTGTTGATATCATTTGATGTCAGTCAGAATCACTTGGTTGATGTTGTTGTCAATTTGATAGGATAGGTAGGTTGATGGGTTGATATTTTTCTCTCAAGATCTAGAGAGACAAAACAATGATTTTCCTTCCTCAAGATCTAGAGTTAGGAGATTTGATGTGCTCAAGATGAGAAAAATTGATGATAGGATAATTTGATTGACATTTGATGATTACTTGGATGATTTGACTGACTAATATTTGATTTAATAATCTCAGTGAGATTTTTTGATGATACAGGGTTGATTAGATGTTCTCATGATGCAAAAATAAGGATTGGAGAAGAGAAGGGTCATCCACTAGTGTAGGTGCAGATATAGATATAAGTGATGGATAGAGTGAGGTTTCCCCTATTTAATCAATATGATTGGATATTGATGATATCCTTGATGAAGCATGGATCATTTGATGGATCATGATTTACATGTACTTGTATCTTGATGATGTTGATGTACCTTTCATGATCATATTGAGCATGAATTTTGATGATGAATACTTCAAACATTGATGATGTTGATTGGGACTTTGATTATATGGATGGACATTTACTGATGTATATTTCATTGATTTATTCTGATATAGATATTAATGTATCTTGATATGGTCCTTTTATGATAATAACTCTACCCCCCTTTAGCTTTCCTTACATATTTTAAGAAAAAGGATCCACATGCAAGCTATATGCAATTAATCTAACATGGATGCAGCTACCTATCACTATTCAGAATTTGGATGCTTATTTTCATCATCGAGCTTTTGGAACATGAAATTGGTACAACCCTCATTGGTTAGATTTTCAACCATGATGATATGAATACCGCTTTCCTCGGTTTTTAATATTGCAAGTAAACAAACAAATCATTGATCCCTTTCATATACAAATATCTTCAATGATTCTTTGATGATCATGTCATTAGATGGATTCACATATTGCTATGAATCAACATGGAAACTACTCAAGTATAAATCAAGAAAATATCATGTCTTCATCATTGCTCATCTAGTCAAACTTCATCGATTTGCTAAAAAGACATGATTTCAAAAATTAAGTAGCACTTTGAACATTTTTTCTTATTGTTTGCAGATCCATATTTAAAAAACTTCATCCACTTTGATCCTTAGTTATGTTTAAGCCTTTTAGATTTAGATTTGATTTATTTATTTATTTTTGAGATTTTTAGAGATTTTTGATATTTTTTGATATTTTTAATTTTTTAATTTTTTGGATTATTTTTGAAACATTTTCACCTTTTTAGATTTTTTTAGAAATCAGTAGTTCTCAAACAAGATCACATTGAATTTCCCCCAATGTCTAGCAAGGTATAGGACATGAAAGATGGATTTACAAATTGATGATTCACCACTGAATAGGCAATGATGGATGAAGCAAGTGTGTTACCCATAGGACCATCTCCTCAAGATTATACAAGCTAGGGAAAAATAATATCTCAATATAGGCCAATGATGTGGTGTTGGATAGCATATGGAATAATAACTTGGTCTCATGACAATGGTACAAAGGAGTGGACATATCAAGATACTTTCTATAACATATTTTTCATTTCTTTCATTCTTCCTTTGGATCAAGATCAAGGGATCAATATGGATAGGATCACACAATCATGATAAAGGGGTGATGGAGGCTATGAGTGAAGGGTTTGGGATTATGGGAAGGCTTCTTAGAAATAATGCAAGTGGATTTAGGATAAGCAAGATCATGATACAGTAGGATGAATGCAACAAGTGAATAGGCTAATGGATAGAATAAGGCATGTGAAGATACTTAATGCTCATGAATATGTTCAACCTTGTCAAGATCAAAGGTGAAAGATGGAATATGGATGCAAGTGAGATAAATGGTAGAAAGGTGGAAGATATGATGGATGGAACTTACCCCCAACTATAGTGCAAGAGAGAGGAATTATGCATTACATCTGTTTGCCAGGTTTTCATCATGGTACTTGTCCAAGATGCCATAAGAAGTGGATTTCACCATAGGATGGATTTATTTTATTTTATTTTTCTTCTTCTTTATTATTATTATTATTTTATACTTTTGGAGGGACTCAAGCCTCATGCTCTTTGGATTCTCCTCGAAAAGGTATGATATGATGGGCCAAGGATGCTAAAAGGTATGGTCAAAGATGTTGATAGGGTGATAGAAAGGTGATATGGTGGATAAGGTAGAGCGTGGCTAAAGATTTATGAGATGGATTGGATAATGGAAAATGGAAGGATAATGAATGAGAGGATAATAAGTCTTTCTATGTGTGGAAGTGAAAAATGGAATGGAAGAATAAGGAATAAGAGGATCAAAAGTATTATCAAGATCAACATCAAAACACACCTTGAAGGGTAGTTGAATAATGGAGGAAAAATGGGTGAGATAGCTTGAGACTTTGATGTAGGAGAGGATATGAATCTTGGGATGTAAGGACACAAAATCGATGGATAAGATGCAATATGTTTGGGAGATGTGGAGTGGAAGCCTTTGGAAGCTTGAATGTCAACTTTGATTTCTCTTTCATGTGTAAGTCCTTCAAAAGTGACTTGGGAATCCACACTTTCTTTGATTTTTCTTTCCTTTTGGATGCTTTAGAATGTATTTCTTCAATGAGGGATTTAGGAACCCACATTTCCTTTGATTTTTCTTTTGACTTGATGAATGCTTTAGAATGAATTTATTCAATGAGGGATTTAGGAACCCACATTTTCTTTGATTTTTATTTTTTATTGATGGATGCTTTGCAATGAATTTCTTCAATGAGGGATTTAGGAACCCACATTTTCTTTGATTTTTATTTTTGCTTGATAGATGCTTTAGAATTCATTTCTTCAACGAGGGATTTAGGAACCCGCATTTTCTTTGATTTTTATTTCTTCTTGATGGAACTTTGTGGTCTCTTGAATATTTATTTTTTCTTTTCATTCACATGTCGATTAGATTGGACATGGCATTCTTCATACATAAATGTATTCTTAATTTTCTGATTCTTATGTTGCATAGGCAAATTACTTCCAAAAGACTTGGGATTGGTGGATGAATAAGGTTGATATGGATGGTCTTATATGGAGGGTTCACATGGATGGGTGTTTGGTTTCTCAAGTATGTATGTCTTTGTTGATCTTGATAGGGTATAGGGTAAGTGGAAATTTGTGATAGAGATGATAGGAAAGGTTGATAGAGGAATATAGGGACCAATAATGGATTTGGAGGATGTAGAAGGAATATACTTATGCGCAAATGGAGGTAAATGATATGTGCGAGGGATATCAACATCTTTATTTTGAGCTACATGGCCAAGGATTTCATCTTTTGGATTTATCTTTATACCAATAGGCTTATGAGTAGCTTTCATAGGAATGAATTTGATCGGAGTAGTTGAAACTTGAGGGGATTTATTCGTATGCAATGGATTAGGAAGAATGGGATAATTTTGAGGTAGATATGGAGGATTATGACAATGGGATGTTGGGGTAATTTTATCTTGACAAGGATCTTTGGATGGCCTAGGAATAATAATTTTCTTTTGATTTTCCATAAGTTCATTAGAGATGGAAGGAATACCTTAATCTTTCTTAGGAGATGGGTATGATATAGGAGGTGAAGGAATATGGGGTGTTTGAGATGGAAGGATATCTTCTTGAAAGAAATGGAAGGGTATGAAGGGTTCATCATGGGACTCTTAGGGTACGGGACTTTGGTCAACTATAGGAAAAGAAGGGACAATATCTTGATCTTGATCCTTAATAATACTTGATTCTTTGTACTTTGGATTAGCCTCTTGACATGGAGCCACTTATAAGGACAAGGTAAGAGTTTGGATCTTTATGAGGGATTATTGAAGGGATGATGGATGTTCATTTGAAATAGGAATGATAGGCATTGTAACACATGATGGCTTGGGGCCTATAACCTTTGAAGTATGGAATAATTTTGTAGCAAGATGTAGGTTAGCTTGGATCTCTTTTAGAGGTAGCCCTTAAGGGTATACATAGTTATGATGAAAAGTGTTTGGATCTTTGTTTGATGGAGGAACATTGGATAGCTTTACTTCTTTATGAGATAGAGGAATGTTGGAAGAGGTGGAAGATATAAGAGGACCATTGCTATACATGTGTTCATAAGTTTGATCTTTCTTGAGAGTAGTATGTTCATTAGATGAGTCATTAGGATTTTTAATTTTGATTAAGTCATCATCAATAAGATCTTGGATTTTATGTTTCAACTCCATGCAATCATTTGTTTCATTTTCATTATGTCTATGATATGCACAATAATTTCTCAAAAATATAAAATCACATGAAGTGATTTTAGGCAATGTGATGAAATCATTTTCAAGGATTTTTTTCCAAATCTGATTCGTATGATTGTACCAAAGGAGTAAATGATCTATCCCATGGAAATTTAGATGTATTTGTGTTTGTCAAAGATATGTGATATTCAAAATCTTGATTATCCAATTTTCTGTTGTCATGTGATGAAGATTGTTGAGACAAGACTACTTTTTCTTGATTTCCTTGATCAAAGATGGGATTATCTTGATAATGTGACATAGGCTAGTCATCAAATATTGGGTTACCATTAGGATGTTCTTGATCAAATATAGGGTATTCATGATTTTATTTTTTTATCAAAGGTTGAATTATCAAATATATGATGTTCATAATGTTCTTCTTGATCAATGTTATAATTATTGTGAGATTTTGGGATAGCCCTTTTGTTTGAAGAATATGTAGACATGGATGTAATATTAGGATCATAAAGATAAGGAAACATTGTTCTTAATGAGAATTTTTTGGATGATGTATCCCATTCTTTTTCTAAATCTTGAATTCTTGTGAATAGAATATTCTTTTGAGTTTTTGTTGTTAATGGATTTTTTGATCTTAATGTTAGAAAGGAAAGACCACCAAGATAATTGAGAGGGGGGGGGGGGGTGAATCAGTTATCTGATAGTTAAACCATTTATCATCATTAACTTCAATATTAACTTCAACAACTTTAAACCATATAATTAATGCAGTAACCAACCATAGAAAGATAACCATACACAATGACACAATAACACAAGATATGTTAACTAGGGAACCTCTTGATCAAAGAGTAAACCCTGGTGGGAATGATGCCCACAAAATGATGCACTAATATGAAAGTTGTTAGAGGATGGACCTTGTTAGGAGTCTTATGAAATACATTCAGTACATATGAATCTCTATTAAAAGATTCTAACCCTGTTAGGAGTTATGGAAGACAGAAGGACCCACTGCCCAAACAGCTTCAAGGCAAGATCTCTGAAATCACTGTCCAACAGATCTTAGGATTATTCAACATAATAATATGAAATATGTTACCTCCTTCACATTGTGCCAAAACTACACTCTCTGCTACACAAGATCACAAATTTAGATCTCTGTACTTCACAAGTCTTCCTTCATTACTGAATTAGCTCTTTTCTTCACTTCATGCATACATTAGCATCACAACTTTCATAATTTCATATCACAACTCTTACAATCCTCATGCATAACAAGGAAAACATTCCTTCCTTTATACCACACTTAAATAATTACAAATGAGTCGGCATGCAAATACAAAATAATAATTTCAACACGCTACATCAAAATTACATAAAACTGTCAACTTCCAGATACAATAACTTTCCAATCGTGTGACCTCAAAGTTTTCACTATGAACCACATCACCACCAATGAGTCTCAAAATTCCCTTTAATTTCATAGAATCACATTCCATCCTGATTAGGAGATATCCTCTGATTACCAAAAATTGCTACACAGGAAAACTGCCAGAATACTGCTTTCACCAAAATGCTTATAACTTTCACGAATAAATGAATTTATCTTTGCACTCTTAACCATAGGCTAATAACACACCAAAGAACATACCATCAACTACGCATAACTCAATCTATAATATAACATGTGCGCAAAACAAAACTGTGCCTGCTTCTTTGCTAAAACTCCAGAATAACACTGTGTTGACATCAATGACAATCATAGTCATGAATGCAACAACCACTACTACAGAATGAATGCCAAAGGCTTCAGAATTCATTCCTAACAATCTCCCCCATTGGCATTGATGGCAACATAGATGAAAAACATCCAATGTTCCAAAAATCCAATCACTACTGCTCAATTGCACTGCTACTCATCATCAATAAAATCTTGCTTCGTTATCCTATTAAATCTCTTCAATAAATGTAGTTCCTCAATGTTTTTCATGATTCTCTCCCCCATTGACATCAATGACAAAAATTATATCACTATGTCGAATAATAGCTCAATGTCAAAAGACACTATTCAGAAAATACATTCACAAGAGTCCTCAATGACTTAGCTTAGATACACATACTCCCCCATAGAGGAAGTACCGACATCCAATCCAAAAAATAGATAGGGCCATAAACCACTAGACGGATGCAACCAACTACATCATTACTCAAAAGTAGGTTGGGGCATAACCCCAAGCATACCTCTCAAATACTCAAATGTATCCTTAGGCAAGGGCTTAGTAAATATATCTACTATCTACTCCTTTGTGCTTATGTACTCTAGTCTGACTTCTTTTTCTGCAACTTTCTCTCTTACAACATGATACTTGATCTCTATATGCTTTGTTTAGAATGTAAAATCAGATTCTTAGACATACTGACTGTACTTGTATTGTCACAATATATAACAATAGGCTCATCAAACTTGATTCCAATGTCCATCAATATCTACTTCATCCAAATTATCTGATTACAATTGTTTGCTACTGCAACATATTCTGCTTCTGCTGTACTTTATGAGATACAATTCTACTTTTTTCTCAACCAAGAAACTAATCTTCCTCCAAGAAAAAAGGCTCCACCACTGGTGCTTTTCTTGTCATCAACGCTGCCTCCCCAATCAGCATCAATATATGCACATAGGGTAAAATCATCAAAATTTTCATACCACAGTCCATAGTCCATTGTTCCTCTAAGATATCTCAATATCCTTTTTACTGCTGCATAATGTGACTCTCTAGGTTCGGCTTGAAATCTTGCTACCATCCCAATTGAATGTTGTATATCTGGTCTAGTGTGTGTCAAGTACTGCAATCCACCAATCACAGATCTATATTTCTTTTGCTCAACTTCTGGTGTTTCATCTTTACTAAATAGTTTATGTCCTGTAACCATAGGTGTTCCAACTAGTTTGCAATTCTCCATACCGAATCTTTTCAATAAATCATTCAAGTACTTAGTCTGATTTATAAAGATACCATCTTTGTTTTGTGTTATTTGCAATCCCAAAAAGTATTTCATTTCTCCAATCATACTCATTTCAAATTCTATCTTCGTTTCATCAGCAAACTTGTCACTAGCTTCATCTTCTCCTCCAAAAATAATGTCATCAACAAAAATAACCAAAATTAACAATCCATTCTCAATTTCTTTTGTGTATAAGTTGCTATCAATAGTTCCTTTTGTAAATCCCAATTTTAACAAATACTTATCTAATCTTGCATACCAAGTTCTAGGTGCTTGCTTTAGTCCATACAATGCTTTCTTTAGTTTACATACCATGTCTCCTTCTTGAGTCAAAGGAAAACCTTCAGGCTGCTCAATGTAGAGTTCTTCTAATTCACCATTTAGAAACACTGACTTCACATCCATTTGATACACTTTGAATTTCTTAAATGCTTCATAAGCCAAAAATATTCTTACCACTTCAAGTCTTGCCACAGGGGAAAAAGTCTCTTCATAGTCAATTCCTTCTTGCTGTGAGTATCCCTTACATATTAATCTTGCTTTGTTTCTAATTACTTCTCCTTGTTCATTCATCTTGTTCCTGTATACCCATTTAGTTCCAATCACATTTTTGTCTTTAGGTCTAGGGACCAATTCCCATGTCTTGTTCTTTTCAATCTGATCCAATTCTTCTTTCATAGCTTTAATCCAATGTTCATCTTCACAAGCTTCATTAGTAGATTTAGGTTCAATTTGAGAAATCAAACATAAATGTACCTTCTTTCTAGTCATAACTCCTCTGTCCAAATTTCCAATGACTTGCTCAATAGGATGATGTCTTAATATATACCTATTAGGTGTCATAGTCACTGATCTTTCTTCAACTATAGATTTTTCTCTATTTTCTTCAGCATGACTTTCATTCAACAATTCACTGTCAGTCTCATAAAATTGTTCAATAGTTTCAATGTTAGGCTGCGGGTTAGTTCCTTCATCAGATTCATAATCAAGCATTGTTTCCTGAATTTTAAACTTCTCATCAAATTTTACATTTTCACTTTCAACAATAGTTTTAGTTCTCTTATTGTAACATCTATATGATTTTCTTTTCAAAGAATATCCAAGAAAAATTCCTTCATCACTACTAGGATCAAACTTTCCTATATCATCATCTCTCTTAATATAACATTTGCTTCCAAAAATTCTAAAATACTTAACTGAGGGTGCATGTCCAAACCACAATTCATAAGGTGTCTTATCTGTGTCTACTCTGATTTGCACTCTATTCATTGTATGTACTACTGTATTCACTGCTTCTCTCCAAAATGTCTTTGCCAAGTCACCTTCAAATAACATAGCTCTAGCTACTTTAGTCACAGATCTATTTCTTCTTTCTGCAATACCATTTTGTTTAGGTGTTCTAGGGGCTGATAACTGTCTCTTAATACCATTTGCTTCAAAAAAAGTGTTAAACTCTTTAGATGTAAATTCTCCACCTCTATTAGATCTCAAACATTTAATCCTCATTCCTGATTCATTCTCTACTTTATTCTTCATGACCTTAAACTTATCAAATGCTTCAGATTTTTCTTTAAAAAATGCAATCCACATCATTCTTGTAAAATCATCAACAAGAATCATAAAATACCTTTCTCCATAGAATCCTCTAGTCCTAGTAGGACCGTTCAAGTCTGTATGAACAATCTCCAACTTCTCTGTAGATGTGAACTTCTTGCTAGGAAATGAACTCCTTTTCTACTTAGCCATCACACATTGCTTGCAAATCATGTTAGTAGGCTTCGTGATCTTAGGTAAGTCTCTTACTACAAGTGTGGAACTCACTTTCACAATATTATCAAAGTTTATATGAAAAAACCTTCTATGCCATAACCAACTATCATCAATCTTAGTCATCAAGCATGTCATCTCAGTAGGGCTCAACTAAAATACATTACCTCTGGTTTTAGATCCAGTTCCAATTAGATTTCCATCTTTATCCTTAATCACACAAGTTTTCTTAGTAAACCAAACTTGATATCCTTTATCCACTAATTGTGCAACACTTAAAAGATTATGTTTCAATCCATCAACAAAGTAAACATCATTAGTATTAGTCTTTCCATCAAGAGTAATAGATCCTATACCTTTAATCAAACAAGGTGCATCGTTACCAACTCTAACAACTCCTCCATCATAATTGTTAAACATTATGAACTTTCCTTTATCACCAGTCATATGATGTGAAAAACCACTATCTATAATCCAATCAACATTTTTTTCAACTTGGGAAACTAAGGATTTTTCTTCTTTAATATCAGATTCAGAATTTTCTTCCTTTATTGCTACAAATCCTATGTCATCAAAGTTATCATTATCATTGTCACTCAAATGTCTTTCAATTCCTACTTCAATTTCTTCATCATTTGCATAATAACATTCTTTAGATCTTCTAGGCTTAAAATTGTTTCTATACTTCTTAACTCTCTTAGGACACTTAGATGCAAAATGACCATATTCTTGACATGCCCAACATTTAAAGATTTTCTTACCATCTAGTTCTCTTTTCACAAGCAAGGTAATACCTTCTTTAATCTTCTTATCTTCATCAGATTTGGATCTACTACTACTGGCATAATCTCCATTCACACTTGTACTTCTAGACAAAGTAGGTCTGATGCTAAGAGCACTGAATGCTGTCTCCACTCTAGGTAGTTCTCTTGAGAATCTCAGATTCATCTCTGTTGCTTCCAATCTTCTAAGAAGAGTCTCTCTTGAAAATTTTGGTGTACAAGGTATCACTTGTTCAATCATTTGTGTAGTCTACCTGAATACCGGTGTCAATGTTCTCAAAATCTTCCATATTACTTCATTCTCTATCTTTTCACCTCCACAAGACTTTATTCCTGCAACAATTTCTGACATCCTACCAATATAGCTTCTAATAGATTCATCTTCCATCATTCTTATGTATTCAAATGCACAAATCCAATTATGTAACCTAGCTTTCTTTGCATGTTCATCACCTTCAAAAGTAGAATGTAAAGCTTTCCAAATATCATGAGATTTAGTTAAACCTTTTACCTAACTGTATTCATTCTCTGGAAGTGCTGATAAAAGTGCTTCTCTTGCAAGTATGTTACACATAAATAAATCTAACTCATCTTTAGAACTTGTCTCAAGATTGTCTTCTTCAATTATAGTCCTTTCATTCTTTGTGATCAACCAATAACTTGGTCCTAAACACAAGAGATGTGTCTTCATCTTTTCTTTCCAGCTGTCAAAATTTACTGCATCAAACTTAGGGCTTTCTTTCCTGAAATTCACCATAGATCTCCTTAAGTTGTTAAACTTCTCTTTAAAGGACTTGCCACTCTGATACCAATTGTTAGAAAGGAAAGACCACCAAGATAACTGAGAGGGGGGAGGGGGTGTATCAGTTATCTGATAGTTAAACCATTTATCATCATTAACTTCAATATTAACTTCAACAGCTTTAAACCATATAATTAATGTAGTAACCGACCATAGAAAGATAACCATACACAATGACACAATAACACAAGATATGTTAACTAGGGAACCTCTTGATCAAAGAGTAAACCCCGATGGGAATGATGCCCAAAAAATGATGCACTAATATAAAAGTTCCTTGTTAGAGGATGGATCCTATTAGGAGTCTTATGAAATACATTTAGTACATATGAATCTCTGTTAGGAGATTTTGAATCCCTGTTAGGAGTTATGGAAGACAGAAGGACCCACTACCCAAACAGCTTCAAGGCAAGATCTCTGAACTCACTGTCCAATAGATCTTAGGATTATTCAATAGAATAATATGAAATATGTTACCTCCTTCACAATGTGCCAAAACCACACTCTCTGCTACACAAGATCACAAATTTAGATCTCTATACTTCGCAAGTCTTCGTTCATTACTGAATTAGCTCTTTTCTTCACTTCATGCATACATTCGCATCACAACTTTCATAATTTCATATCAAAACTCTTACAATCCTCATGCATAACAAGGAAAAAATTCCTTCCTTTATACCACACTCAAATAATTACAAATGAGTCGGCATGCAAATACAAAATAATAATTTCAATACGCTACATCAAAATTACATAAAACTGTCAGCTTCCAGATATAATAACTTTCTAATCATGTGACCTCGAAGTTTGTGCTATGAACCACATCACCACCAATGAGTCTCAAACTTCCCTTTAACTACATAGAATCAGATTCCATCCCGATTAGGAGATATCCTCCGATTACCAAAAACCGCTACACAGGAAAACTGCCAGAATAGTGCTTTCACCAAAATGCTTATAACTTTCATGAATAAATGAATTTCTCTTTGGCCTCTTAACCATAGGATAATAAAACACCAAAGAACATACCATCAACTATGCATAACTCAATCTACAATATAACATGTGCGCAAAACAAAACTATGCCCGCTTCTCTGCTAAAACTCCAGAATAACACTGTGTTGACATCAATGACAATCATAGTCATGAATGTAACAACCACTGCTACAGAATGACTAGAAAAGGCTTCAAAATTCATTCCTAACACTTAATGGATGTTTTCTTTTTGTAATCATAGACCTTCAAGCACCACAAGAACAACACAATGATTTTATCACTTATCATAAGAAAGTCTTCCAAGAAATCTACCTAAGGTAAAATTTGGCTTTTAAATGGCTCTAATGAGGTAGGATTACTAATTTATCAAGGGTTTAGTATGGATTCCATTCAAAATAATATCAAGTATCATCCCACAATAATTAGGGGCTTCCCACCACTGGTATGTTAGAGTTTTGCGCAATCCCGAAGGACTACTTGAGGAAGTTAAATTTCTTGATATCCTTTTGTCACTCAACCCATTAAGAATGAATGTGTTTTATTTTATAATGGGTTGGATTATTTCAAAAAAGGAAATTGTATTCTACTTTGGGCTATCCCTCTCACTGGCCTTGTTAAGGAAAAATCTCGAGAGGCGAGCCCACTATAGTTCTAGCATGTTCATGTAAAGAGAATATATGAAATAAAGAGATAGGTTTAGGAGTTTGATTCACCAAAAGGTGAAGAGAATATCCCTACTATTCTTTTCACTTCCCAAGCAAAATCATCAATGTTCAATTAACCAAACCCTCTAACTAATGGGAATCAATTATTTCTACTCTCCTCCACAAACAAGGGATTTTTAATTTTAGTGCTTGTTTATTCCTTAGGATTTTCTAATTACTAGATTCAAAGTGAAAATGCCACAAGTTAAGAAAAAATTCACAAACTTTTCAAGGCTTACCTCATTTCAAAGCTAGCTAAGGCTAGGGGCATTTTTGATTAAGTTTTTCATCATTTCACTCACCTAGTGGTGATTGTTCAAACTCCTTTGCATCCCTTTGAAAATGGTTAATCCAACACAAACAAACAAAGTGAAGAAATCCAAGCAATTTTAACTTTATTCCTTCCCTTAAAATTGATTAAAATGATGAACTTAAGGACCAAATATCCAATTTAAAGAGACAAATTTAGATTTGTACAAATCAATTATATGTAGATATCTTTCATACTCTTCACCTTGCTGCTTGGAATCCTCCTAGAAAGTTGTTAAGATGAATATTTTTCTCTCTTTTCAACCTTTTTGTGATGTTTTTATCCTCGCTATGGATTCTAGCCTCTAGTTTCTAAATTTTTTTATGTCTCGACATCAGAAAAACACAGAGAAAACATTATTTACTGTCAAAATTTAAAATAAAAATAAAAATTTTAAGCGCAACAGAAATGATTAATTGTGCAACAAAATTGATTGAATGCGCAACAAAAATGATTGAATGTGCAATAGAAATGATTGAATGTGCAACATAAATTATTGAATGCACAACAGAAATGATTGAATGTGCAACATAAATGATTAAAAGCGCTATTAAAAACCTTGAATGCACAACATAACAAATTAAATGCACAAAAATAGAATTTGAATGTGCTATTTCATGAATCAAATGCACATAAAGAAAACTTTGAATGCGTTGTAGGAAGTTTTGGATGCACTGTGGAGTCAGGGAAAAAGTGCAGAAAAAATGAAAGACAAAAGATAGAAGTTCTCGAATGTGCAACTTCTCCGTGTAAAGGCACAATAATTTAGTTTAAATGCATAGATTCAGGCCTTGAATGCATAATAGGAAAGCTTGGATGCACTGCAAGAAGTCTCAAATGCACAACTTCACCTAAAAAATAGAGTTATTAACAAGAAAATCCTAGCATTCTAGCAAATTTTCCAAAATTTTAAAAATTGAGGACTAAGGCCTCACGGTGGGCATCATTTTGTGTATTGTTGAAAGTACCTTCATAGAGTTAGCTTGATAATAAATGATCCAATAGATTAAATTACCACAATTAATGAGCTATTTAATGCAAATAAAACTAGTAAACACCCTATAGATCTCTATTTAAGTATGCTAATGATAAGCTCTCAACAAGCCTCCATTAGTGACAGCCTTAAAACAAGAAAATGATAAGATGATTAAGCTAATTAAATGAATTCCAATTGAAACTATGCTCAAAATAGCCTAAAATGCCTTTTTATCTCAAAAACTCAAGAGGTTTGATGCAATTCTCAAATTTGTGGATGGATTATATTTCTCCTGATTTTGGTCTTCCTTTTATAGATTTTTGCAAGTATAGGGGGTGGAGTTGAGTTAATCATGATTATATTAAGGTTAAGTCTATGGTTCCACCTTTGAGGACAATTTAAATGGATTTTCCTCAAAGCTCGGGACAAAGAGACAAAATGAGAGGTCAAGATGCTCTCACCTTATGTGTGAATGAGATTCGATTTGAGCTTGATCCATGTGAGTCCAATCCTTAATTCCCATTGGTTGATGCATTTTTCTCCCATGTGGTGGGTGAGGGAAAATAGAGATTTAATAATTGAATTTAATTGATTTGTTTAGCCATGTGTACCCCTTGAATGGGTTAATTTAATTTAAATTTAACTATACAATTAATTAGATTAATTGTACAATTAATTGATTTATCTTGATTTATTTGATGTAAATTGATTTATTGGCTTTTGATTTTCAGTTATTATTGGTTTTTGGCTTGATTGCAATTAATGCTTTGATTTTTCCTTAGTTGCTCACTTGAATTAATCTTGACCATTTTTAGGTGATTATAATACCATAATCGTATCTTTATTATCCATCTCATCTTCATGTATATATCTCATTCCTTTACCATTTTCCTTCTTTAGATGTTTGTAACCATCATGACATCAATGACAATACATCGTCTGATTTAATTGTCTTACATATACTTTGGTAGCTCGGTGATCATCAATCACTGTCTTTGAATTATCCATTCTATTGTTAAAATTTCCTTCAAGATATTCAATCAGTTGTAAGTTATCAATTTGTAACACTTTTCTTCATCTAGAGAAGAGCAGTAGAGAGTCATCTCATCATTTGCTATTGTGCATTGTGTGTCTTTTCTTTCCGTCAAGTGTAGAATCATATCATTAAATTTTTATTCTTCAGTTCCTTTACCTTTCTCGTGTCTTTTCTCTAGCACCATAGTGCTCATCCCCTCATTCTTCATCTCTTCTACTATTAAGGGTTGCCTCCATTCACCTTTTTTAGTTTGAATAATTATGTGAGAATGAAAATCATAACATGTTTGCCTCCACATGAGAATCCTGGGGGTTATGAAAAATTTCTTTTCATTTAAGGCTTCTTCATATCTCACATATTTCCCCGATGATTCTCCTAAAATTTGCAGTGTTTTTGCTCCCTAATATTCTTGTTGTAGATTCACCAATCTAAACCAAATTGGGAATTCCTTTAATATCTCCTTCTTAGGGTTAAAATTTGTCATCCAATATTTGATGTAGAAGCCCTTCTCATCCATCATGTCGGTCCATTCCCTAATATCCATTCTTTATCCTCCTTTGTGGAACAAATAATAAGATCGAATCCATTTGTCATCATTTTCAGTGAGATGAAAGAGTATTGTCACTACTTTTCACACCAGTATTTTATTTTACCGTAGGATGGCCATGGACCTAGCCACTTCAAGACTAAATCTTTATTTTCCAAATAATCTTTATTTTCTAACCACTGAGGATTATTAAGAACTATTGTAGAGTAAGATTTGGCTATACAAACATTATCATTTACCTCCAGGTTCTCCATTTGCATTTGTTGCTTTAGGGTGTTTTGATCATGTTTCTCAAGGGTTTTTTTCTGCTAGAATTTCTCAGCAATGTGTTGAAACTTAAACCCTTGTTCTATTATAAAAAATCCATTATAGCCCATCTCTGATCGTTGTCCATTCTCTCATCTCCTTCCATTCCCCCTTCCTATAGACTAGTTTCTATTTCTCGGTCCAGTGTGATATTTTCCTTTGAGGGAGTTTCTATTAGTTTTTTGCCCTCTTCTATTGAAAGGTCATCTTCTATATTCTTGAAAACCTACTAAAAAATGTTTGTTTGAGTTGAAATCCCCATTTCCTGCTTGTGGTGGCCTTCTCAACTGTTGCAGATTCTCCTAATTATCAAATTTTTCTCATGTTTGCACCGACATCTCATATTATTAATGACTATTGATTTGTCAAATTCATGCATGCATGTGTGTAATTTAGCCTATAAATTATATTGTATTTTATGTATATTACATTATTTAAAATACAATACAACTTATATATGAATTCCTTTAATGAAAAAAGACTTATGTTTGTTTTTATAATCTACTTTATTTGTTGTGATAGTTTAAATTTCATACATGTACATATACATATATAATATTTACTTATTTGTAATATAAACATATTTATTATAATCATAATAATCAATATAAATGCTCCTATATATTTTAGGCACATGTTTGTTATTATAAGATTTCTCTTTGATATTATGATTAATATATATTACTTGCTTTGTTTATAATTATATTAGATATTTAAAACATAGGTAATATATATTATATTATATATTACATATTGTTTTCATTCTTTTTTATATTATGTTATCCTTAATTTTAGCCCACTCAAATTATGGAGTAAATTCTATAAAATTTGCTTTTTTTGTAGTTTGTGTCCTTTAAGCACACATAATGATGCATTCTTCAAGTGTCCTCACACTTAGTTCAATCCCTTGAAAAACCCTTTTGATTGGATCCCCTTCTTATCTTGTTTTTTTGGGACCCCTTCTTATCTTGTTGGTTTTAGCAAGTATTTATTTTTTGGGAGTTAGAAAAATTCCTTCTCATGCAAGATCGGTCTTTTCTCCACCTTTGCATGTGTTCTTCACTACAATTTGTAGTTTTGGTTTTAAAACCTAAACTATAGGCCCCCCATATTACATTTGGTCCAAATATAAATAAAAAATTTAAAACCCAATTTACACCACCTTGTACAGATTGCCACATGCACATCAGGTTTTTAAATTTGATATGCAACCTTTTTATGTTGTATATTACACAGTGCATAGGGGGTTCTAAACCCAATGTGAATCACCTTACATTTGCATCACTCATATGCTCATCGGGTTTTAAAACTGAATGTGCACCCCCTTTACTACAAACTTAAACATGACAATCAAGTTTTAAATGTTGAAAGTCATGTCCATCCCTACATTATTAACTGCACTTTAGGTTGCACTTTTACATTTTGTTCTACCCTCTTACAAATTGTGTTTCAAAACCTGAACTACACTATTTGTGCGCATTACCCAAACTATAGAGAATTATATATTTTCTTTGCTATTGCATGAAGCCTATCAAATAAAATTTCTCTGGAAAACACTTGAATTTAGTACTACAACTTGATTCCAGATGTCAAATCATGCAGACTTGTAGACACGTAAAATCCTTTAGAAAATAAAACTATTTTTATTTTCCAAAAACCCCTGATGACATCATCATTAATTAATTAATTAATTAATTTATTTTTATGCCATTAAATCCTCCTATTTTAATTAGTTACATTTAATTAAAGAATCCCTTTCCAAATCATTTAAATCAAATTTTAGTGATTTTCCTCCTATTTATTAATCATTAATTGATAAATAAAGTCACATTCCCTAAATAAATGAAATATTTATTTAAAGCCTCAAAAACCCTAGAATCTTCTAGACATTCCTAAACCTATTTAGGAGGTGTTTCCTACATTTCCTATCCTAATCCAAGTATCTTTGACTTTTGGTCAAACCCTTCCATTAATGAGCCTTACAGACTCATTAATAGCCTCCTACACACTCTTTAAGGCTTCTTACAGTCTCATAAAGAGACTGATGTCTCTTCTTCCACTCTTGTTCCCCTTGCACACTTCCCTAGTGTTTCTCACACATGTGTGAGCAACCTTAACCCAAGGTCAAACCTTACCATACCCCAAACCTTACCTCAAAATCTATCCCAAAGCTTACCCCTGACCCTAACTCCACTTCCTAACCCAAGCCCTTCCTCAAATCCTATAAATACCCTCACTTCCTACGAGAAAATCACCAATTCACATCTTTTACATTAAGTAGTGTTATAATGCTAGATTGATACTATATCTTAAGCTTTTATCATATATGCTAGATTAACTCATTTTCCATGCTTTCTAACACATCCTAGAATAAGCTTAATGGATTGAACCTAGTTTTATTCAAGATTTTCTAATTGTTTCTACATCATATCACATCTCTTTTGGTCTAAAATAAAATCTAGAACAAGCATTCATAGATTAATCAATTTTTCATACTTATTAGGATCCTTAAGGCCTTAGGGGCAAAATGGGTGTTCTATACCTAGTTTTGTGCCATTATGGGGTTCTTATAGTCCCTAATCCATCCTATTCCTTCCTAATCATCATTAGGGAATTTCTCCAAGTGATTCGACCATAGATCCATTCCATCAAGGTTGTACCATCCACCTACCATTAGTGCATCAAATTTCTACATCAAGGCACTGAGGTCACCATCCATGCAAACCCCCAACCCTTCGCATGCTATCATGAGATGGAAGTATCATTCCTTCATTTAACTCATCATCCTAGAACTGAAATTGGTTCTTTTTTCACCATCTCTTCCCGATCCCATATCTATCTAGAGAAAATCCTAGCATCCACCCTTTCCTCTATCAAAATCAACAACCAGGGCTATGGTGAATACACCCTGAATGATGCATTTGTAGTAGGGACCCTACCTCTTGATCCATATACACAAGGGCATCCAAGTCACCAAAGAAAGCCCACTAAAGCCAAGCATGAAGTCAAGCAGATGGGACCATTGACTTTTGTCTCCCATGGAAACATAAACAATCAAGAGATGGACCTTGAAATCAATAGGTGGTTGTACAGAGATCCCCCACCACCTGACACTCAACTTCTTGGATACTTCAAAGAAAAATATCTAGCATCCCACAAGTACGCCACTAAACAATGGAAATATCAAGGCAGTGGTCTAGGACCACAAGAAGGCAGAAGTAAAGACCCCATCACAACATCAAAGATTCCAAAGCATCAAGGTCTTGGATTTAATACCCCTCACATGCATACACAAGTGCCCAATACCGCAACTGGGGGCACCAAATTGACCAAAATTCCCTTCTTGAATAGCCAAGATGACCTCGTAGAGATTGAAGACATCCCTGATGAGGAAGAAAATAAATCCTATGATGAAATTTTTGACCATGATACCCTCCTGGATAGATCTGTCCTCCATCAAATCTCCATTAATGTCATATAACTTCCCCTCATCCACCCTGAACTCATAGACTGGGACCAATCAAGCATCACACACATCAATGAGTTCCAAAGCATCCAAGTGCTCCTAAGGTTCATGGGAGCATTAGGCCAACAAGTAGATCAAGATCGAGAAGCAACTCATGTCTACAAGGTCAAAACCAAAGGATATTTTGGGGAGAAGCCAAGCTCTAGGAGGAAAATTGAAATAGAAAAAGAAAAAAATGAGTCCTTATGTGAAAACCCTTCTGGGGTGCATTCCAACTCCAAAAAAGATAAAATAAAGGGTGTATCTTCTGGTGAAAACCTCTATGAGGCACTAGAAGATGGAGACTTGCCTCTTCCTCCTATCCAAGATTACAGACTAGAGTAGTCACCTATCATCATTGAGGAAACTAAGCCAGTCAACTTGGGCATAAAAGAATTCTCAAAAATCAATTACATTGTAGCATCTCTTATAGAGAGTGAAGAAATAGCTTTCACTACACTTCTCCAAGACACCACTATCAACTTCACATGCTCATACGAACACATGCCCGAGCTTGATCCAGGTCTTGTTGTGCACAATATTGCAGTGGACCCTAATGCCAAGCCAGTAAAGTAGAAGCTATGTAAAATGCATCCCAAAGTAGCCCTATTGATGAAAACAAAACTAGAAAAGCTCGTAGATGCCAAGATCATAAGAGAAATTGATTATTCAAAATGGATCTCCAACATGGTGTCTGTCACTAAATCCCTAGGAGAGATAATAATCTACATTGACTTCAGATATCTAAGCAAAGCACATCCCAAAGATGATTCCCTGCTACCCAACATAGACATGATTGTAGATCTCACAACGTGCTATGAGATGTTATCACTCATGGATGGCTTCTTGGGATACAATCAGGCCCATATAGCAGAAGAAGATCAACACAAAACAATGTTCATCACACCATGGGGTACCTCTTGTTACAACATGATGCCATTTGGGCTGAAGAATGCAGGAGCCATAGATCAATGAGCAATGACAACCATCTTCCATGATATGATCCACAAAATCTTGGAAGACTATGTGGATGATATTCTTGCAAAATCTAAGACATGAGGTGAACACCTAGAAATCCTTGAGAGTGTGTTTGATTGTCTCCATCATTATGGCTTGAAGCTAAATCCAAAGAAGTGTGTCTTTGGTGTAACATATGGAAAGATTCCAAGCTTTATAGTATCACGATGCAACATAGAGATTGACCCTAAAAAGGTCAAAGCCATTACATAAATGCTTCCTCCTAGAACACTCAAGTAGCTCAGGAGCCTACAAGGAAAGCTCCAAATAGTGTGACACTTCATATCACAACTAGAAAATAAGTGCGAACCACTCATGCACCTACTTCGCAAGGATAGAAGCTTCAAATGGGATCCTATTTGTCAAAGAAGCTTTGAGAAGGTAAAAGAGTATCTAGCCAACTCTTCCATCCTTGTACCATGAGTTTCAGGGCACCCTCTCATACTCTACATCTCGATGACCACTACAACACTAGGGGAAATCTTAGCACAACATGATGAAAACAACAAAGAGAGAGCCATTTATTATATTAGTCAGACTCTTGTTGGCTATATGCTCAATTAATTGCCAATGGAGAAAGAATGCCTTGTAGTGGCTTTTGCCACTCAAAATCTTAGACATTACATGCTTAGTCATACAATCAAGCTCATCTCAAAGGTGGACCCACTCAAGTATCTTTTATCAAGGACAACTCTTACAGGCCATATGGAAAAATGGGTCATGCTACTCAGTGAGTTTGACATCAAGTACATAGATAAAAAAAGAAATCAAAGGGAAAGTAATTGCTAATCAGCTAGCAGAAGCACCTCTAGTGGATGCATATCCACTAATCATGGAATTGCCTAATGAGAATCTATGTATGATCGACAGACAACCCATTTGGAAGCTATACTTTGATGACTCCTACACATCACATAGATTAGGGGTAGGAATCCTATTCATCACACCTCAAGGTGACTATATTAAAAAAAATTCAAATTAGGATTCCCATGTACTAATAACATTGCAAAATATGAGGCACTCATCTCAAGCCCCAAAACCACCATCCAATGGAATATAATAGGAATGCAAGTGTTTGGAGACTTGTAGTTGATTATCAAGTAGGTCCTAGATGAATTCTAGACAAAAGATGACAAGCTGCTACCCTTCAAAGAACTAGTGGACAGACTGAAAGAGCATTTGCTGAATCTATAGTTCACACAGATACCAAGGCTTTAGAATAAAGTAGCTGATGCAATGGAGACCATCAGATCCTTATTGGAAATCCCACATGATGCATCATAGTACAAATTCTTAGTCAAGCAACTACACACGCTCGCTTATGAGAACATCGATGCAAAAATGGTGTGTGTCTTGGTTGGTCCTCAATCCCCATGGTACCATGATATCCATGCATATCATAAAAATGGTATCATATCTCCCCATCTCACTAACACCCAATGCCAAAACTTAATTCATAGAGATTCATGCTACACTCTTTTAGCCAACACCCTTTATCGTCGAGTATATCATAACATCCTCTCTAGTTGTTTAGATTCAAATGAGGCTATCCTGGCTTTACAAGAGGTCCACACTAGAATTTGCGGTGCCCACATGAGTGGAATGGTTCTAGAAAAGTAGTTGCTTCAAGTTGGGTACTATTGGCCTAAAATAGAACATGATGCTTGTGGATTGGTCAGGAAATGTTTACCATGTCAGCAGCATGCAAATCTGATTCATGTGCCCGCACAAGACTTGCAGCCCATTACACCACCATGGACATTTTCATGTTGGGGATTTGACCTCATTGGGTTAATTACTCCCCTTTCCTTAGATGGACATAAATACATCATAACTACCACAAAGTACTTCAAAAAATGGGTTGAAGCAATTCCGCTCACCCTTACTACTAGCATCCAAATATCCAAGTTCATCATTTGCCATTTTGGCATACCATCTACCATCTTCACTGACCATGACACACCTTTTGAAAACTAGCAAGTGGATGATTTTATGCCAAACTCCACATCCATCACCATTTTTCCAGTCCATACTTCCTCTAAGGAAATGGCCAAGCTAAGGCAACCAATAAAACTATTTTGAAAATCCTTAAGAAGGTTGTCAATGATTCTGGTCCTGACTGACACCTCCAAATAAATCCTACCCTTTGGGCCTATCACACTTCTTATCGCACTCCCATAGGAACCACTCCATATTCCCCTGTATATGGTGCTGAAGACATTGTTCCCATCAAGGTTGAGCTCCCATCATTGCGTGTCTCCATGAAGAATTATACCACTGATGAAGACTATCGCGTAGCACATCTCACATAGTTGAACCTATTAGATGAAAAGAGATAGCAATCATATGATCACTTGGTTGCATACCAGAATTGAGTCAAAATGAGTTATAAAAAGAAGGTCCATCCAAGACAATTCCAAGTGGGTGACATGGTTCTAAAGGAAAATCAAAAAGTGAAAGCACACTAGGAGAAAAAGGGAAAGTTTGAACCTACTTGGTTAGGCCCCTATGTTGTCACAACATGCTTTAGCTCCAGAGCCTATCAACTATCAACACCAGAAGGTGAGCCTTTGAATGATCCTATCAACATCATACATCTAAAGAGGTACTATTCTTGAAATAGATCCTCCATATTTAGAAAATCTATAAAAATTAGAAAAAGCAAAAAATACCAAAAAATAAAAAAAACAAAGAAAAAAATCATTCGTCCAATGGTGAAAACTTGGCAATTCAAGTGCCTTGTACAAGTATGTTGGTGAAAACTTGGAAACATGTGCCATACATAGGGAACTTAGTCATTATCTATCAAACTCCCATCACCACCACTAGCCCTTCATCCCAAGGTGTGCTATCCTCAAGCCTATCCAATGTAGCACTAAGATCCTATCCCGAATCCTGAGCTTCCTGTATATGTCTTATATAACACAATCCTTCCTATATATATCCTGTATAGTGAGATCTTCCTATCCAAAATCCTATGCTTCTATACATATCCGGTGTCAATATCTTCCTATCTGTTGTACATATCATCCCATCTTGTTGTACATATCCTTGTCAGTCTTGCAACAACATTTGATCAGATATCATATCCCACCCAGCCTTGCACTTCAGCAACATCAATTGTCAACTATCTTTGATCAAATGGTTATCTTTGGACTTCATCATTTGCCAACAAAAAATAACACTCATTCTCCTCATCAATCAATGGGTCCTTGAGGATGTGTCCTTCCTCCTGTTAGACCTAATCTCCCACCAATCCCACTAGTTCTATGTCGATGTATCCTTCCACACATTCAGACCAATATTCCCACAAATAATCAAATCAATCTCTCTCCTTGGAAAAGGATCTCTTTTGGAGTTATCATTTTGGTCTTGGATTTTGTCCTTTGGATCTTCTTAATCTTTTATGGATCCTTGTTGTTCTCTCCTCAAAGTCACTACGATCCTTTATATCATGGTGCACTTCGAATGAAGAAAATTTGGGGCAAGGTCTTCTGATCTCTTGCTTCTACCTATGATTCAGTCAGACATAACCCTTGCACAGTTCACATGTGATCTTCTGGGTTACATGGTGCACTTGGGACATGTCATTTGTTTGTAGTTTCTACAACATCATTTCTACCATGCTTCCTCTTGGGTTTGTGTGTGTGAAAATTGTACCTGATCTGTAGACACAACACTTCAGTAAAACATTAGAGGTTAGCAAAAATCAAAATCGTGAAAAAATTGAAATCTAATTTAACCAAGCAATTTATTGCCTTCTAGTAGGTGCGAGATTAATGTTCTCAGATTGTTATCGAGATCAGTGACCTAGACGACACCTAAATGAAGGATTTGAATGCAATTGATCTAGATATGAATTGAATGTAATTAATCTATTTTTTTGATATTTTCTATGCAATAAGAATGATAAAAACTGATATGAATCTATGCTAATATGGAAATTGATATGCTAAAATGATCTAACAATGATATGAAAAAGAATCTAAATGAATGTAAAAAAAAAACAAATTGATCTCACAATAGCCTTGATTCGCAATAAGCTTTGATTCTCCCAATTCCAATTCTCCAACGTGATTGTGCAAAAATATGAGATGCTTGGATGCAAATTTGAGAGATGATTGAGAGATGAATTATGAAGAGCTGAGCCTTGTTTTTATAGAAATCCAGGGCTTTGGAGGTGCATGGAAAAAGCCATAAATCACTCAAATAAACTCAACTTGATTTTTGAGTTATTTTTAAATAAAGATAATTAAGTCACAAAAATCATACAAAAGCATAGTTCAACTCAAATTAGAAGTTTAGATCCACTTTAAAACTCAAAAAGATGTTGAGTTTCAAAAAGCTAACAACTTGCATTGATTTTCCAATTTTGAGTTTAACTGGTCCTTAAATGTGCACATGGATAATTATGATTTAATAAATAAATAAAGTGATTTATTCTCAACTTAACTGCTTTTTGAAATAAAATAATTAATTTATGGGTTAATTAACTATTTTACCAAACTTTTATTAAAAATTATATTATTAAATAATGACAACATGCTTTAATTAATTAAATAAGAATTTAATCAATCATTCATAGGAATTTTGATTTATTGTCAAAATTAAATAATACAATTAATAATAGATAGAATTAAATTTAATTAAACAATTAAGTGTCAAATATTAAATCTAATTAATTAAATATGCAAAATATTTAATTAATCAAATTTTAGGATAAATGTGATTTATTGCCAAATAATTATAAAATTAAAGATAATTATGATGATTAAGAATATTACTAGGAATATTCCTCGATGTAGAATTTAAGATAATCAATTATGATTCGATGATGTTTAGATGTGCCTTAGATTAGGACTTTGATGTCAATTTCATTTGAATTGAAGATGTAAGAGATTAATGAACTTATAGCCCATTTTTGGGGTATTACATTTTTCCCCTCTTTGAATTACTGTGCGAAGTGCAGTGGTTCAAAGATAGTCTGTGTTTGATAAAGATATGAAACTATTGTTTGAAATTGATAATTGATATGAGACAGAAGCTGATTGATATTGATTTGATATGGAGATAATAGGTGTTGAATGACCAAATATAATGTTCACTATAGCAGAAAATGAACCTATGATTGTGAAAAAGTGTCAAAACGCTTGATTCCAAACCTTAGGATTGCAAAGAAGTGAGTGACCCGTTCTAGACTTGATTGTCTTAGCAGAACTAGCAGGTATCACATCCGAATCCTTTAGTTGCCGAAGAACCAAAGAAAGAACACTATGATCCGATGGTTGCAAAAACTAATACAATTTACAAGATTAGGAGGATACCAGATTGATATGGATCAATGAATCTAATATGCCCCAAGTGATGATAGATTTGCCCCAAGTGATGAGGACTTTTGTGAATCAACAACTAAACATGATTGTTTGTCTTGATTACTGATGAAAGATATTGATAGATTTGATTGACAGACTTTGAATGATGTGCAATACCATGCCCCCTTCGGGATTAAAATTGAAATCTGACAAGAAAAGTCAGCGTTGATAGTTGAGAAGCATGTTAATTGATTTGAAAAGTGGTTATACACATTCAAGAATGCGTTCTGCATTGTTTGGAGGTCTTGGAGACCAAGTTGGACTAGGTTAAACCATGAGTTGACCATAGTTGACCAAGTTGAAATTTTGATAGTTTGATGTAAGATAATCAGTTAAGTTGAATTATGAATTTCTGTGATGATAGAAGGTCAAATATGCAAGCAATTAATAATATGAATGATCTCAGATTTGAATTTTGATCCCGAAAAAGGATTCTACTTGCTATTTCATTGGAGGAACCTTCATGTGAGATTCAACTCTTGTTAGACTTGAAGATGTGATTTGAAGAATCATTTAAGCATTGAAGTTCATTTAATCATTGTGAGCTCATGCAAACATGCAAAATGCAATGAGACATGCAAAATAAAATGCAACCTAAGACCTAGGACCTAGTCACTGATCATGTGTCGATTTGTTATCATCATTGAACTTTTAGGTAACCGGATAAATCAATACAATGCCCATTAGCTATGAAACCATAGACATATGAATATTGATTTGTATGCGCAAGAATCAATACAATAGCCACTAGTCAACAACCATGGATATATGAATATTGATTTTATTTTCAGAATGTCGGAGTAGATATAAGCACCAAGGCACAAATGCCAGGATGACCTAAATATCATGTCCATTTTGATATAGCAATTTGTATAAGCATCAAAACATAAACGTCATGATGACCTGAATACACCTTGCATTGTAAACACATCAAACAGTCAAGAGATCATTCTAGATCCACTGTGAATTACTCATAGTGACCCTTTATCGTTCACATCCTTAGGCAAGATCGCGTTTCACAGTAGGAGAAAGAACTCACTCAAAAAAGACAACATTTAGATCAAATTTCTTTGAATTTTCTGGGTATCGATGGTCGAGGTACGTGTGGCCATCCAATTTGAGATAGAGGCTCTTACAGTCAGACACCATTTCAATCCAGAATTTCTAAAGTTTGTTAGATTTTCACATACAAGCAAAAGACAAAGAAAATATTATGCCCCCAGTCATCACTCTCTAAATCCTATAAAGGACATCATCGAAGAGCTCGAAGGGAAACATATGCAAAAATCTCAATGCAAATCAGTAAGCATACAAGGAGATAAAAGCATGTAAAAAGCATAGATTGTTTTCAGTTGAATTTTGATATTTGATTGCGTTGTTGTAGATGCAAAATCCTTTCTGGAGACAAGACTAACTGACTGACTCACATGAAGCTTCAAAGGACTCTGACTAGATATGATCCGTCTAAGATACATGGGAGACCATAAGATATGACATTGATTACCCCCAAGTGTTAAACATTGATAGGATACAGACGCTTGAGCTGGTTGGTGTATAGACTGACTTATTAAAAATTGGAAATGTTGAAACAAACTGAGAGATATGTACAAACTAAAGCAAGACTGAAAGCTGGGAAAGACCAAGATTGTGCTGATAGATGGAGCATTTTGAACAAGTGGCACCTATTTGCCAGGTTTTCACCATCTTGGCAGAGATTCTATTTTTGCTACCAAGGTGCCTGTTTCCAGGTTTTCACCAAAGCACTTTTTTTTTTCTTTTTTTTTTTCATTTTTCATTTTTTCAATTTTTTTTTTGTACTTTTGATATTTTTTGATATTTTTTTTTTTGAATTTTTTATATTTTTTGATTTTTTTTGTGAATCATCAAGGTGCCTATTGCTAGGTTTTCACCAAGATGTTCATTTTTTTAAGGACTTTTTCTAATTTTTAGGATTTTTTCAGGATATTTAACCATAGACTGAATGCCTTAGGTGTAGAATTTCTTCAGATGGAGAACATTGATTAATTCTTAGAGATGTTCTCCTTTATTCGTTGAGAGTTGATAGGCACCAGAGCCAAAAGTAGCAGTGATGACAAAGGGACCCAGCCAATTGGGTTCAAACTTCCCCTTGCATTCTTGATGTGATTGATTTTTAGGATTTTTTCTCAAGACTAGATCACCAACTTGAAATTCTCTGTGTCTGACTTTCTTATTGTAGCCTCTAGACATTCTCTTCTAATACACTCTGAGATGATCATACGTTGCTTGTCTACGCTCATCTAGTAGTTCAAGTTCTTGCAACCTAGACACTCTATAGTCATCATTGGTGACAAGTCCATGCATTCTGATTCTTAGTGATGAGATTTCAACCTCAATAGGTAGTACTACTTCAGACCCATAAACTAAAGTGAAAGGTGTAGCCCCAGTAGGTTTTCTGATACTTGTTCTGACACTCATTCTGATACTTGTTCTGATACTAGTTCTGATACTGATTCTAATAATTGTTCTGATACTTGTTCTGATACTGATTCTGATAATTATTCTGATACTGGTTCTGATACTGATTTTGATACTAATTCTGATACTTGTTCTGATACTTGGTATACTTGATAGCATCTTTGTCCATTGAAAACTCCCAAACAAGATCATATCGTGCAGTCCCAATGTCTAGCAAGGTGGAGAACAAGAGGGATTGGTAGGTTGGTGGAAGAGATGGAAGACAAGAGAATAAAGGATAATGAAGGCAAGAAATCCTCAAGGGAAAACTCCTCAAGAATTCCCAAGCTAGGGAAAAATTGTCATGTAAAGCACATTTGGACAAGCAATGAAAGGCTAGCATAGGATAAGTCACAAAAGTGTAATGCCAGAGAAGGAAAGGATGTAGTCCAAAGGAGTAGACATATCAAGAGGCCTCATAGCATCATGTTTTACTCTTTCTTTTTATTAGATCAAGACCAAAAGGGGGAAAGGATAGTGAAAGGCTAGAATGAATGGAGGAAAATAGATATGAAGGCTAAACATGGAAGGAATGAAAGCAAGATCATCGTCAGACAACTCACAAAATAGCCAAATGTTCATGTATAGATCAACATTGTCAAGATCAAAGAGAGAAGATGAAATGGATGAAATATGTAGAAGAACTACGCATGATGCCTGATTGCCAGGTTTTCATCATGGTACTTATCCAAGGCACCACAAGGGAGTGGTTTTCACCATAGGATGAATTTATTTCTCTTTACTTTTGCTACCAAGGTGCTTGTTTCCAGGTTTTCACCATGGCACATTTTCAATTGTTATTTTTTTTTGGAAGAAGGCAAGCTTTTTAGATAATGCTCCTTGAAAGGATAAACCATGATATGCCAAGGATTCAAATAATATGCTCAAAGATGCTAATAGGGAAAGGATGATGGAAGAGAAAAATGGAGGATAAGGTTTTATGTAAAGTGAGTGAGGTTGGAAGATAGGAGGAATAGGCAAATGAGGAAAAATGATAGAAGGTAGAAGGTTAATGAATGGAAGGATTGTGAAAGGGTAGATGGAAAGGAAGACAAGATCAATGTAAACACACACCTTAAAGGGTGGTGAGAGGGTGGAGGAAATGTGAATGAAGGAATACGTGAAAGAATATGGTGAATGGATAGCAGAGGTTGAGGTTTAGGCGCATGAAATAAAAGAATATTTTTGGAGGGAAATGAAGTGGAAGTCTTTGGAAGCTTGAATGTCAACTTCACTTGTTGCTCAACACCAGACTCTTTCAAGAGAGACTTTGGAATTCATATAGCCGTAGGCTTTTCATTTCTTTTTGGTAATTTGGAGAGAATATCTTCAATTATGGATTTTGGAACCCATACTTGTCTTGTAGTTTTCTTCTTAGATATCTCTTTTGACTTTATATTTCCATGTCTATTAGAGGAGACATGGTGATCTTTTTTTGATGGATTCTTGTATTGCTTCTTTTTCTTGTATTGAACATTCAAGTTACTTCCAAAAGACTTGAGACTTGTGGAAGAAGGAGGATATGACTGGTTTAGATGGGTGGGTGGATGAAAAGGATTCAAGGGTATGCATCTATGTTGATCTTGAGGAAAGATGGGAGATGGAGGGATGTAAGGGCCCAATATGGATGGTGAATTAGGAGAGTTAGGAGGGGAAAGTGAAGGGACATAAGGACCCAATATGGAAGGTAGACGTGAAGCTCTTAGTAGTGGTGGGAGAGGTCCAAGGATGAAAGTGGAAGACGCAAAAGGATAATCAATAAGTTCATCAGCATCTATATGACAACCAAGGATATCGGCATCTTTAGAGTGAGCATTAGGATTTTCAATAGAATCATGGACATCTTGAATATGAGCACCTTCTTTGATAGGATTGTTCAAAGCTTGCAAAGACTTAGGAAGAGTAGAAAGTGGAAATGAACATGGAGTGGTAGAACAAGAAGATGGAAGACTTTGATCTTGACAAGGATCTTTGGATAGCACAAGTGTAGAATTTGTCTCTTGAATAGGGTTAACATCGAAAGTAACAACACCATTTTTAATAACCTTAATGAAAGTATCATCTTTGGAAAGTGCAAGTGTGGTAAGGTTATTTTCATTATCAATAAGCTCAATGGTGTGGGTAGTAGCTTGATCTCACTTCAGAGAAGACTTAAGACATGCTGAAATAAATGAGGAAGGTCATAAAGGATCAAAAGAACCATGACACAGATAAAGAACATCATGAAAAGGAGTGGATGACATGGAGGGTTCTTGATCTTGATCTTTCTTTATGGTCTTTTCTTTATCATCTTTAGAGTCCTCTTGACATGGAGCCACTTCTAAGGACAATGAAGCATGTTGGGATTGTATGGATGACTTTGGAAGAGATGGTGGAGGACTAGCTAAAGTAGAGATTATAGCATATGAAGGCTTAGGCTCTTTAGGTTTATCATCATTGAAAGTATTTGCAGCCAGGTGAAGGTTAGCTTGAGTTTCTTTAAGAGGTAGCCCTGGAGGATAACTATAAGGAACTGTATGAAAAGTATCAGGGCTTGTGTCGGATGAAGGTTCTATGAAAGATTTGAAAGACTCAGAAGCTTTAGGAAATGTACGAGTATTGGGGGAAGTAGGGGATGGAAGGGAACCATCACTAGATAAAGGTTCAGCATTAACATGATCTTGCTTGAGAGTGTAATCTTTATTTTCAGCCTGAGAGTTCTTAGAGGAGAGATCCTTATAGTATTGATGCTTCAAGCTAGCACGATGCATTTTATAGTCCTCAACAGTAGTAGATGGATCATAATCAAGGTATTGTCCACAAAAGCCATCAAAGTCTCTTTCAAAATTAGAATCATATGGATCACCATCATGATCTATCCAATGTGATGGCCCATTTTTAGTAAGCAGGAACGAACGATGAGGAGGATTCTTAGGAATAGAGGTGTCATAGGTATCATTACATTGACTATCATCATAGTCATCATAGTCTCCAAAGCTGGATGTGTCACTCTTCGTGGAAGAGGTATCATAAGGGTTGTCACGTTGCTCACATTTTTTCTGGGGGCATGGTGACATGTACAAGTCTTTATCAAATGGAAAAGAGTATAGAGATTCCATGGAGAACTCTTTAGGTTCCTTTTCTTTCTCAAGTTTGTCAAGCTGGACTTGCATAGCTTGCAGCTGCTTCATCATAGCGGCGATCAAAATTTCTTCCTCATGTGTATTAATTCTTTGAGACATGTGTACTAATTCTCAATAGCTATTGCTCTGTTCTTGACACAGTGATTTGTTCAATAGATTCTGGAAATACGCTGAAAAAGTTAAATATCTGGCAATTCTAACAATTTTCTGACAACTCTTCAAAATTTTTCAAATGACACTCTCCAGACTCATACGACAATGGGCATGCTATGAAAAAATAGTTGAAAAACTCATACAATAGTTGGGTAGCAATGAAATGACAGTTGAAAATCTCATACGACAGTTGCAAGATTTTGACTTTGAAAATTTGCTGGCATGGAAACTCGTACGACACTGGGTACTCAATCATATGACAGATGGGTTGTAATGAAATGACACTTGATGGAAAAACTCATATGACTTTTTGACCTCCTGAGATGAGTTTTGACTCTAGAAAAGGATTTTACTTCAGATTTTGCAAATTTTGAGTTTTCAGTTTTAGATTGTTTGCAAATTTCAATGTCCAGATTTGAGGATTGTAACAGATTTGTTCATTTTCAATAACCAGATAGATAAACAAGCACGTAAAATAGCAAGCAAGTGATTTCAAGCATGTCTGAAAACAATGAACAAGGGCAAAAGCAACCTTGCGCATGAACAATCAAGTGACTTATTCATTCTAATCCTCAAAAGCGCTAATTATGTATGTTCCAAAAATGTTTTGCAGTAACGCACATATACCCTATAAAATGAAAATTTGGCCTCGCTAGGTTTTTAGTAATGGTTTGACTCTGCAACTTTTATGATCCAAAGGGGTGAACTCTAATCCCGGTGCACCAGGGTTTTGACATAGTCCGAGAACTTAATCTTCAGGAGCTGCTAGGGAGATCTGACAACCCAACAATGAACCATACCCATGGAGATTTCTTCCACAAGGAAATTTATATAGCGGCTGTCACTACCATGGTGAAAATGGCTATTACCGCTTGAGGTTTCATCAATGCAGTTTGCCCTATGAAGGGATTGTCTGCTACAGTTAACCCTCTCTAAAGGTGACTCATAGATTTATACCACAAGGGGACTTGGCTCTAGATCCAAGGTTTTTTGACACCTTTTCACTTTTAACCCAAACAAAGCAAGCAGATTAATCCGACACGCTAAGACAAAGTTTTGTTCCACCAAGGTCTATGATATCAACTCCACGTGATCTATCAACCTCTCCAGGGAGAGAATGTATCAATCAATAAGAGAAGATGCACTAACTAATTTTGATTCACCAAAGCTCATGATATCAACCCCACATGATCTATCAACCTCTCCGAAGAGAGAATGTGTCGATCAATAAGAGAAGACGCACTAACCAAGTTGAATGTGAAATGCACTAAGTATCCTCCCTACCTAAAAGGATTCTGTCATCAAGAAAGATTTCTCTAGGAATCCAATCTCTCAAGAATCATGAATAGTGTTCATAGGGCCTAATTACTATGTGAGCATAGATATATTCCCGAAAGCAAATCTACCAAAAGTACCCAAAAAGAAGAAAGAGGAACACTTAACGCTTCAAGAGAATATGAGATGAGTCCACAAAGTGGAACACTTAACACCTCACACAAGCTGAAAATGAGTCCCCAACTTAGAAAACAAGTGAGTTCCTAAAAGCACAAAAGGGTTGCCAAGTGGAACACTTAATGCTTCTATCCTGTTGACGCCTCCCCTTTATGGCACTGAGATTGCAACCACGGGGCACAAATGAGGGGCTGGCAGATTAGTGAGTCCAATAACCCAAGATAGTAATCAAGATCAATCACAAGTATTCTAAGACTACTTAATGAATCCTTAAGGGGTCACAACCTAGTATCAATTATGCAAGTGTGTAGAAATAGATCAAAGCATGAAAAGATGCACACAAGCCAGACACATAAGAGATTTGTTTTAGGATCCAAATTGAAATATTATTAGCTTGAGAAGAATACCTTAGGTCCAATGCTCTACAATCTAGAATTTAGCACATGTCTAAAAGTACAAAACCAAGACAATCAACAGCAAACTATAAGCATTAGAAATCAATAATCTAAAAGTACAAATATGCAAATTCTGTGATCAAATGGCAAAATTTGAAAATGAAACCAACATGCTTGGATTTGGCTTGGAAAGAGCTTTCCAATGATATATCACACTTAAACTTTCAATACCATATGTGAAAATTTCGCAAAAAATGGGTGCTAGTTTTCCAGAGGCACGAATTCTGAAAATGCCAAAATTTTCAAAAAAAACAAATCAGAAAATAGAAAGTCGGCGTGATCAAAATAGGCATAGGCATGATTGAAATGAGCATAGGCATGACTGAAATGTGCCCAGGCATGATTTAAATACTCATAGGCGTGATTTAAATACTGATAGGCGTGACTGAAACTGGCATAGGTGTGACTGAAACTGGCATATGCGTGACTGAAACTGGCAGATGCGTGACTGAAATTGGCAGATGCGTGACTAAAACTGTCAGATGCGTGACTGAAACTGGCAGATGTGTGACTGAAACTATCACATGCATGAGCAGAATGCTTGTAGGCATGAGTAGAATGCTTGTAGGTGTAAGAAGAATGCTTCAAGGCATGAGCAGAATGCTTGTAGGCATGAACAAATTTCTCGTAAGCAGCATCAGATTGCTCGTAAGCGGCATTTTTCCTGTTTGCACAAAAATGATGAAAAAGTGAAACCGAAAATATATAAAATTAGATAAAAATGAAGAGAATGAGGCTCAAGGCCCCACGGTGGGCGCCAGAAATGTGTGTGTGAAAATTGTACCTGATCTGTAGACACAACACTTCAGTAAAATATTAGAGGTTAGCAAAAATCAAAATCGTGAAAAAATTGAAATCTAATTTAACCAAGTGATTTACTACCTTCTAGTAGGTGCGAGATTAATGTTCTCAGATTGTTATCGAGATCAGTGACCTAGACGACACCTAAATGAAGGATTTGAATGTAATTGATCTAGATATGAATTGAATGTAATTAATCTATTTTTTTGATATTTTCTATGCAATAAGAATGATAAAAACTGATATGAATCTATGCTAATATGGAAATTGATATGCTAAAATGATCTAACAATGATATGAAAAAGAATCTAAATGAATGTAAAAAAAAAGCAAATTGATCTCACAATAGTCTTGATTCGCAATAAGCTTTGATTCTCCCAATTCCAATTCTCCAACGTGATTGTGCAAAAATATGAGATGCTTGGATGCAAATTTGAGAGATGATTGAGAGATGAATTATGAAGAGCTGAGCCTTGTTTTTATAGAAATCCAGGGCTTTGGAGGTGCATGGAAAAAGCCATAAATCACTCAAATAAACTCAACTTGATTTTTGAGTTATTTTTAAATAAAGATAATTAAGTCACAAAAATCATGCAAAAGCACAGTTCAACTCGAATTAGAAGTTTAGATCCACTTTAAAACTCAAAAAGATGTTGAGTTTCAAAAAGCTAACAACTTGCATTGATTTTCCAATTTTGAGTTTAACTGGTCCTTGAATGTGCACATGGATAATTATGATTTAATAAATAAATAAAGTGATTTATTCTCAACTTAACTGCTTTTTGAAATAAAATAATTAATTTATGGGTTAATTAACTATTTTACCAAACTTTTATTAAAAATTATATTATTAAATAATGACAACATGCTTTAATTAATTAAATAAGAATTTAATCAATCATTCATAGGAATTTTGATTTATTGTCAACATTAAATAATACAATTAATAATAGATAGAATTAAATTTAATTAAATAATTAAGTGGCAAATATTAAATCTAATTAATTAAATATGCAAAATATTTAATTAATCAAATTTTAGGATAAATGTGATTTATTGCCAAATAATTATAAAATTAAAGATAATTATGATGATTAAGAAGATTACTAGGAATATTCCCCGATGTAGAATTTAAGATAATCAATTATGATTCGATGATGTTTAGATGTGCCTTAGATTAGGACTTTGATGTCGATTTCGTTCGAATTGAAGATGTAGGAGATTAATGAACTTATAGCCCATTTTTGGGGTATTACAGGGTTCATGGATGATGTTGGGATAACCTTGCATGTCTTTTTCACGTCAGTCCTATGCAATACTGATGACAAGGCCTTGTGATCCTAGTATCCTTGGCAGGTCTCTAATGTTTCTATATCAAACTAGGTTTTTCTCTTCACATTTACACTTGGAGCTCCCCAAATCCCCCATGTTGCATCATCTAGATTACTCTTGCATCTTGCCTCTTTCATGTAGCTGCATGTTGCATCCTGCATTCCACCTCATCTTGCATTCCTCCATCTTTTCTCTTGGAATCCTGGTTACTTATCCTCCCTTCTTCCTTCACCCTTTTCCCTTCTTCCCTTCCTTTCTGTGTTCTTTTCATGAAAATTCCACAACGATTCCTCTTTGCATTATATTCTCGAGGGGGCACAATCCCTTATCTTCTAAATTATAGCTCGAGGCATCTTATTTTCTTGTCTTTGATGCCATGCCACTTGCGGTATTACATCAAAGAGGGGTGAAATGTAGACACCTAAAATCCTCTAGAAAATAAAAGTATTTTTATTTTTTGAAAACCCCTGATGACATCATCATTAATTAATTAATTAATTTATTTTTATGCCATTAAATCCTCCTATTTTAATTAGGCATATTTAATTAAAAAATCCCTCCCCAAATCATTTAAATCAAATTTGAGTGATTTTCCTCCTATTTATTAATCATTAATTGATAAATAAAGTCACATTCCCTAAATAAATGAAATATTTATTTAAAGCCTCAAAAACCCTAGAATCTTCTAGACTTTCCTAAACCTATTTAGGAGGTGTTTCCTACATTTCCTATCCTAATCCAAGTATGTTTGAATTTTGGTCAAACCCTTCCATTAATGAGCCTTACAGACTCATTAATAGCCTCTTACACACTCTTTAAGGCTTCTTACAGTCTCATAAAGAGATTGATGTCTCTTCTTCCACTCTTGTTCTCCTTGCACACTTCCCTAGTGTTGCTCACACATGTGTGAGCAACCTTAACCCAAGGTCAAACCTTACCATACCCAAAACCTTACCTCAAACTCTATCTGAAACCTTACCCCTTGACCCTAACTCTACTTTCTAACCCAATCCCTTCCTCAAATCCTATAAATACCCTCACTTCCTAAGAGAAAATCACCAATTCACATTTTTTACATTGAGTAGTGTTATAATGCTAGATTAATACTTGATCTTAAGCTTTTATCATATATGCTAGATTAAATCATTTTCCATGCTTTCTAACACATCCTAGAATAAGCTTAATGGATTGAACCTAGTTTTATTCAATCTTTTCTAATCATTTTTGCATCATATCACATCTCTTTTGGTCTAAAATCAACTCTAGAACAAGCATTCATAGCTTAATCAAATTTTCATACTTATTAGGATCCTTAAGGCCTTAGGGGCAAAATAGGTGTTCTATACCTAGTTTTGTGCCACTATGGGGTTCTTGTAGTCCCTAATCCATACTATTCCTTCCTAATCATCATTAGGGAATTTCTCCAAGTGATTCAAGAGCACACCCACATCCCTAAAGTGAGAGAAAATCAAACGGCCATAGGATGCTCCCGTTTCAGCTCTATCTAAATGTCCTTGCGAATAGTTATTTTCTATATGTTAGGAATATGTTTTTAGGATTTGAATAACTAATGTTTGAATGTCTACGCCTATTCCAAATAGGTTAGGTTCACTCTACACACAACACCAAAACTAGACGACTCCAAAGTACAAGTTTCCTTGCAATGATATGAAGAATTCATAAAGAATAATGATAAGGAATAGAATATGTCTTCAAAAACTTAGTTTATTTCCCATTTTTTTCATATGAATTATGTGTACTTATGATACTTTACATGTAATTTGCAAAAATGTAATTATGTAACCACAACACAAGTCAAAGTCAAATAGGATTCTATTGTTGAATAAGTCAAAGTTAGTTATACTTTTTCCTCATTTTTCTCTTATGCTCTCCACTATATATATGAGGGTCTTATTCATAAACATGATCATTTAGCAAATGAATTTTTTTTTTTTCCATTTGTAGAGCATTCTTAAACTTTGGTTTTGAAGTGAAAATCAAATTTCAATCAATAAAGGAAGCAAGTTGCACTCAATCTTTATGTTGAATTAAGTTGTTATGTTAGAATAATGTTCTTATGTCATTATTGTTACATTATCTTGAATTTATTAATGATATTGTGGTGTTGATAGTGGTCTAAAAGAGATCCAAATTAGATTTTGTAGTCTTGGAGCTGCACTATTGAGTTTAAAATTTGTGTTAAGTGTTTAAACTGGATATAACTTGGATTCTTTGAGCTGTAATTTTATTATATGTTTATTTGTGTTGAGTTTTAGTGCATGTCAAAGACTTTGAGTTGTAAATACACTTCATCTTTGAATCAGATCTACATAAGAAGTAACAAAAACTCTTTTTGATTTTTGTGTGCTTCCTATTTACATCACATCCTGGAATATCACTAGTTAATTTACTAGTGTACTCTTAATTATTATTTTATTTAGCTTATTGTATATCAAAACTATCACTCCAATTAGTACTTTGTGGTGAACTACATTAGTGTTATAGGTTTGTGTTGAAAGCTTATTCTAAGAAGAGAACATCTACTCTAAAAGAAAAGAATATGATGAATGCCACACCCTATTGCTATCTTAGTGTAAAAAAACTTAGTTAAATACTTAATTGTATTTATTAACAACAAGAAGGGAGCCTCTCCTTTCTTTATGGAGAGATTTTATATCATTACATTATGGCTAAAATAATCATTTTATAATTGGTTAGATCAATTTAATTACAAAATATTTACCAAAAATATCAATAATGCACTATGAAACATAGTTGTAGAAATATATTAATATTAATAATATCATTGCATTGAAGATAACCATAGATCTAAGAAAATCTCCATAAAATCAGAAATAAGACTACAAAATTAACCCACCCATATGTCAAAATATTTTCTCATTTATATCAAAGGCCAATAGTGGCTAGCAGTGAAACACTTGAGGAGTTGAGCTGAGTAGAGGAAAAACATTCAGTTGATCATGTTCCATTACATAGTATCGTTAGTATTTTCAAAAGAACCAATAACCCTTTCACCATTTATATTTTGTGTATATACATATACATATTTTTTTTTATCAAATACAACCTTTTGACCCACTACACCTTGGACATAGGCTCAAAGATCAAAATTAAGAACTATCAACATGAAAAATAAAACATGGACTAGATATCAAAACATGAAAATAAATTGTTCCCCTAACCAAGACCCTTCACCTCATTTTAGCAACTTAGGGACAACTTTCAAAATACCAACCAACTAGCGAAAACCCATTAACAGACCAAAGCTTCATGAAATTTTTTTAAGTTCCTTCATAAAAGGTTTCATAATTCACCACATTGGTGAAATTTTTCAACCAAGGAGTCCCATCTTAATCAATTCCCACCACACTATGCACAAAATCTTTTCCAACCTGAAAGAAGAGAATATGATGAATGCCACACCTTGTTGCTAGCTTAGTCTTAAAAAACTTAGTTAAATACTTAATTGTATTTATTAACAACAAGAAGGGAGCCTCTCCCTTCTCTAAGGAGAGATTTTATCTCATTACATTATGGCTAAAATAATCATTTCATAATTGGTTAGATCAAGTTAATTGCAAAATATTTACCAAACATATCAATAATGCACTATGAAACATAGTTGTAGAAATATATTAATATTAATAATATCATTGCATTGAAGATAACCATAGATCGAAGCAAATCTCCATAAAATCAGCAATAAGACTACAAAATTAACCCACCCATATGTCAAAATATTTCCTCATTTACATCAAAGGCCAATAGTGGCTAGCAGTGAAACACTTGAGGAGATGAGCTTACTAGAGAAAAAACATTCAGTTGATCATGTGCCATTACATAATATCATTAGTATTTTCAAAAGAACCAATAACCCTTTCACCATTTATATTTTGTGTATATATATATACATATTTTTTTTATCAAATAAAACCTTTTGACCCACTACACCTTGGACGTAGGCCCAAAGATCAATTTTAAGAACTATCAACATGAAAATTAAAACATGGACTAGATATCAAAACATGAAAATAAATTGTTCCCCTAACAAAGACCCTTCACCTCATTTTAGCAACTTAGGGACAACTTTCAAAATACCAACCAACTAGCCAAAACCCATAAACGAACCAAAGCTTCATGAACATTTGTTAAGTTCCTTCATAAAAGGTTTCATAATTCACCACATTGGTGAAATTTTTCAACCAAGGAGTCCCATCCTACTCAATTCCCACCACACTATGCAAAAAATCTTTTCCAACCTAAACCTATTTGTAATAGCACTTCTAACCTTGTTCATTTGTATTAGAATGATTTTAGAATAACTAAGATGGGGGGGTTGAATCAGTTATCCTCAAGTCAGATGTACCAATTAAACTTTTCAACACTTCAACCAACTTAGATCTATTAAGTAATCCACTCGGTCTCTATAGAATATAATCAGTAACATAAAACTTGTAGTCTAGCATCCAAATGTAATCAACTTGCATAATATAAAGCTCTTAACAACATAGCACATCAAATAAAATTCACACAAGTATGACACTAGGATTTAAAATGGAAGCCCAACATGGGAAAAACCACTAGTAACATGCTACCAAATTTTTACTCTTCTAAAGTGAGCTTTGTGAGGAGCCAACCCTGTTAAAAGTTACAATACACACTAATAGGTGTGACCCTATTAAAGGATTTAATCACCCTGTTAGGAGGGGCCTGCTTAGAGGGCTTAAGAACATCCCATTAAAATGTCACCTTGATTAAAGGATTTACAAATGACTGTTAAGTCAACCTTGATTAAAGGATTTTGACTGATACAATGGTTAGAAAGTAACAATAGGTTCTAATATGAAATATACAACTCACTTTGGAAATATAGATCCAATAAGCTCATATGTTAATATACTGACTGGCCTTCATTGTCATCTCCATCTATTATCTTCTCAAAAATCCCTTCAAGCAATCACCACAACTTTGTTCAACTCTTCACAACTCTTTTTAGCCTTCTACTTAGGTTTTCCAATCAATAACATCAACTTCTTCTTCTCTCTATCATAACCTACAACTGGGTCATCCTTATACCTCTTTGATTAGGTAGCTTAATATTTTTCCTCTTAATCTTCTTCCTAGATCTCGGGTTTAGGCCAGATTCATCGAATCCTTCCAATATTTTGTTCTCCTCCTTATCCTTCTAGATACTTCTCAAAAATTCTTCTTGAATCTATAAGAAAATGGTTTAACATGAATTAAATGCTCTAGGTCATTCATCCTTATCTTCAACACGCTTTACATATTCCAAGAATTCAACTGTGTCAGCTAGGAATCTCAATTCTTTCACAAACTATAAATTACTAACACTCGACCAATACTGTGTTCTTCTACTCAGTCATCATTGGATAACTTCATTTGGTTAATTCTCTGATACTAGGAAATTAATGATGCTTGGTCGACACTAAAATTTTCTTGGCTTATACTGGTGCTTGGTTGACACTAGCATCACTCGGCTTACACTAAAATTTCTTTATCTTCTTCTCTTTTGCTCAGTTAAGCCAATGCTTTCAAAATTTCTTTCCTTATCTATTTTATGCTTCAAATCAATTTTATTCTTCACTTAGTTTTATAAATAAACAACACATTACCTTTCCAATGTGCCAACTAATCAAGTACCCATTTTAGTTTCTCATAACTGAACCTTTCACTAGGTCCTCTTGATATCTCCTCTTTTCAAATCCTCTTCATCAATTAAAAGATATGGTAATTTACTAGATAGCAATTGTCTCACAAGTTAAGGTTTGACATCAATGACAATATAACAATTTTTTCAATTGTAGTTTCCAACAATCTCCCTCTTTGGCATTGATGGAAACACCACATGCAATACCATACTCCATATGCATAGTTTACCATACAATCCAAAAAATATGTAATGAAGCAACTTTTGTCAACTCTCTCTATGTATCAGATCTTCATTAATATCCTTAGCTTCATTCAGATTCACATCCAAGTATCATCTCCCTCTTGGATAGATTTATCCCTTTGTCTATCCATCAATTTACTGAATCTCTCCCTCTTTTCTTATGGTAATTCATTTTGAATCTCTTTCTATATCTCTCCCTCTTTGACACCAATGCCAAAGACATTCATCTTTACCATATAAATATCTTTGTTAGAAATAGGGAATACTGAGAGGGGGGGGGGGGGGGGGTGAATCAGTATTCTACAAAATTTATCTTTTTCCCAATTATGGATATAACAGATTATCTTTATATATGCACAATATAAGAAGCTAAACAATATGCATAGCAATAGAAATAAAGAACTCATAACACATGATATGTTCTCGAGGAAACCCTAGCCAAGGGAAAACCCTGGTGGGGATGGTACCCACAAAGATCCACTAATCAAAAGTATTATGTTAAGGATGTTGACCTTGTTAGGAGTCTATTACAAGCATATAGTGCATCAATCCTGATTAATGGACTATAGGCCTTGTTAGAAGCCTCAACCCTGTTAGGAGTTGTCAATACAAAATATGATTACTAGATGAGCCCACTGCCCAAACAAGTAATGTACAATGTATACTAATTACAAAAATGGATTAACGTACATAACCTTATGCTACTTGCATCAATATCTTTTCACTGCTCTTACATTCACATCATATCATTACAATATTACCACATATCTCTTCCTTGTGTGTTCTCTTTTACAATTACATATTACATATATAAGTTATTAAAGATAATAACTTTACTTGGTCAGCTTCCATATATCTTTATCCAAGAGTTAATCATCTAGGATGTCATCCCTTTATATTTTTAAGTCATTATTTTGATAAACAAAATAATCCCTTAGCTCTTTACCAATTTTGCCTTCAAGTTCTGTCCTATTGGCTTAACACTGTCTTCGGTAAAACTATCATAACTAATTCTGTACATGCCATACTAAATTGTGCTATGAGATGGGTCATAATTAGTCATCATAGAGTTTATGTTCAAGTGAAAAAGCACTGAACTTACTCCAGTCAATGTCAAAAACAAAAACTATATCCTGGTGCACTGGTGAAAACACTGTCTTACACTTAGACAAATTTGCAATGCGTTCTACTATACTTGCTCTCTGACCTGTGCAATCTTCATGTGGATCATATGTTGCCATAATGACAACATCTATGTACTCACTTCAGCCAAATTTCCAACAATCTCCCCCTTTGTCATTGGTGGCAACATATGAGAAAATTGGCTAAGTGTACAAGTCAAAATCTCAAAATTGTCTCAAAATTGTGGCCATAGTATAGAATATGTATACTATCTTTATAACTCCTCAAAATATAAACTCTAATACAATGCTCCCCCTAAGAGTATCAATCCTTATCAAATATATCAATTTTCTACTCTAATATCTCTCCCCCTTTGACAACAATGACAAAATAAGGTAGGGAGGATTACAAAATTGTATCCCAAAAAGATTATACCTTCATTTTCTTATTGCAAAGCCAGTAGGCTTGCAACACAATCTGCAAAATCAGCTTTCATAGATTCTATGTCCTTTTCCCATGAATTCTTGATGGAATCTGCCACATTGAGTAATGTGTTCAGTCCATAAACTACTATTTGACAAGCTTGGAGGTTGTCAAATTTGAATTTATGAAAGGATGTCTTAGCTATAAGACATTCTTCTAACTGCTCTTCAATGATACTCAACTTCATAGAGATGTGTTCTCTCAAAAGAGTGAGTCTCCTCATTTTTTTGTTCCTCTCATCTTGCAATATTCTTATTTCATCATAAAGCTTCTAAACTTTCTTTTTAGCATCACATACCTTCACATTAGGTCTAGAAAGAAGGTTACATTCATTTTGAATCTCAGCTTCCTTCAACTTGATCTTCTATTCCTCTTCTACTGTCAAAATCTCTAGTTTTGTACACTGTATGTACAATGATTTTTCTGTCTCCAAATGTTTCCTAAAGTTCTTGATATAAGTATCAAGACCGCTAATATCATTTTTGATATTCTGCCTGATGTTCAAAAGCATTTCAGCTTCATAAGCTACTTGAGCTCTCACTTTTGCAATATCAGATAGGTTAGTGAATTCATTGTCAAAAGTGCTCATTACCTTCTTAGCTTTCTCCAAAGGGTTTGCCTCTATGATTTGTGTAGTTACAATGCTTTGTAACTTCTTAGTAAGGTCCTTGAGACTCCCTTCAAGATTCTTCACTTTCTTGTTCTTGCCAATGATTTTATTCAAAGAAGTGATCAGTTCCAACTAATCATCATCATCAACTTCCTTTCCTAAATCTTTAAACAAAGATCCAATTTCTTTCTTCTTTCCAGTATCAAGAGTAAGACTGATGTCTTTTGTGGTAGGAATGGGTGCTTGAATCTCAGTCTCCTTAGGTTCTTCATTGATAGATTGGGTCTGCTGTGCTTCTTTAGTTCTATCCAGTTCATCAAGAGCTGAATTGTCAACAATGTTTGCTAAGTTCTTGAATACATTGTCATTAGTATCCAAGGTGACCTTAGTACCTTCTATATTCATAGTTTCATCTTCAATGTTAATAGCTAAAGGAGAAGCAATATCCTCTTGTTTAGCTTCAACTACTTGCTCTGCTGCAACCGATGGTTCTCCAACATTTTCTGCCATAACCTTGATTATTGCCTACTCTATATCTGAATTAACTTCTTCATATCTGCCTCCCACAATCAAAATGGTTCTCCTTTTGGTTCTCAAATGGGTGCTTAAGGCCTTCAATATTTTCTCCAAGTGTTCATCATCTCTCACATCACAAAGCTTCTTCACAAGATTCTTTCTGATATTAGTGTCTTCTTCAATTGCTCTCTGCTTTCTATTTAGCAGTTTGGTATACAACTCATTAGGTATTTGACCTTGAATAGAATCAAATTTCTTGTCTGCCAAAATCATATGCTTCACAATAGCATTCTCCAAATTAAGTTTGTCTAAATAATCATAAAGACTGTAGTACTTATTCATTCTGGTAAAGTCTCCATTTTCAATAATCTGCTCATTAAGCTTTTCAACTTTAGGTTTCCAAGCTTTCTTCTTAACCAAAGTGGTGTCATCATCTTTTATTTTTGCAATTACTCTTGGTACTGGTTGAACTAAATTCTTTTTCCTAGTCCAGTAGAAATTTCTTTCATTCTCTTGCTAGCTGTGGAGGAAGTGGATCTAGTTGTTACTTGTTCCTTTTCTAGTTCCTCTACTTTCACCTTGAATTGTTTAGGTTCTTGCTATACTGCACTGGATGAAAAGGGTGGTACAATCAAGACTTCTTTCTGTCCAATATCCTTGATTGCTACTGCTATCTATTTTTCTATTAAGAATTCTTGTTCTGACATTCCTGTATCTTTCAGTATTCTCCTGATAGTGCTATCAACTCTCTTCTTAGATTGCTTCTCTTCAATTATAGCTTTTTCTAAGTTGAAGTTCTCTTCAAAAGTTCCAAATCTACTGCACTGAGTATCCAATTTACATTTAAGTAATCTGCCAACATATTCTTTTGTTTCAGCCTCAGATATCTGATAGCCAAGAGGGTCTATGAACTCAATTCTAGGTTCCACTACTTCAATATAGGTAAAGTTAGTGTCAACCATAAAACATATATCATTTTTATACTTCTTCACAAGTGACTATGGAATTCTTGATCTACTAGTTACCATGTTCTGAAATGTCTTCACTACTAACATAGCACTCTCATTTACTTTGTCAATAACATGTCTCAAATATACTTTATTTATCCTTTCCATAGTAGTTTTTCCATCATTCCAATCATTTTCAATGGTGTATGGAAATCTTCTCAATGAGTGGAAAAACATGTACGTGATTAACGACGAAAATCTAAATTGTGCATACTTAGATTTCTTAATCTTCTCCAAGTTTTCAAACAATTGAATTCTTAGAATTTCACACATATCAATTGGTACTTTGTCAACACACATTAAATAGGCAATATGCACCATTCCAACTGCCATATCATCTTCTCTAGAATTTGCACAAAAATTAGTTGTTAGGTACTTGCATAAATATCTAACATCATGTTGTTTGATCTTGCTTATCACAATTCCTCTGCCATTGTAGGATGAACCTGTGTTGTCTATGACTATTTTCCTCATTTTTTCTCATTTAAAGGAATAGCACCAACTTTAGATAAACTTGTGACTTCATGAATCAAGTCAGCTGTAATGTCTATCACTCTATCCTCTAGCCAAAACTTTCCATTATGAATTCTGCTTAGAATAATCTTAGTGCATTCTTCATTGTCAAACTCATACTTCAAAGCTTACTGAACAATCTCATTGTCTTTCAAATGTTCATATCCTTGTTTCAATGACATATCTTGATTGTAAATATTCTAATGTTCATTGGTAAAATCACTATCACTGACAGTTTCTAACTTGCATCCAAGATAACTTCTCACATTTTCTAAATGCAAAAATTTGTCTGGTACGGATGATAATGCTAACCTAGGATCATCTTCTTCCAAGAGTTCTACTAGTTCCCTCTTCATTCTAGGTCTATTCTTATCTTTGACATTGTGAATTAAGGATACATCCATGACTACTTTAAATTCCTTATACCGATTCAAAGATCTGTCAAGATAAATACCTCAAGTTCACGATTCTAGGGCTTTCATAGATTTAGCACTCAAATCTTTCACCAAATCACTGCAAAATGCTTCCAATCTCTTTTCTTTTCTCTCCTAAACACTTCAATTCACTTTGATAATCAAATAACATTGATCATAACCTTTTATTACTTCAATCTCACTTAGGTCTGACATCACATTCAATTCTTTTGCCGCTTCTTTCCAAAAAGCTATTTTTGCTATCCTGCAAAACTTAAAACTTCTTGCGATCTCACAAAACATAATATTTTCTTTTGCACTCTTAACCATAGCATTAATACATCATAAACTATCTTACATTAATTGCGCAAGACTTAATTCATCAAAAATCTACTTCTACACTAATTCTAAGTTCCTAATCTACTGCAATTTTCATAAATTTAGTACTTACAGATAGGTCAGGTAAGGATTCATTCTTACCACTTGATACTTCACCTTTTTGATTACCTTCAATGTTGAATATGTCTCCTTGATCTGTGCCTTTAAAAAACTTCACTTCATCTGCATTACTACAACAACCTTTTTGTCTGTTACTTGCATCTTCATTTCTTCTTGCATGATTTCTAGGGTTAGGGTTAGGATGAAAAACTCCATTGTTCATTCTGCAAAACCTTGTTGTATGTCCAATCTTGTTACATATCTAACAAAAAATTCCATTGTTCCCATATCTTGGTCCTTGCTAATTGATTTGTGATTTGCAGTTTCTAGCAATGTGTCCAATCTTGTTGCATCTATAACATACTACTTCATTTCTTCTGTTCATATCTTCAGTAGGTCTTTTATCTACATTGTTAGTATTCCTAAACATTCTACTACCATAATTATTCCCAATAAGTTTAGGTCTTCTACATTCAATAGCTCTATGTCCAAAACCATGACAATTATAACAATAACCATTAAGAAGTTTAAATTGTTTACTTGTGCAATCTCTCTTCATGTGACCAATAGTATTACAACCAAAACATCTACCTTTGAATTCTCTTTGCATACCTTTGGGTGATTCTTCTTGGTTTGGTGGTTCTTCTTCTTTAGGTGGTTCTTCTCCTTTAGGTGTGTCATTAGATTTGTTGATCTCATCTGACTTCTTCTTATCTATGCTTTTAGATTCTTTCAAATCTAGTTTCTTTCTTTCATCATTTGTTTTGAATATATTAAATCCAAGTCCAGTCTTATCATAGGATGGTTTTCCATAAGATACTTGTTCATCAATCTTCTCACTATTTGAATATAGCCTTTCAAGTTGTTATTTGGATTGAGTTAATTCTCCTTTCACAATCTTATTGTATTTCTCAAGTTCTACATGCTGCAAATTTACTTTCTCAAATTCAGATGTTACTTTGCCAAGTTTAGATTTTAATTCTTCATTCTCAATCTTCAACCTTTCATTCTTAGATCTTAGGTTTGCTTCATTTTTGTCATTTCCATCTTTCAAACTAAGCTTCAGATTTTCTATCTTCAACTCATGCTTAAGGATCACATTTTCTTTTTCTAAATTGTCATCACAATCTTCAATAAGAATTTCGGATTACTTTTCAGATTTCAGATCTTCTACCTTGTTTTTCAGTTTCTCAATAAGGTTCTTTGCATCATCATATTTCCTTTTCAGAGTGTTTCTTTCATCAGTAAGCATATCAATCTATTGAAGAGCTTCTTCAAGATTTTTCTGTAGTTGATCCATATCTATAGAGATCTTACTCAAGCTGCTAGGCTTTCCTTGAATGATTATTCTCTGAGTAACTAAGCTTTGATACTAATTGTTAGAAATAGGGAATACTGAGAGTGGGGGGGGGGGGTGAATCAGTATTCTACAAACTTTATCTTTTTCCCAATTATGGATATAACAGATTATCTTTATACATGCATAACATAAGAAGCTAAACAATATGCATAGTAATAGAAATAAAGAACTCATAACACATGATATGTTCTCGAGGAAACCCTGGCCAAGGGAAAACCCTGGTGGGAATGGTACCCACAAAGATCCACTAATTAAAAGTATCTTGTTAAGGATGTTGACTCTGTTAGGAGTCTATTACAAGCATATAGTGTATTAGTCCTAATTAATGGACTATAGGCCTTGTTAGAAGCCTCAACCTTGTTAGGAGTTGTCAATACAAAATCTGATTATTAGATGAGCCCACTACCCAAACAAGTAATGTACAATGTATACTAATTAAAAAAATGGATTAAGGTACATAACCTTATGCTATTTGCATCAATATCTTTTCACTACTCTTACATTTGCATCATATCATTACAATATTACCACATATCTCTTCCTTGTATGTTCTCTTTTACAATTACATATTACATATATACAAGTTATTAAAGATAATAACTTTACATGGTTGGCTTCCATATATCTTTATCCAAGATTTAATCATCTAGGATGTCATCCCTTTATATTATTAAGTCATTATTTTGATAAACAAAATAATCCCTTAACTCTTTACCAATTCTGCCTTCAAGTTCTGTCCTGTTGGCTTAACACTGTCTTCGGTAAAAATTTTATAACTAATTCTATACATGCCGTACTAACTTTCACTCTGAGATGGGTCATCATTAGTCATCATAGAGTCTATGTTCAAGTGCACAAGCACTGAACTTATTCTAGTCAATGTCACAAACAAAAAATATATCCTAGTGCACTGGTGAAAACACTATCTTACACTTAGACAAATTTGCAATGCGCTCTACTATACTTTCTCTTTGACCTGTGTGATCTTCATGTGGATCATATGTTTCCATAATGACAACATCTATGTACTCACTTTAGCCAAATTGCCAACAATCTTCATGTCATTTCTTTGAACTATATACTCCCTTTGCCATCTTTCTTATGAATGATCAACATCTTGTGCTTTACCCTTCACAACTCTAGGCAACTGCTAAAATGTGACCTCCTTTACATCAATTTGTCAGATATTTTGATTAGTACATTTGATACAATGCTCCTACTTGATTCTAGGTAGCCTCAGTTAGGGGAATCACCCCTAATTTACCTCTTAGATACTCATGAGCATCCTTAGGTAATTCCTTACTGAATATATTTGTTAATTGTTCCTTTGTATTCACATATTCCAGTCTCACTTCCTTGTCTTAAACTAGCTCTCTCAAGTAATGGTACTTGAGAGAAATATGCTTAGTCTTAGTGTACATTATAGGATTCCTTGATATATTTATAGCACTTGTGTTATCACAAAAAATAACAACTGGCTCAGTGATTTCTTCCTTCATACCTTTCAACAATTGCTTGATCCACACTAGGTTTGAACAATTAAGAACTTCTTCTACATATTCAGCTTCTATTGTAGATTGGGAAATGTAGTTTTATTTCTTTCTTGTCCAAGAGACTAATCTCTTTCCTAGAAATAATGCACCACCACTTGTACTCTTTCTATCATCCATATTTCCTGCCCAATTTGCATCAGTATAAACTTTCAATTCAAAATTTTCATTCTTCTTGTAGTATAGTTTGGATAATCCTTTGTTCCTTTCAGATATCTCAGTATCCTTTTCACTGCCATCATGTGATTGTCATTAGGATTGGCAAAAAATCTTGCAACAATCCCAACTGCTAGTGCAATATATGGTCTACTGTGAACAACATATTGTAGCTTTCCAATCATAGACCTGTACAAGGTTTGATTCACTTTATTTGTATAATCATTCTTTGATAGTTTTTGTCTGGTGGCCTGGGTGTACTTACTGGTCTAGAGTCCTCCATGCCAAAAATTTTCATTATCTCCTTAACATACTTAGATTGTCTAATATAGATACCTTTCTCCATCTGATAAAATTGCAAACCAACAAAAAATTGGATCACTCCAAACATAGACATCTCAAATTTAGATTGCATCTTATTTGCAAATGTTTGGCATAGGGCATCTTGTCCTCCAAATATGATATCATCAACAAATATTTTAGCTAACAATATCCCTTCACCTTTTTTAGTCTTCAAGTACAGATTGTTATTGTCATTTTTTCTTGCAAATACACTATTTACTAAGTAATTATGCAATCTCTCATACCATGCTCTAGGAGCTTGTTTAAATCCATACTATGCTTTCCATGTTCTTCTTTATTGGATCAAAAAATCCTTCTAGCTATTCAATGTATACTTCTTCTAGTATTCCATTTAGAAATGTAGATTTGACATCCATTTCATACACTTTGAATCCTTTGTAAGCTACATATGCAAGTAGAGTTCTAACTCCTTCCAATCTTGCAGTTGGGGAAAATGTCTCCCCATAGTCAATGCCTTCTTCCTCTTCATAACCCTATTAGGAATGAATGATGAAGCCTTTGGCAATCATTCTATAGTAGTGTTTGTTGCATTCGTGACTATGATTGTCATTGATGTCAACACAATGATATTCTAGAGTTTAGCAGAGAAGCAGGCACAGTTTTGTTTTGTGCACATGCTATATTACAGATTGAGTTATGTGAAATTTATGGTATGTTTCTTTTTGTGTTATTAGCCTATGGTTAATAGCACAAAAAGAAATTCATTTATTCATGAAAGTTATAAGCATTTTGGTGGAAGCAGTATTCTAGCAGTATTCTTGTATAGTGGTTTTTGGTAATCAGAGGATATCTCCTAACTGGAATGGAATCTGATTCTATGCAATTAAAGGGAAGTTTGAGACTCATTTTTGGTGATGTGGTTCACAGCACAAACTTTGAGGTCACACGATTGGAAAGTTATTGTATCTAGAAGCTGACAGTTTTATGTAATTTTGATGTAGCGTGTTGAAATTATTATTTTGTATTTGCATGCCGACTCATTTGTAATTATTTGAGTGTGGTATAAAGGAAGGAATTTTTTCCTTGTTATATGAGGATTGTAATAGTTGTGATATGAAGTTATGAAAGTTGTGATGCGCATGTATGCATGAAGTGAAGAAAAGAGCTAATTTAGTGATGAAGGAAGACTTGTGAAGTACAAAGATCTAGATTTGTGATCTTGTGTAGTAGAGAGTGAAGTTTTGGCATAGTGTGAAGGAGGTAACATATTTCATATTATTTTATTGAATAATCCTAAGATCTGTTAGACAGTGAGTTTAGAGATCTTGCCTTGAAGCTGTTTGGGCAGTGGGTCCTTCTGTCTTCCATAACTCCTAATAGGGTTAGAATCTTTTAACAAAGATTCAAAATCTCCTAACAGAGATTCATATGTACTGAATGTATTTCATAAGACTCCTAATAGGGTTAGAATCTTTTAACAGAGATTCAAAATCTCCTAATAGAGATTCATATGTACTGAATGTATTTCATAAGACTCCTAATAGGGTCCATCCTCTAACAATGAACTTTCATATTAGTGCATCATTTTGTGGGCATCATTCCCACTAGGGTTTACTCTTTGATCAAGAAGTTCCCTAGTTAACATATCTTGTGTTATTGTGTCATTGTGTATGATTATCCTTCTATGGTTGGTTACTGCATTAATTATATGGTTTAAAGCTGTTGAAGTTGATATTGAAGTTAATGATGATAAATGGTTTAATTATTAGATAACTAATTCACCCCCCCCCCTCTCAGTTATCTTGGTGGTCTTTACTTTCTAACAAACCCTTTCATACTAATCTATCTTTGTTCCTTGTGAATTCTCCATGTTCATTCAGCTTATTTCTAAACACCCAATTTGTTCTAATAACATTCTTGTCCTCTAGTCTAGGCACTAGTGTCCAAGTTTTGTTCTTTTCTATCTACTCAATCTCTTCATTCATCGCTTGGATACAATCTTCATTCTCTAAAGCATCTTTCACTATTTTAGGCTCAAATTCACATAACAAGTATGTTTGATCTTTCAACGTACTTCTTTTCATCACTCCATATTCTTTAGCTCCAATGATTTGATCTATCTTATGGTGTCTTCTCACATACCATTCTAATGTAGCCTCTAGCCTCCTTTCTTCTTATTCTTGATCTTCAGGTTCATTTTCTAAATTCTCTGCTTCCTCTCCTAATTTCTTGGTAGCATCCTCCTAATGCTCAACATTATCTTGTTGTAACTGGGTAGGTTCTTTCTATTACTCAACAATATTGCTTTCTGGTTCAGATGAATTCCTAGCCTCTCCTTCTTCCATGTATACAAAAGATCTGTAATCTTCAAGTTCCTTCTTGCATTCAACTTCATTCTTTTATGCATATTCATCAACTCTAACATTTTCACTTTCCACAACTTTTTTAGTGTTAGAATTAAAACACTTGCAAGATTTTCTCTTAGTGGAATAACTTAAGAATATGCCTTCATGACTTTTAGCATCAAGCTTTCCATTCCTATTTTCCTTGAGTATATAACTTTTTCTTCCAAAGAATTTAAAGTATTTCAAATTAGGTGCATAACCATGCCATAATTAAAAAGTTGTAGCATTTGTATCTTTCTTGATTTGTACTCGGTTCAAGGTATAAAGGTTTGTTCTTACAACTTCTCTCTAGTACTTTTGTGCAACATTCTTCTCTATCATCAGTGTTCTAGCACAATCCATGATTGATGTATTTCTTCTCTCTGCTATGCCATTCTGTGGAGGTGTCCTAGATGCAGACATTTGTCTTTTAATTCCTCTATCATTAAAAAATATGTTGAACTCATTAGATATGAACTCTCCTCCTCTGTCAGATCTTAGACATTTAAAGCTTTTACCTATTTCTTTCTCAACTTTTGCCAAATACCACTTAAACAAGTGAAAGGCATCAAATTTTTCTTTAAGAAACATTACATTCATCATTCTAGAGTAATCATCAACAAACTGAATGAAATATTTATCACCATAGTAACTTTGCACACCAATAGCTCCACAAAGGTTAGTATGAACCAATTCCAAAATATCATCAGAAGTATGTGTCTTGCTCTTGAAACTAGACATTGTCATCTTGCCCAATTGACATTGTTTACCCATCACATTATCAGGTTTCTTCAATTTTGGTAAACCTCTAACTCTTTTCATCTTACTAATTCTTACTAAATTATCAAAATTCACATGACACAACCTCTTATGCCATAACCAAAAATAATCAAATTCTGCAAATAAACATATTTCTTCAGATAGGTCTAGATAGAAAAAATTACCTCTTATCTATTCTCCTCTTCCAATTAGTTCACCAATGACATTAAATATATTAATCTTTTTGTGATGAAAATCAACTCGGTAACCAAAATAGTTCAACTATGAAACACTCAACAAATTATAGTTAAGACCTTCAACCCAATAAGCATTGTCACATATGATCTTATCAGTCAATCTTATTGATCTTTTTCCCTTCACAATATATGGTGCATCATTACCAAACTCAACACTACTACCTTTATAATGATTTAAGGTTTCAAACTTACTTTTGTCACTAGTCATGTGATGTGAGAAACCACTATCAATTATCCTCCTAGGGAATAGGTCGACTTGTTCTCGAATAGGTTGGCCAAATCAACCTATTCTGGAATAGGTCGACCAAGTTGACCTATTCCTTGGTAGTTGGAAAGTGTTGGGCTCGGTCCTATTTCAAAGTTTTATTACTTCCCGCTCATTGCAGTCAGCTCTTGTGGGGGTAATTTTGAAAATTCACTATAAAAAGGAATCCAATGCCTCATTTACCTCATGATGGATGATGATGGCAACAATGTACAGGCACGTGTGGAGACCTCAATTTGACATAGAGAAATTGTAAGGTGGAAGTGAAGGGTTGGATCTAATTCTTTCATTGCAAAGTGAGGTCTACATCTACATATATTCAATTCAAGCATTTAAGCATTTCATGACATCATGGAGATGCAAGGGGATCATGAAGATGGTTAGGGTACTTTATCCTTGGGGGCTTGGTATTCTTTCTATGTTATGTTTAGATATGATCTTTTTCTCTTCATATTTTTGCACACATTTACATTTACAAGAACACTTACATGCTAGGGTTTCATTCCTAGAGTAGATTCTTAGCATTTACTATCTCTTTTCCATTCTAGATCTACAATCTAGGGTTCAAAAGAACTACACACACAATATTTTTCCTAAACGCTACTCATGGAGGTGGAAATCACAAAAATAGGGGGTTGACTAAGGTAAACCCCTTCATAACCACCCACACACACCAATTCTATAATAGACTTGTAGGTTATCAATTTGGCGATCACAGATCTGGAATCCACTCTCCAAGACATTTACAAGGAAGTTGGGTCGACTTGGCTATAGTATCCTGGGAACACAGTGACCTGGTCACCCTATTTTGGAACACAGTGATTTGGTCAACCTATTCTAAAGCTTGGTGACATGGTTGACCTGCTCCTGGAGGTCTGAGAAAAACAACATTTTCTAGGTTTTCTATTGTGATTATGGATCTACAGTTGGAAGTTCTATCACAATCTCAGACATGTGATTTTTAGAGAAAAAATTCATATTTCATTGCTTATTTTTAGTTAAGTACCCTATCATTTGTTTCATCTGCTAGGCTAGATCTATTTTTGTATCTTAATTGGGTTGATTGAATTTACTTGGTTCCTAGACTCATCTTAAGCTTCTTTATTAATCAATTGTTTCAATTTTTGTCATCTTCATTGCATATCTATAATTGAATTACATTACATGAAAGAGGCCTTGCTAGTATACTTCCTTAATATAAATTAGGTTTAGCATTTACATCCCTTATCAACTTTATGTTTTCCTAATCTAACCTTGGTCATATTGAGAGTTATGATCAGAAGCCCCTCTTTCTCTTGTATTGAATGGCTTAGGGAGAAAGTGTTAAACTTTATATTCCTAGTTTACATTGTTAGACCCATTATTGTCATTTATCCCCTGAACATGAAGAATAGGTGGCATAAGAATAAGTGCTCAACTAGGATCATCCTTAGGTTTGATAAGTTCATAAATATTTTGAGTCTTGAAAGATTGGTATGATCAAAAGAGATAATCATGATGAACTTTAGTTGGTTGAGACATGGAAGGATAAAAGAAATCAAGGGTAATAGAGTCTCGAGGCATAGAAGGTTGGTAAAGACTATGGTTAATAATCATGAAATCTCCATTACAAGGAAATTTAACACATTTATGAATAGGAGAAGCCACAAAATTCATGGAGGTAATCCAAGGAAGATCAAGTTTGACTTGAAACTGATTGAAAGTAGGAATAATAGTGAAAGTAGTATCCAAAGTTTTACCACAAACTTTCACAGGAAATGAAATGGAACCATGAGAAGGATAAAGGAAACCATTTCAAATTTGAATCAAAATATTAGATTTATCATAGAAATATTTGTGCAAACATTTACTAAAAATATTCTCTTTAGTTATCACATTCACCATGCAAGTGGGATCAACAAGGGTACCGCAGGAAGGAATACTATCAACCCTAGTGATAATGTAAAGAGGACCATCAGGTGCTTTAATTTTTTTAGTAGGATCAAAGGTAATACAAGACTAAGGTGTAGGTTGAGGTTTAGGTTGAGGTTGAGCATGTTCAATTTGGTTGACAATATGAGTCACTTCATTAACTTTCTTATCATAATCAATGTGCATGGGAGAAGAAGGTTGCTCAATAGTATTGGTTGAATGAGATGGCATAGGATTAGTGTACATTTTCAAATTATGGTTAAGAGGTGCAACTAATTTTTTTCCATGGTTAATATTAGCATCTAAAAATATAGCATTAGAATTAATAACTTCTTGAACCACATTTTTAAAGGAATAACATTTTTTAGTATCATGACTGGGTTGATGATGAAATTAAGAGAAAGATTTGGCATCAAAGAATCTGGATGGTGGTTTGGATGGGTTAATTGGTTTGATAGGAGGAATTTTAATCATGTTTTCATTCATTAAAGTTAACATCACAGTATGTAAAGATTCAAAAAGTGGAGTAAAAGTATGAGAAGGTCTAAAAATAGAGGACAAAGGAGCCACACCTTTGGATGCTACTGCCACTTATTCTTCATCAACTGTGTTGGATGATATGTTGATTTTTATGTAGTTGTTAGGATTATGAAATTTGTTTAAATTGGACATGACATCACTCTTATCAACAAAAACATGATCCATTTGAGTATTGCTCTTAAATTGACTCACTTGAAGTTGATAATGATGAAGCACTACACACAATTGTGAAAAGGAAGAGAACTTGGTAAGGAAAATCTTATCTATAATGTCCTTTTATATATTAGTAATAAAGATACATTGTATATCAACATAAGACACATGATAAGAAATCTGAACATGCAAATTCTTAAATTTACCAATGAAGTCACTAACATTTTCTTTAACACCTTGTTTACAATGCATTAAATTAGTCAAAGAAATATGAGGACCAATGTTGTTTTGAAATTGTTGAATAAAAGAATTAGCAAGCTTGTGGAATGAATCAATAAAATAAGGATGAAAATAATAAGACTATTGCATATCTTTATCTCAAAAGGTTATAGTAAATAAATTTTTCATGAACCTATAGTCATGAGATAAATCACTACACAAGGTTTGAAAAGTTTTAACATGAGGCACACGATCACCCTTATCATTATAAGTCTCAAGATGAGGAATCTCAATACTTTATGGGATAACAACTTAGATAATATCCATAGAAAAAGGACTAGATATATCACATGTAGCAATGCCAAATTTAGATTGAGTCAATGATGAAATTTGTTGTTGAAAAGAAGACCTGATTTGAGCTAATCTATTAAAGGTAGAATTAGTGGAAGAAATGATAGGAGGAGAAATATTTGAAATATTAGGAACATTATTTGAATCAGAGGGAATGTTTGAAGAAGCATGACACATGTTAGGAGCAATGTTGGAAATAGTATTTGAATATGAGATGTAACACTATGATAATAAGGCACAGATGAAGGAAATGAAACACATGGAACACTTGTAGGAAGAGAAGGAAGAGTAGGATCAAGAAGACACAGATGTATGGGATTGGAAGTTTGGATTGAAGTTGTAATAAGAGGTGGAGCATGTTGGTTCCTCTTTATTCTTGAAGATTTCAACCCTTTGTGACAACTCAATGTCCTTGACTCTTTATACCCACTTCAAATCTGACAAGAAAAAGGACCAATTAACAAGGATCAAGTCCTCCTACACTTGAGCCTCAAGCTCATGTGGGTGTACATTTATGATTCAATTCTCAAATGAATAAGTAAAACTTACTTATATTTATCCAATACAAATACTAAACATTAGTATTCTTAAAAAATTAAATGAAAGATTTTATCTTTTATAATTTGATTGGTGATGAAAAACTATCTCATAAGAACATACTAGTGTCTAATCCTAGGGTACAGAGTCAAATGAAACATACATTTACAGAAAATTCTAACTCAAATACACCCAAAACCTAGATGAGATTCTTTTCATATCATTCCTCTCATTCTCACATTCAGACATCAAATTCTCACAAGAACCAAGAATTCTCTGAAAACTACCCTTAAGAATTACCCTTCCGTTGAAAGGATCTCAAGAACAATTTCACAATTTAATTTGTAAATCATACATTAAAATGCTTTGTAGAATTAACATATAAGAATTAAAGAACAAAATAAGAAGACATTCACAAATATAAGAAGGGATTATATTTGTATTTTCATTAAAATTTTCTATATCAGTACATTAAAAATGACAAAATGCCAGAACAAAAACTCTAGATCCAAAATTCTCCCTATTACAGTTGTAAAATTCACCATCCTTAAAATAATACAAAGCCCTACTATTTATAGTATTCACTAGCCATCTTGTAATCTTGGAATAATCAAGATGCAAAAAGACTCAGATGGCTAGGAAAAGAGAGACACTAGAAGACACAAAAGAAGTTACAATGATTACATAAAGTGGAAAATAAACTGGAGAAATACCTTTGCAATAATTCCAAATCTTGAATAGGTGGTACCTTTGTTTGCATGTGTTCAAGGTAACTTCTAAAAGTGGTTATATGGATAATGACCACCATTCAACTAACATATATTATCCTTTTTTGATAATTACCCTCCCTATGCTCAATGATCAGGTGCCAAGTGTTGTTCAGTCTTCCTCCATTACCTCCAATTTTGCTGCAATTGGCTTCTTCTTCTTAGGTTTTGTACTTTTGTCCCATGATGCCACATCTTCCTTTGTTGGCCAAGTGAAGCTATTAAGGCTCTATAGTTTCTTCATCTGCCTCTCCCACCTAGAGTCTATTATTGCCTTGGTATTAGCAACAAACCTTGTACAGTTAGTCTCTACCTTGAACATATAATCCAAGACATGATTAAAATGGTCTATGTCCAAGGAACCATCTTCATTAAGGAAAGATATTTTCCCTGTGAGAAAAGCATCAAAGTCACTCTTCCACTCCTCAACACTTTTTATTTCATTATCTTCATTGTGAATTGGAGGTAGGTACTTGTTGTAATCAGGACCAAACATGTCCATCTTTGACTTTACCTAGTTTTCTTTTCCTTTAAAGATTGATAGAGTGGCACCAATTAGCTCTATCATCTCTCCCACTTGACTAACTAACTCTAAGATGTCTAGCCTATGAGGTTGCAATACATCCAACTTCTCAAATAATGGGCCACTACAAGACCAGATGCTGAATAATGGCTCCAAAATAGCTATTGCAACCTTTACATTTCTATTTATTTTATGTAGCACATTAAATGAATCATGGAATGAATCCATTTTTCCTTTTATTATTTCATATCTATGTTGCATAATGTTGGCCAAAGAACCAAGTGAAGCCTCATTCTTCTCTTCCTCATTCTTCTCTTTGTCAGATCTTTTAGCTAACACACCAGACTCCTTTGTCATTGGAGGTGCAGGAGCTTCAATTTCAAGGATAGGAGGGGAAACAAACTTAGATGCTTCTTCTAATTTGACCTTCAAGTCCTTAATTTCTTCCTCCATAACCTTGATTTTCATTAAGCTTTTATCCCTATCCTTAGCTAAGGCTATTGTCTCATCAAATAATTTCCCATATCTGTTGGACAGTTGAATAGTTTTAGCCTCATTTAAATGGGAAAAGTGAGTAACAACCTTGGAGACTTCAAGGTTTATTATGTTCTAAAATATCCATATGGTTTTGTTTCCATCCATTTTCTCAACAACACTGACCAGGGAAGGCTTTTGTGTCCTTGGAGAAAGGGACCTTATTACAAGTGTCTGGGATCTTGGATCATATCCACATCCCTTGATCATCTCTCTAATTTGTGTCTCATAAGACAATTGGGCCTATGGTTTCCTTCTGATCTAATCTATGATGAAGGCTGAAGGTAGATCCCATCATGAGACAAGCAACATCCCACTTGATTTTACCAATTTTCTAGCCTCATCCATAGTAATGCTCTTTGAGATGGGGTCATATGTGGCTAGGGCTTGTAGATCCTCACTATTAGGACCAGTCCCATTAGTAACTTGGAGCTGATTGCCTATCTCCTATTTCTTTTTCTAGATGAGGAAGTTCTTGAATTATTCACTCTTGATGAACTAATCATTCTTTAATAGTTCCATTTGGTATAGATCTCTTTCATCTTTACACATTTGGAGGGGCAACTCCACCTCCTCCCCTATTTATTTCTTCTTACCCTCTCTTATTGTCTTTCTTCAAAACCTAGTGGCTCACTCATTTAAGGAGGTCTATCTTTCTTATAAGATCCCTCACTACCTTCTTCATACTCAGAGGATGAGTACTCCCTCTGGAATTCCAACTTCTCATCTAATTGAGCCTCTAGCTGGTTGTATGGAGTGTCATACATGTTGATCATTTTTTTGATCCTAGAAATGTATGGGAGATCAGGAAAGTAACCTCCAAAGGAAATCTCTGCCTTCTTTGTTTGTTGTTCCAGGCCCAACAAGTCATAGAACTTTCCAAGTCTTTTCACAATTTCTTCTTCATCTAGCATGTTCCTGATGACATATTCATCATCCAACCCTTCATGCTCATGGATAGTGTTGATACTAGGAATCAAGAACTTCTTGGCACTCTTGATGAAGCCCTTAGGATCAACATACCTGTACTAAGCTATGCTCATCTCATACTGACCCAACCACTTGCTGAGTTTAGGTAGAGCGCTCTTCCCAATGGTGAAGTTGGTTAATTTGAATTTTTTTGGGGTGAAAGTCCCATTTCTATGTGGAGCTAGATGCTCCTTGTCTATCCATATCAATTGCCAGATAAATTTCATGAGGTCCACCCTTGGTGGCACAAATTTAGGGAGTATATGTGGATGATGAGGCTATCCATATACCCTAATTATAGTAAATGTCTTTTCGAGGTAGAAATCACCCCAATTATAGTCTAGGGGCCACTTGACCTCATACTCACATGGTCTCAAAAACCTCAACACCTTGGTGGACAATCTGACAATATTGACCTTAAGAAGATTCAGGATTGGGTGGACAATGCAATTTTGAAACCCGCATAACTCATTCTCATTGGATGTGTAATTCCAAACCCTCAACCAAAATTGAATAGGGTTTGGTTGGCCATTTGTCATCATTCTTGGCCTCAACATTTTCACATGAAAGCTATGTAGATTGTAAAACAATATCATATGCATTAATCAAGAGTAATCCATGAAGTGGGGCTACAAGTTCTCCTTAATTTTCATAAGACCCTCATGCATTTAGTCTATTACATATTGAATATAATAATAGTCAGTGTTAACATGAGAGTTCTGGATGCCAAGAGTGATCATCAACAACTCTGCAAGCATCCTCTCTACATCTCTATCCATTCCCAACACCCTACATAACCCATATGCTAAATACTTTATGTAAAAATGAAGGTTCTTGAAATCATATGGTGCATTCATATGGCTTGGAAGAGGAGCCACATACTTTCCTAACTTTGGCATAAAATGGGTGACCTAGGACTTCACCAAGTTTATTTGCTTCTAATACTTCTTTTCTTAGCTTAAATCAATCTCTATTGAGGAAGAAGCATAGGAATTTAAAGGCTTTCATGAATGAACCCCGGTCAAGAGTAACCAAAGAAGACTGATCAACCTTTCTTATTATTTTGGACATGGGGTCATATTGCTTGGCTAATTCAACCAGTAAGTCTACATATAGGAATATACATGGGACAATCATCTTACCCATGCCTAACTTCTAGGCATTACAAACTGGGATCCACTTGACTCAATTTCTATAGAAGTAATTAAAAAGGTGGTAACTAGAATAAGAAGGAGTAGTTGGGTCTCTACATGTAGACATGTAATCAGAAAAGGTTTCATCATTTACCTTTTTGTTTTGTGTGGACCCTGGGAGAAAAATGATGAACTCCTCTAAAAAGTTCCTCTTTTCCTTTTTCTCCTCTCTTGAATCCTTATCCCCTTCACTTGATGAAACTCTACTTGACTTTGGCTGACTCATTCTGAAAGCACTGAAAGTCCTTTGCTCTAAAAATGCTCTAAAAAATCACTTCTTACTACAAAATGCACTATCTCCTAACAAATATCTTCTCAATTGTAGCTCACTAAAAGTCTAAAAATATGTTAAGTGTAAGAGAAGGCAGTGTCATGTCTTTATATCATTTTTCAATGAATGCAGAAAACTTGTTGAGATCACATAAAATCCTTCCTCAATTACTTCAGCATTCACTTTGCATGTAACCAATTTCAAATTCTATCTAGTCATGGCATGTGAGGTTGACATGTACATTAAATTCTTGAAAAAATTGTTAAAAAGGCCATCATTGTATCTTTGTCTTTAAACCCTCAAGAACTACTAAAAACCCTAGTTGTATAGTGATTGGCTGTTACTTTTTACTTTTTCCAACTTAGCCATGTACTTTAACACGTTATACTTTTTCTAATTCTTTATTGCCATGAAAACTAACCATACTTTCTTTTGGAGATTTAGTGACCAAAGCATCCTCATGATCTCTAAATACTTGGCCAACCTAAGTTTGATCATGAGATTCAGTGACCAAAGGATTCTCAGAGTCTCTAAGCGTTTAACTTAGCTCATGTTTTGTTTTGAGACTTAGCCTCTAAAGCAATCTCCTAATCTCAAGGCATTAGCTCTAACTCTAGTTTTGTTAAGAGACTTCGAGATAACATACATTTGTTAATCGCTAAATGCTTTACTTAACTCAAGATTTTTCTCAAAATTTAGTGATAGTTGTTAATCTTGTTCTTCATCTACGATTTTCTCTTAATCTTAGAACATTTCATGACTTGACTGTGAGATTGTGAGACCTAGAGATAACTTATATTTATTTACCTTTTAACCCTTGCCATTGAATCTCCAACTGTTAAGCAACTAACTGTCGATATCATGAGATTTAGAGATAACTACCTGCCAATTCGCTGAACACTTTGACTTAACCTCCAACCATTTGGAGATTTGGAGATAACCTTCTCCATCAACTCTTTTAAACCTTTTTGCTAGGTTGCCAAATGTTAATGAACTTAACCATCAGATCTTGAGACATGGAGAAAACCCTTTTTGCCAAGTTGTTGAATGTTAAGTAACTAACTGTTAACATTGTGAGATCAGGAGATAACTTCTTATTGTCAAGCCTTTAAACTTTATCACTTGATCTCTAGATTTATTAAGCCTTAACCACCACCTTATGAGACTTAGAGAAAGCTATCATTGTCAAGTCTCTTACCCTTTTATCCATATCTTTGAATGCTTAGTGACTTAATGACTTCTTTATGATATCTAGAGACAACTGTTGTGCCAGATTGCGAGACCAAAGGAACTAACTACCAGATATTTGGAGACTTGGAGAAAACCATGTTGCTAGATTGCTGAAGGTTAAGACATCACCGCTAGACATTATGAGACTTGAAGAAAGAACTTTCACCAAGTTTCCAGATAAAAATGACTAACTTTTGGGCATTGAGAGATTAAGTGATAACCTAATAGCCGTTAAGAAATTACCTAGTCACCCAATCTCCAGATCTTTTATACTTAACTCTAAAATTTATGAGACTTGGAGATAAAAGGGACACAATAACCATGTGTAGAATAAAAGACTTAAGTGACATGGAAAAGTAATGCACAATTAGATCTTGGGTAGGGTTTTCGTATTTAGACAAGGAAATTTTTTCAAATCCTTTGAAAATTAAAAGACCTAATTCATAAGCTAAGGCATTTTTTAGGAAATCTTAATGACATGGAAAATTTGACTAATAGTAGCTTTGTTTGGGGATGATGGGTAACCTATGCCCATGCAATAACTTAGATTTACTAGAAGAGAATACCACAAAGTTGACAACCATAACAACCGTAGAGAGCACCAAGAAAAACCTATTTATAAAGGCAAGATCAAATAGAAACAAACACACCACACCTATATAAAAATTACATGTAAAGAACCCAACTACTACTCATGGAAAGAAAATACCTTCAACAAAAGTATTTCTTCAAGAATTGTCCATGAACATGCAATTCTTGAATGTCACAAGTGAGTTCTTTGATAATGTATGAATCTGGACTCTATTTCTCATGAATCAAATATGGACCTCACCATATTGGTGTTAATATGATTTAGAACAACAAGGCGGGGTGAATCAGTTATTCTCAGGTCTAGATGTATAAAATAAAATTTTAAACACTTCAACAACTCAGATCTAACAACCAACAGCTACTCAGTCATTACAGAATGTATACCATAAACATATAATAATGCAATCCACTGTCCAATAGTATTTAACTTGCAAAACACATAAATGTTCAAACCAAAACATTCACACAAGTATTAACACTAGGATTTATGGTGGAAACCCAATTTGGGAAAAACCACTTTGTAACATGCTACTGATATTTTCACTCTTCTGAAGTGAGCTATGTGAAAAGCCAACCTTGTCAAAGGTTTACAAACACACTGCTAGGTGTGACCTGGTTAAAGGATTTCAACCACCCTATTAGGAGTGCACCTTGTTAGAGGACTTAAGTACATTCCATTAGAATGCAACGTTGATTAAAGGATTTATACAATGACTATTAGGTCAACCTTGATTAAAGGATTTAAACAGATATAATGGTTAGAAAGTAAGAGTAGTGTTTGATATGAAAACATACAACTCACTTTGAAAATAATAGATCCAATTCTTACATATATATGTTGGCTTACTGACTGAGATCCATTTCCATCTCCATTACTGATCTACTCGGGAATCCCTTCAAGCAATCACAACTCCTTCTCCTTTAGCATTTTCTGCTTATTCAGTCAATAACAACAACAACTCCAGCATACTGCTTCAACCTGACACTTAGGTTCCCTTAATACCTCTTCGATAGGTAGATCCATCATTTGCTGCTTAATCTCCTCCATAGATCTTAGGATTAGGTCAGATTCATCGAATCCTTCCAACATTATGTTCTTCATCCATCCTTGTAGAAACATCTCTAATCTCTTTATGAAATCACAATAAAATGGTTTACTTTGCATTAAATGCTTGATACATTCAATAAATAAAGTCAACACGATTTACATAATCCAAGAATTCAACCATGTCGACTAGGAATCTAAACTCTTCCTCAAATGTAAATTACTAACGCTTGGTCAATACTATGTTCAACTCCTCGGTCATCACTGCGTAGCTCGGTCATCACTTGAAACTATTTCCCTTAGCTAATACTGTCTTCCTCAGCAATAAACTAGATTTCTTCACTTTTGCTCAGTTAAGCCTACTTGTTTAGTCTTGCTTCTCACTTAGATAAACAATACATTATCTTATCATTGTGCCACATAATCAAGTACCCATTGAAGTATCAAGATAACTCAACCTTTCCCTAGGTGCTATTGTTATCACCCTTTCCCTAATCCTTCTCAACAATCAAATAGATATAGTACTTTCTTAGATAGCAAAAGTCTTACCAGTTAAGGTTTGACATCAATGACAATACAACAATTGTTTCAATTGCAGTTTCCAACAATCTCCCTCTTTGGCATTGATGGAAACACCATATGAATAACACATGATTCACCAACCAATCCAAAACTTGTCTTTGAATCAGAAACATTTATAATATCCTTAGCTTCATTCTGATTTTGAATCACTTAGCCTCACTTGCTTGATCGTCCATACAGTAACTTCCACTAAATCTTTTCTATGTTCCTTTCCTTTGAATCTCTCCCTCTTACTTGATCTTCCATGAAATCTCACCATGTGTTTTCATCTTACTCATCTCCCTCTTTGACAATAATGCCAAAGCAACAACTTAGAACATGCATCTCTCAGATGTAGATGTCATCTTGTCAGTTCAGTAACAATATTTCTCCCTCTGTCATCTTTTCTTATTATTGATTATCAGCTTTTCTATACTTGTCACAACTCTAGGTTTCTCCTAAAGTGTGACCTTTTATGCATCCATTTGTTAGATACTCTTTGCAGCACATTTGATGCAGTTCTCCTAGCTTGACTAGGCAGCCTTAGTGAGGGAAAGAACCCCTAATTTGACTCTCAGATATTCATGAGATTCCTTAGGTAAGGCTTTAGTGAATATGTTTTCTGGTTGTTCCTTTGTATTGACATATTCCATTTTGACCTCTTTGTTAGGAATGGGAGCACTGAGAGGGGGGGGTGAATTAGTGTTCACTGTATTTTAACTTTTAACTTTAATCTTTATGCAGAACATAAATGCTTAAGAACTAAATTAAACATTCACATAAACATGAAACATGAAATCAACACATGCCACCAATATGGTTTTAGGGAAACCCAAATAGGTAAAAACCCTGGTGAGACTTGATACCCACTAATAATCTGCACTAATGTTTTGTGATCCTTGTTAGAAGATCCTTTACCTTGTTAGGAGTAGCTTTACAATGCTTTAAGTACAGTAGACCTTGTTAAGGGTCAGACCCTGTTAGAAGTCTTTTACAATGATCCCTATTAGGGGAGTGGATTCACTATCCTAGAGCTCACTACTCAAATGATGAAGGCTAAAACCTTCTGAGATCAGATACACACTATATTTGCAAGTGAACTGTTCACTGTAACACTACTTGTCAGATCAGTTCCTTTGGTGCGCTGATGCTTTGACCTCTAGCAAAGCTCTAATACATCATATGCTCTCTTTGCATACCTCTTCTCTACTTATCACAACTCTAGTACAACTTCTTCACTTCCATACTGATTACAGTGGGCACATCTCATATTTATATGCTCATATAAACAAAACAATTAGGTCAGCCCTATAACTAATTACAAACAACGCTTCCAAATGAATTGTCTTAAGTGTGATTACAATTATACATGTAAATATGTTGGAAAAATAAATACAATGGGTGCATAGCCTCTAAAACATTAATTTATAATCGAAAACCAAAATAGTCATTGTCGGCTCCATGCTTTGTTCTCTGCTGGCACACACTAGCTGTGCAACTTCAACTGACTATAACTTTCACATCTTTGCATATCTACTTATGGGCTCTTAGAATAAGCATAAGTATAGTATAAAAACCTTAAATTCTAGGGCACATACCTTAATTCATCTGTACACATGTGCGCTGATCCTCTGAATCTCTAGTTCTCTGTATGTTGTCTAGTCTTCAACACTTAACTGAATTTTGATCTTTATACTTAGTGCGCTGACTCCAAACTGCTATATGAATTTTTTTTCATAATGACAACATTATATCTAGTCATATAATTCAATATAGAAAACTTTCCAACAATCTCCCCCTTTGTCATTGATGGCAACAAAGGAATATGGCCAAGTCTCTAACTATTCCTTTACACAAAACCTTTTGACTTCTATACATTTATACATACTCTTATATCTCCCTATACATCTTATATACTCCATATTCTATACAACTCCCCCTTTGACATCAATGAAAAAGGTGCATAAAAAACTTGATCAACATACACTTACTGAGGGAAAACAACCGGATATGCAATCTTGAGTTTCTGGATCTCCTTCTTCCAAAAGGTTATAAGAGAATTGACTATCTGTAGATGGGTGCATAATGCATATTGAAGCTTCTCCATCTTCTCTAATTCTGTGCTTGGAACTTGATTATAGATTATCATAGTTGCATCAATCTCATTTATATTCTAATTAAGAATGTTTAGTGAGGGCACAAGAGCATTCCTCAATTGAGTTTTTCTAGACCTTATCTTCTCCATTTCTTTCTCTGCCTTCTCGATTATGTCTAATTGACCTTAATAGACATTGTTACATATGTTTCCATCAGTGGATGTGTCTAGAAATGAATTCTTCACCTTCTTACTCATTTCCTCTACATCTTTGATCTTCTTAAGATGGGCATCAATGAACTTATCCTGATCCATGGATTTTGCAATAAATTTCCTTCCTTGATATGAAAACTCCTTCAATGATGCCTGACTAGACTTAAGAGAGTACAAGTCTAGTGAAAAATTAATCATTAGTTCATTGAGTCTCTTCTTTAAGTACTTATCCTTTGCCGCTATGGCCGTAGATTCTTCTAGGCTTGAAAAATTAACTTTGAACTGTGAGATGGCTATGCTCACATCATCAACCGAATGAAATTTTACCATTTTCTTATCCTCTAGCAACAAACTATTCAATATATTTACTAATTCCACTAGGAGGGGATTCCTCATTACCTGCTTCTCCTTATCCTTCTCCATAGCCATGAAACTAAACTTAATCAAGTCTTCTTCCTTCTAGGAGTCCAAGCTGCTTGTGTTAGGTGTGAAACTTGACAACAATGTTGAGGAGGGAGTGATGGGAGTTCTATCCATCACCTCTTGCTTCACCTTGACCAAATCAATAGAAGATTCATCTTTCTTTTTTACCTCTTCTTTCTCATCAGAAATATCTTCTATGATTACTTCTTCTTGCTGAGTGGGAGGGGTATTGTTGCATAAGATTTCTTCTTCCTTGATACTAAAAAATGCTTCCTCAAACTTGTACAAGTCTTTATCAGTAGCCACCATGGCTATTTCCACATTATCTATGATAATTATGTTGTCTTTGGGTGATTCTGTCATGGGCGCAGATTGATTTTCTTCTATTTGAGTTTCTGCTATGGGCGTTGAGTCTTGAGGACCTGCCATTGGTACATTAGTGGGCTCTGCCACTTTAGCTTCCTTGATGGGTGCATGAGTGATGGGTGTAGTAGGTGGTTTGATCTATTGTTCTAACAACACCTTCTCAAATGGGTTTTCTATTTCCTTCATTATTAGCTCATAGTCCTTGTTCATGATATGAAGAGTTCTCATCTTTTTTCTTAGGTGTGGCTTCGCCAAATTCAATATTAGTGCTTCTTCATCTTTAGAACATACATGTAGTGTATCTTCTAATACTTTTTCTCTTATTCTTTGATTTTCCTCATTATCTTGTCTCTTTAGGTGTTCTAAAATGTCCCATACATTATTTGGAATTTTTGTTTTCAATTCAAGAACTATCTTCTTGAACTTTATCATATGTTTGATAATCATACCATGAATTTATGACTTATCAATCTCACTATATGATTCATAATGTTTCCCTACTTGAGCAATTCTACCCTCATCAATAATTCTTGAGCTGAAAACTTTAAGGCTAGACCTGAATAGTACCTTAAGAGGTTCTTGAATGTTTCTTCTTCTCCTTGTAGCTCGTGAGGATGGATGATAAGTGCTAGCTTATTTCTTCCTGTTGACCATTGGTTTATACTCCAGAGGAGTATCTTTGGGTGCATAAGGAGTATTTTCTTCTTTATCCTTTTGACTGTCATCTTTTTCAATTTTTATCTTTTTCATCTTGGGATCTTCTTGTTCTTCTACTATGCTCTTCAACTCTAGGGCTATCTTCTCATCCCTTGCTTTATCAAGGTCTTCTTGTGATACACCATGTATTCTTAGGATCTCTGATGTGACCTTTCCAACCTTTCTTTTTGTTGCACCACTGTTCAGCTTAGCATCAACTTCTCTAGTCTTCTCTTCATAGGTTCCCCACCTAGGTTCATTGTCATCCTTAGGGGCTGATAGCGGTACCTATGCATAAGCTTCAAGAAATTTTTCTTCAACCTCATACCCAAGTGGACAAGTCCACTTAGTTCTAAGTTCCATAGCTTCCATACATGTAGTATCAATCTCCACCATGAAGCATATTGTATCCTTATACTTCTCTACAATACTCTTAGGAATCTTGTACCTCATCTACATTCTTGTTCTGAAGGTCTTCAATTCCAAAGTGATGTAATCTCTTAGTGTGCTTTCTGTGGATGCCTTGTTTGATATTTGTGGCATGGTAGGAATGGACTTGTCTAGATACAAGTCTGACACTTTACCAACTATATGAAGGTACATGTAGATGATTAGGGACCCAAACCTGAATACCTTAGTCTTGCCATGTTTGATAGCTTTGATATTGTCTATCAACTATGTGTGCAAGATCTCACACAAGTTGAACTCTCCATCTTCTTGCACAAGACAAATGGCTGCTAGAATAGTGCCCATAGACACACTATTCACCCTATTAGTGTGATGAAATCTATATCCCAATATCATTGATATCAACTTGATGTCTGGTTGCTCTATAGGCTTAATGGTCATGCCACACTTATCACTTTTGGATTTACACACTTGCTCCACCATTTTCTTGACATCCTTACCCACAGGAAAGATGGCACCTATCTTGGAAAGGCCTATCATCTCATGAATTAAGTCTCATGTGATTCTTATTGGTACATCTCCAATCCAAAATAAATAATCATGGATTCTTCTCAACAATATCTTAATACATTCTATTTCATAGAATTCATATGCTGTGGCATATTCAATAATGGGGTGATCATTCCATTTTGTGTATTCATCCATGAATGTTTTATCTAGTTTCAACATTGTGCCTATGTGCGCCCTTAACCTATCAAGTCCAATAGGTTCCTTCTTATAATAGATGTAATCCCTTATGTCTTTTACATCCACGATGTCCATCAACGTGTGAGAAAATGATCCCTCTAAATCATCAACTTGTGCCTCTTGAAAACATACCTCTTCTTCTCAGCAACATCAAAAACAATAGGAGTGGCCATGACTTACTTGATATTCTCTTTCCAAATGATCTCTGAGATGTTCTGATGGCTTCTGAGTCAGCGTAACGAGCTAGGGTTTCTTGCAACCGATCAAATGCACTGCAATCAATGATAAATCAATCTTCAAATCTTCACAATAACTTCCAAGGCTAAATATACTCTCCAATCACTCTGAATATGAATGCAATGAGTGAAAAAACAAATTTATGTGTACTTAAAGTAAAAAATTCACCATTAATGCAACTCACATAAACTAGGCTATCACTTCAAAATTTCAAACTTGAATTCTGTTAACAATTAGCATGTGTGCTTTTGCATAAAGGTTCCTATACACTCCAATAGCTTAAGTCCAAAGGTGTATACTCTGAGGATGAGTATACCAGCCATGCAAAGGTTTAGAGCTAAATTAGCTCCCCCTATGACCCTGATGGCCATTCATGTAGATGTAGAGGGTGCATCCATTGGGGATGCATCCAGTACATTCTCATTAGCTTTTTCCTTCTTTTCTTCTGACCAAATAAAGCTCACATCCTCTGAGGCTTTCACAAACTTGACTTCTGCTTTAGGATCCAAAACTGGTTCTTTGGTTTTTTTAGGGCTTTCTTGACCTTGCATCCTTGATCTACAGAACCTTGAGATATGTCTAGCCTTGTTACAGGTGTGACAAATCACTGGAGGTCTATTATTCATTGACGCATTGACATGAGTCACAATTCTACATTGTTTCACTATATGACCATTATAGTTACATATCTGACATGTAACATTCTGAGAACTTCTTACATTGGTCTGATTCTAATTTCTTTGATCATGCTGAATCCTGTTCTTCTTACTAGTCTTGTAATTAATTGCTCTATGACCAAATCTATTACATGTATAACAGTAACCATTAAAAGGTCTTACCTCTGTACAGTTCCTTACAATGTGTCCATGCTTTTACAAGAAAAACAAGTGCATTCTATAGGCTTGCACTCATTCCTAGGAGGACCACTATTGTATTTGGTTTGATCTTCCATCTTCTCAGTATCAGTAGAGTTCTTTTGTGAATCCTTTCTTGCTCACATACTGTCAATCTGATTTTGTGCTTCATTGTATCCAATGCAGCTAGTGTCTCCTTTGATTCTTCTTGCATACAACTATGATTCCACCAACTCAACACTGGTGTGTAATTTGTCAATATGATCCTTTGAATTCTTCAATTTATATTCCAAGCTTTCTTTGATATTCTTTAGCTCCAATATTTCTAAGTTAACTTCCCTTAGTTCTTCATTGATTTGAAGGTTCTCCTTGACTTGTTCATTCTAGACATCTTGATTGTTCATCAGTTTGTCATCAAGTTCTTCAAGCTGACTCAATAGTGATGCATTTTCTTCATTCAACTTCTTGAATTTTTCTTCAAGATCACTGTTAGAGCTACATCCTTTCAAATCTTTTCTTAGTCTTTTGATAACTAATTGAGCATCACTGACTTTTTCTTTTAGTTCTTCAATTTCTCTTTCTGAATTGTCTAGGTCTTCAAGAGTTGCTTCAAGATTCTTCTTCAAATGCTTCATTTATTCTTTGTCCATGATATCCTCAAGTGGTTAAACTTCTTTTCTGAGGACTAGAGCTCTGATACCAATTGTTAGGAATGGGAACACTAAGAGGGGTGGGGGGGGGGGGGGTGAATCAGTGTTCACTATATTTTAACTTTTTACTTTAATCTTTATGCAGAACATAAATACTTAAGAACTGAATTAAACATTCACATAAACATGAAACATGAAATCAACACATGACACCAATATGGTTATGGGGAAACCAAAATAGGTAAAAACCTAGGTGGGACTTGATACCCACTAATAATCTGCACTAATGTTTTGTGATCCTTGTTAGAAGATCCTTTACCCTATTAGGAGTAGCTTTACAATGCTTTAAGTATAGTAGAACTTGTTAAGGGTTGGACCCTATTAGGAGTCTTTTACAATGATCCCTATTAGGGGAGTGGACTCACTATCCTAGAGCTCACTACTCAAATGATGAAGGCTACAACCTTCTGAGATCAGATACACACTATATCTGTAGGTGAACTATTCATTGTGACACTGCTTGTCAGATCAGTTCCTTTGGTGTACTAATGCTTTGACCTCTAGAAAAGCTCTAATACATCATATTCTCTCTTTTCATACCTCTTCTCTACTTATCACAACTCTATTACAACTTCTTCACTTCCATACCAATTACAATGGGCACATCTCATATTTATATGCTCATATAAACAAAACAATTAGGTCGGCCCTATAACTAATTACAAACAATGCTTGCAAATGAATTGGCTTAATTGTGCTTACAATTATACATGTACATATGTTAGAAATCTAAATACAATGGCTGCATAGCTTGTACAACATTAATTTATAATCGCAAACCAAAATAGTCACTGTCAGCTCCATGCTCTGTTCTCTGTTGGCACACACTGGCTGTGCAACTTCAACTGACTGTAACTTTCACATCTTTGCATATCTACTTATGTGCTCTTAGACTAAGCATAAGTATAGTCTAAAAAAATTAACTTCTAGGGCACATACCTTAATTCATCAATACACACGTGCACTGATGCTTTGAGTCTCTGGTACTTTGTATGCTGTCCAGTCTTCAACACTTAACTAAATTCTAATCTTTATACTTAGTGCACTGACTCCAAATTTCTATATGACTTTGTTGCCATAATTAAAACACTATATCTAGTCATATACTTCAATATAGACAACTTTCCAACACTCTTTATCTTGTACCAATTCCCTAAAGTAATGATACTTGATGGAAATATGTTTGGTCTTTGTGTGCATAACTAGGTTCTTAGATATGTTGATAGCACTTGTGTTGTCACAATAGATGACAACTAGTTTAGTGATCTCTTCTTTTATTTCTGTCAACAATTTCTTAATCCATATCAAGTTTGAACAATTCACTACAATAGCTACATACTCGGCTTCAGCTGTAGATTGGGAAATGCAATTTTGTTTCTTGCTTGTCTAGGAAACTAATCTCTATCCAAGAAAGAAATCTCCACCTCTAGTACTATTTTTATCATCCATATTTCCTACCCAATTTGCATCAGTATAGACTCTCAATTCAAATCTATCATGCTTCTTATAGTACACTCCATAATCTGTAGTCCCTTTCAAATATCTCATTATCCTCTTCACAACCATCATATGAGTTTCCTTAGGATTGGAAGAGAATCTTGCCACAATCCCAACTAATAGAGTAATATATGGTCTACTATGAACAACATATTTCAGCTTTACAATCATGGAACTATACAAAGTTTGGTTTACTTCAGTAGCATCATCATTTTTAGACAATTTCTATCCAGTGGCCATGGGAGTACTTACTAGCCTTGAATCCTCCATACCAAAGGTTTTTAGTATCTCTTTGACATATTTAGACTTTGTGATGAAAATACCTTTCCCCATCTGATATACTTGTAAACCAACAAAGAATTTTTATCTCCCCAAACATTGACACTTCAAATTTAGTTTGCATCTCATTTGAAAATTTCTTACATAGGACATCTTGTCCACAAAATATGATATCATCTACAAAAATCTTAGCTAACAAGATTCCTTTACCTTCTTCATCTTTCATGTATAGATTTTTGGTGTCATTTGTCCTTGAGAATCCAATCTGTATCAAGTAATTGTGTAGCCTATCATACCATGCTCTGGGGGCTTGCTTCAATCCATACAATGCCTTATTCAGTTTGCAAACCATTTGTCTCTTTTTTGGATCAACAAATCCTTCAGGTTGTTCAATGTACACTTCTTCTTCTAATATACCATTTAAAAATGTAGACTTGACATCCATTTGGTATACCTTGAAATCTCTGTAGGTAGTGTTATACATTGAATTTGCACCTCTGATCTCAAGCTCTCTTAGTCTTGATAATCTAATATAACATGGGAATCATCTCAAGGTTGTGGGACCTTTTGCTAATCGAGATGAGACCTCTAGATTCTAGGTTGGTTCCTCTTGGATAATCACCCTGATTTGCTCTTAACACAAAAGTAAACTTTTGAGGGAAAGAGATAGAAGGAGTGCATGAAAGAGAAATGACAAGAAAGAAAATCTACCTACTAGGTGATGCACCAAAATTGGGGTTTGGATCTCAGTATAGAGGGATGAAACCAATGAAGGAATCAGGTCCAATAAGTTACAACTCACTAGATAGGCTTGCATAAGTATTTCATAGGAGGGTTTGAACAAAGGCTCAACCTATGACCTGCAAACAAACATCCTTTTCTGCAACTAGGTGTAGGAATGAGACAAGGCTGCTAGGGGCTGTAGTATACCCACAAAACACCTAAATCAGATCAGACATAGGAAACACACAAAATTGTAGAAAGCAAGAGGAATTAGGAAACCTCAGATATCATTAAAATCATGCATACACTTTGATCCAATAAGAGAGAATCTAGACAAGCAAGCATGAGGACAACAAGAATATCACAAAATACTTGCAATATTTGAATTCATTAATGAAAGCTTACAAGATGTGGGAAACCAGGGAGCAGGAAGAAATGCTACAGATAGTTTTCCAAGAAAAGAGTCTTTCTTTTTACAAAATGTCAATTCTGAGCACTACAGGCTCCAAAAAAGAATATATACATCCCCTGAACGTAGGTAGGAATAAAAAATATCTCTGAATTAGGGCTACATAGATATGCATTATAATAATCATCCCTAAAATTGGTCACTTCTAATTATAAATGTGCTCTGCAAATATCTCAACCGATCAAATATTTCTCCCTTTGCATGTCCATCTCTACATTTGATCATGCCTGCTGACAAAAAACCTCATCCATCTACCTCTCTGTAAGATGGACTCTATCATGATTTTTCAAATCCAATCTCAGATCCCCACAAAGACCCCAAAATGGTAGTCTAGATAACTCTGCACATTCCTCTAACTGCAACCGCCCGGGCGACATAAATTTTGAACTACCCACGCTCACAACATTCACCTTGGAAGAGAGTCCGCCAAAATAGGCTACATCTCTTTGACAAAGAAATGGTCACATGATCGCATGAGCCGAAGGCCTTCATGCGATCATGCGACAATTTTTTTGAAAACTTGCCTCTACCCTTAGAAAATGTCAACAGTTGCATGATTGCATGAGCCGAAAGGCCTTCATGCGATCATGCAACAAGTCTTTGAAAACTATCACTCTTCCATGCAAGACAATTGGGGCCCGCAAGATCTGCCACTTGTCAAACCTTCACCGACCGCCAACCACCCACTGCAGACTGGACACATCACCAAACCGCAAGCTCACCGAAGCCCTATTGACTGCTAGGGGCTTGTCACATAATTGCATGTTGCTAAGAGGCCGCATGAGATCATGCGACAAGCTTTAGATGTTCACACAATCCTAACCCTGGGTTCACTTTAGGTTCACATTTTCCTTTAGTTGCTGAACTGCTTGTTTCTTTCTTAACCTTGGGCACACTTAGCGACCATGTGAAAACCATTGATCCTTGCTTCATCTGATGGTAGTCACCAAATCGTGTAAGAATTTTGGCATATTCCCTTCCATTAGGAGATTACCTGACTAAAGGAAGTCTCATAATCACCAAATAGAAAGAATATTCTTTTTTTCATTGCGAGATCACCCGACTAAACCTACAACTGGGCCCACCTCCAACTGCACAACCATGCAAAGCTTGCCAACCCTGAGCCTAGAACCACCACATGTCACTCCCCTATTCATCCTAGCTGCTACATCAACAAACATCTAGGCACCCTTGGCATAGGACCCACCTAACTCAGCAGATCCCCATCGGACGGTTGTCACATGATCACATGGGATCAGAAGATCCCATGAGATCATACAACTACTATCAATCTTCATCGCACTTGCACTAATGCAAAAACTTTAGGCCCCACCGACCGCCTGTCACATGAGATCAACAACCCAAATTGTGAACCACCGCCACTAAAACTGCTGACGGTTTGTCGCATGGTCGCATGGGCTCGGAAGAGCCCATGTAATCATGCGACCAACTGTAAGGTGTTAGTCACTGACCACCACCTCACTATGGTTTGATTGCTTACTATTTGTCGCATGATCGCATGCGGCCAGGAAGGCCTATGCGATCATGCAACCAACTGCATGATGTTAACAATGACCGCTTACCGCTTGTCTTGACTGCCGATCTTTCTGACACCGCATCAATGGTTTTCATATGATCTCATGGGATTAGAAGATCCCATGTAATCATGCAACATCCATCAGATCTTCTTTGCGCTGGCACGACCTTAGGCACCAGGACCCACCTGTTGGAGTTGCGCACTTAGGGTCAAAAATGTAGAAGGTGCCAAAAACACAGAGGGTTTTGAAGTGAAGGTCAAAAACACACCAAATTTTCACAACAGAGAGGTCAAAAACACACCGAACTTTTGGACCAAAAGGCAAAAACATCCCGAGCCTGCAGAGAGGAGGTCGAAAACACACTAGGTTTTTGACACTTGAGCATTTCACTTGGAAAATAGGGCTATGGCCGAAAATGAACGAGAGGGAAATTTTGGGCAACAGGTAGAATATGCAAGTAGATTTCTCACTCCTAATCTTACTACAGGGACAAATGTCTCCCCTTAGTCCATTCCTTCTTGTGCATAGCCCTTGCATACTAGCCTTTCTTTGTTCCTTGTGATTTGTCCATGTTCATTAAGCTTGTTTCTGAATACCCATTTTGTTCCAATGACATTTTTGTTTTCTGGTCTTGGCACCAGAGTCAAGGTATCATTCTTCTCTATTTGGTCTATCTCCTCATTCATGGCTTGAATCCAGTCTTCATTTTCTAATGTCTCCCTTGTTGTCTTAGGCTTGAATTCACACAATAAACATGTAGGATCTCTTAACTTACTTCTGGTTAGAACTCTAGTTTCTTTGTCTCCAATTATTTGTTCAGGCTTGTGATGTCTCCTTACATACTGTGCCAAAATAGGTTCTTTCTTTTCTCCTTGCTCTTTAGGTTCATCAATAAGATTGTCAGATCTAGCCTTTGATTTCTCAACAACCTCTTCCTCATACTCAGCAACATCCTCCTATCACTCGACATTTTCTTCTTGTCGCTTGACATCATTTCCTTGATGCTCAACATTGCTTACCTAAGACTTTACATTAGGTGTAAGTGTTTCACTTGCCTCTCCTTCTTCTATATAGACAAAAGATCTATAATCTTCTGGTTCTCTCTTGCTTTCCTATTAATTTTTCTCTGCATATTCACAAACCTTCACATTTACACTTTCCACAATTTTGTTAGTGTTAGAGTTCAAACACTTGTAAGCTTTACTCTTTGTGGAATAACCTAGGAATATGCCCTCATCACTTTTAACATCAAACTTTCCATTCCTATTGTCTTTTAGTATATAGCATTTTCTCCCAAAAATTCTAAAGTATTTTACATTAGGTGCATACCCATGCCATAATTAATAAGGTGTAACATTTGTACCTTTTTTGATCTGTACTCAATTTAAGGTATAAAAAACTATACTTACAACTTATTTCTAGTACTTTTATGAAACATTCTTCTCAATCATTAGTGTTCTTGCACAATCCATGATAGATATGTTCCTCCTCTCTGCTATACCATTTTGTGGAGGTATTCTAGGTGCAAACATCTGTCTCTTGATTCCTCTATCATTGCAAAATAGATTGAACTCATTTTATATGAATTCTCCACCTCAGTCAAATCTCAGACACTTCAGGTTCCTACCTGTCTCTTTTTCAACCTTAGCCAAATACCACATAAATAACTGAAATGCATCAAATTTTTCTTTTAAAAACATTACATTCATCATTCTAGTGTAATCATCAATAAATAGAATAAGTATCTGGTGCCACAATAGTTTTGTACACCCATAGGTCCACAAAGGTTAGTATGAACCAAATCTAAAACATTTTCAGAATTAAAAGTCTTGCTCTTGAAACTAGACTTTGTCATCTTACCCAACTGACATTGTTTGCACATTACATTATTAGGTTTCTTCAATCTCAACAATCCTCTCACTTTCTTCTTTTTACTAATATCTACCAGATTGTCAAAGTTAACATGACATAGCCTCTTATGCCATAACCATATATCATCAAGTTGTGTAATCAAACATGTCTCCTCAAATAGGTCTAGATAGAAAAAAATTACCTCTTGTCTGTTCTCCACTTCTAATATCAGTTCACTAGTGGCATCAAATATTTTAGCCTTCCTATGATGAAATTCCACTCGATAACCAGTGCTATTAAGTTGTGCAACACTTAGCAGATTATAGTTAAGAACTTCAACCCAATAAGCATTTTCACAAGTGATCTTATCAGTCATCTTAATTAATCCTTTACCCTTTACATGACATGGTGCATCATTACAAAACTTAACACTTCTACCTTTGTAAGGATCTAGGGTATCAAACTTACTTTTTTCACTAGTCATGTGGTGTGAGAAACCACTATCAATAGTCCATTTATCATTTTTGTTCACATAAGATACAAGTGCATTTTTCTCATCTTCATCAGACTCATCTTTCATAGCAACATAGACTACTTCAATTTCAAAGTCATCATTATCAGTGTCAGTTTCTTCTTCAGCACTATAGCAGGATTTCTTACCTTTATCTTTGTAGTCCTTGTACCTTTGGTAACCTCTATTTTCTCTCTTATCTTTGTACTTTCTATCTCTTTCCTCATCCTTGTCATCCTTGTTAGGACATCTTGTAGCTATATGACTAACTTTGTTACATGAGAAACATATGATAGGGAGTTTACCTTTATACTTGCCTTTTCCTCTTTTCAATCTTTTGGCCACAAGAGCTTCAAGATCCTCTAGTTCTTCATTAGAAGTGTCACTATCACTTTCACTCTCACTGATGCATCTTTCTTTTTCTTTCTTAGACTTATTCAGAACCATTTGTGACTTAAATGTAGATTCAACATTAGCAATAGTGAAGTTATCATAATTAGAAAGCTCAAAAGTAGTAAGCTTACCAACAAGACTTTCCAATGTTAGAGCATTACCAAGGTTACATCTAGATTCTTGAATTGCTCAAATTTTGATGGCATAAATAGGATGCAAAGTTCTCAATACTTTTCCAATAACAGTCTCATCATCAATAGTCCCATTAGGTCCTCTAATAGCATTTACAACCTCTTTTATCCCACCATAATATTGAGCAATATTCTCACCTTCTTGCATTTTTATTTCATCAAATTTACCTCTTTGGCTTTCATCTTTTTCCCTTAGTACATTTATGTCACCACCATAGATGTTTGCAAGAGTGTCCCACATTTGCTTTTCATTTGTGCAATCTTTAATGTCTTCAAATTCAAGATAGCTTAAGGCAGATGCAATCTCCAACATTGCTTGGTTGTGTTCTTGTTTAGCTCTCATCTCCTTGGAAGTCAAGGGTGCAGCAGGTGTAACATAGTCATGTTTAACATAATACTTTGCTGAGTCACCAATACCAGCTAGATGTAGTTTCATTTGACTCTGATATGTAGGGAAGTTCTCCTTATTCAGCTTCAGTACCTCCTTCTTATACATCCTGATCATTTACTTCAAGTACCTTTAAACTTGTTCTCTGTAAGCACCAACAGCTCTGATACCAATTTTTAATATGATTTAAAATAATAGAGAGGGGGGGTGAATCAGTTGTTCTTAGGTCCAAATGTATAAAATAAAATTTTAAACACTTCAACAACTCAGATCTAACAACCAACAGCTACTTGGTCATTACAAAATGTATACTAGAAACATATAAAAGTTTAATCCACTATCCAATAGTATTTAACTTGCAAAACACAGAAATGTTCAAACCAAAAACTTCACACAAGTATTAAGACTAGGATTTATAGTTGAAACCCAATTTTGGAAAAACCACTTTGTAACATGCTACTGATATTTTCACTCTTTTGAAGTGAGCTCTGTGAAAAGCCAACCCTGTTAAAGGTTTACAAACACATTGTTAGGTGTGACTTGGTTAAAGGATTTCAACCACCCTGTTAGGAGTGCACCTTGTTAGAGGACTTAAGTACATTCCATTAGAATACAAGCTTGATTAAAGGATTTATACAATGACTATTAGGTCAACCTTGATTAAAGAATTTAAACTGATACAATGGTTAGAAAGTAACAACAGTGTTTGATCTGAAAACATGTAACTCACTTTTCAAATAACAGATCCAATTCTTACATATATATGCTGGCTTACTGACTGAGATCCATTTCCATCTCCATTACTGATATGCTCAGGAATCCCTTCAAGTAATCAAAATTTCTTCTCCTTCAACCTTTTCTGCCTATTCAGTCAATAACAACAACTCCAACATACTACTTCAACCTCACACTTAGGTTCCCTTAATACCTCTTTGATAGGTAGATCCATCTTTTTCCACTTAATCTCCTCCATAGATCTTAGGGTTAGGTCAGATTCATCAAATCCTTCCAACATTATGTTCTTCATCCATCCTTGTAGAAACATCTCTAATCTCTTTATGGAATCACAATAAAATAGTTTACTATGCATTAAATGCTCCATACATTCAATAAATAAAGTCAACATGATTTACATAATCCAAGAATTCAACCATGTCGGCTAGGAATCTGAATTGTTCCTCAAATGTAAATTACTGACACTCGGTCAATACTATGTTCAACTCCTTGGTCATCACTACGTAGCTCAATCATCACTTGAAATTGTTTCCCTTGGCTAATACTATCTTCCTCGGCAATAAACTAGATTTCTTCACTTTTGCTTGGTTAAGCCTACTTGTTTAGTCTTGCTTCTCACTTAGATAAACAATACATTATCTTATCACTATGCCACATAATCAAGTACCCATTGAAGTATCAAGATAACTCAACCTTTCCCTAGGTGCTATTGTTATCACCCTTGCCCAAATCCTTCTCTACAATCAAATAGATATAGTACTTTCTTAAATAGCAACAGTCTTACCAGTTAAGGTTTGACATCAATGACAATACAACAATTTCTTCAATTGTAGTTTCCAACAATTGGCTCAAATTTTCCATGTTTTCCTTTGTCTTCCAATCTAGCATTCCAGAGCATTACCAAATCATTTGACTCAAGCTTTCTTTCTACATCCTTCTTGTCATACAATTTTTTGACTTGTAACTGCATCTTAGCATTTTTTGAAGCTGATTCTCTCCTGGTTTCATCTAATTTAATCAGATCATCAATCCTAAACTGCATTTCATCCTCTAAGTCTTCATCATATAGTTGGACAAATTTGTACATTTCTAACAAGTTATTTTGAAGCACCCTTGCATGTATTCCATATACAAAATCAAATGGTGCACATCCAATTTCCTTCTTAATAGTCACTCTATCATCCCATATGGCCAATGGCAATTTTGAGTTCCATGCTTTCTTATTCTTCTCAAGGATCCTCTTGAGAATCTTTATCAAGATTTTATTAGTTGATTTTGCTTGTCCATTTCCTTGTGGGTGATATGGGGATGTGTATGACATTTGAATTCCCAAAATTTCATAGAATTCTTTGTATTCATTTGATCTGAGATACATTGCATTGTCACATACAATACTTTCAGGGAAACCAAACCTAGTAACAACATGGTTCAACAAGAAATCAGTCACCACCTTGTTAGTTTCATTCCTTGTGGGAATAGCCTTTACCCATTTTGTAAAGTAATCAATGGAAACTAAGATTCAAGAATGTCCTCCACTTGTTTGGTATTTCTCATATAAAATTCATTCCCCACTATTGGAAAGGAGCTTGTACTTTAACTAGTCTCAAAGGTACATTTCCTTAAAATTTTAACTTGCCATAAAATCTCTGACAATCATCACAATTTATTACTAGCCTTTCTACATCTTTGAATATTTTGGGCCACCAAAACCCTAACCTCAAAACCTTTTGAGCAGTAGTTTTACCCATGTAGTGTCCACCATAGATCCCTTCATACATTTCTGTCAGCAAGTTATCAACCTGATCCTCATTTACACATTTCAAAAAAATGTAATCCATATTTCTTCTCCATAATTTGGATTTGATGATAACATATTTAATTTCTTGTAACTTTAGGGCTCTTTTCTTTCTATCATCTAGTCCTAATGGACACTTCATGTTTCTTAGGTAATAAATAATATCTTGATACCAGACTTAATCATCCATATCACAAGTGTAATCAATTTCCATCTGATTAATATAATTTGCATCAATATTAGACTGAGCCATTAATTTTTCCAATCCTTGATCTCTAACCAATTTTGTGATTTGAATATCAATGTTAAACTCCTAGATCCTATTTATCCATCTAAATCTCCTTCCAGATACTTCTTGTTACAAAAAGATGTCCTTAACTGCAACACTAGGTACAAAGGCAATCACTTTGATCCCATGAGATAGCATCTGGAAGCCTTCACAGCCTTTACAAGTGCATAATTTTGGTTTTCATTAATGTCATATTTTAATTCAGTAGCTTGGAAGGATTTACTAAAGAATGCAATAGGTTGTTCAAAACCCTCACTATTTTTTTGTAACAGGACCGCAACAACAATATGAAAAGAAGCAAAAGAGAAATTATGCATTGGAATGTTGTAGTCTTGTGCCTTAAGCACAGGTGCATCTTTGATTTCCTATTTTATATTCTTGAAAGCTTCATCAGGCTCACCAACCCACTTGATCTCAGACCCTTTCTTTAACATTTTATATATCGGTCTACTAATCTCAGAAAAATTTGTAACAAATCTTCTTAAGAAGTTTACCTGGCCAAAGAAGGATTGGATTCCTTTCACAATTTTTGTTTTTTGAATCTTATCAATGGCCACTACCCTTTCTAGATCAATTCTCACTCCTTGTTTTCCAACTAGATGGCCCAATAGTTTTCCCTTAGTTACACCAAATGCACATTTCCCAGGGTTCAAAGAAATACCATACTCTAGGGCTCTTACAAATATCTTCCCTAAGTGTAAGAAATGATCTTCTTCCCTTTTGGAATATGAAGTCAAGTCATCTTGATATACCACAAGAAAATCATTTATAAACTCAACAAATGCAACATCCATTGCTCTTTGAAAAGTAGCACAAACATTTGTTAAACCAAATGGCATTCTCACATACACATATATTCCCCAAGGTGTTGTAAAGGTAGTTTTGAATTGTTCTGATTCCTTTACAATCACTTGATTATAACTAGAGAAATCATCCATCATGGACATCAAATTAGAACCGGTTACTCTTTGTAACATTTCCTCCATGTTAGGCAAGCAATAGTTTTCTTTTAAAGAAGAGATGTTCAAATTTATGAAGTCTACACATAATCTGATGTCTCCATTTTTCTTCTTAACATGAACCAGATTTGATACCCAATAAGAATGTTTGATAGGTGCTATGATTCCAGCATCTCTTAGCTTCATTAGTTCTTCTTACATTTTAGGTACTAGAGTAGGATTGATTGGTCTCTATTTTTGCCTAAAAGGTTTAGCATCTTTTTTCAAAGGAATGATATGCTGAAACAAATCCTCTCTATAAACCTTTAAATCATCATAGGACCATGCAAAAACATGCCTAAATTTTCTTAATAATTCAATCATAGCCTTTCTCACCTTTGGAGACATTTATTTTCCAATGTATACCCTTTTAGGTGTCCCTTTTGTACCAAGATTGACTTCTTCTAAGTCCATCTGATCTCTCTTTTTAGTATCCATATGGACTCTATCTTGACTATCAAATATAGTTTCTAAAACAACAAGTCCCTTAGGAGCCTTATTAGTTTTGAGTTGTAGAATTTCATTCCTAAGGAGACTTTCTTTTCATTTGGCAATTTCTAATAAGGAAAAACATTCCAATTCCTAACCATAGTACTTATCCTGAAAGTTTATAAACCTTAGGATATCTTGGTCATCCTCAAAGACCTTCCAGTTCTCAACATTGTCTAGTATGCTTGGTCTGGTCTAATTTTCAACCTTAGAGATTCCTGCAAAGGTTATGTCACTAGGATTGATTGGAATATTAGCTAACAAGTTAGCCATTTTGTTGTTGCTTCTATCCTTCCACACAATACTTAATGCATCAAAACTTTCAATTATATCCCAAACTGCATTCCTATATTGTTTCAGTCTTTCGCTCTTAGAAGCATAAATTGATCTCACTTGAGATAGTACCAATTCAGAGTCACCAACTACCTTTATGCATTTTATTCTATGCTTGTACATCAATAATGCTTCATATTTTTCTATGTTATTTGTGCAAAGGAAACTTAATGTGAAAGAGAACTTATATGTGTTCCCTCAGGAGAAATGAGGAGAATACTTGCTCTTGAACCATCCTTACAATTTTAACCATCAAAGTAAATCACCCATAACTCACCCTTCTTGAATTTAGCATTTTCTTCCATAGTGATAAGAGGTAAGATAGGTTCTCTTTCAAGCACAGTGACTTCTACCCTAAAATCATTAATGCTAGTATCTACAAAACATGTAATCTAATTGTCAATATTTTCCTCAATCATGTGGGTAACTCATTGCTCCCTTTCAACCTTAAGAGATTGATCATCAATTTTGAAAATTGCATAGGACAAGTCACATTGCAAACTTCCACCCATAGTAGCACTCCATTTCCTAGATAATAGCATACCATAATGAGATGGAACGTCTACTACCAAGACACTTATAGTCAGGATAAGTTACAAATTTATAGGGTAGTGCATTAATAGTTTTAATGACTAGAACGTCCCTTTGATCCATTGCAAAAAATTTTCCCTAAATAGTATCAACTTTGAGACACAATCTCTCCATGATTTTAAAAGGCATAACAATGCTTGATGCTCCCGAATCAATCATGCAATTCTTTACTATCATTCCATTTACTATGATACTTAGGAAAAATGGATCCATGATTTCAAGGCATGCATTGATAGAGTTTTCCAAATACATAGGTGGTATTTGCGATACCACACCCTCAACTTCCATTTCTTTCTTGGCCTCAACTTGGGGCTCACTTGTGTTACAAGCCACATTATTGTCAAGAACATTATCAACCCATGCTAAAGCTCTATCCTTATGCTCATGGACTCTTAATAATTTTGATAATGGAACCTTAATAGTAATCTGAGACAACATTGACAACATGTCAATAGGATTAGAAGAAGAAATATCAATTTTCATACCTTTAGTATCCTTCTTCTTTTCAGATGCATCAATTGTTTTCATCACCTTTTGTTTTTCCTTTTTGGCCATTGTATTAACTAGCTTCTCAACTTCCTTTTAGTCATCACTGTTTTGAATAGTAGACATCTTTACAGCTCCAACCCCTCTTGGTTCCCATTTCTTTCCTTTTACATTTTTGACTTTCACTACATAATCACCTTTTATCTTATTTCCAATGGGTTCCTTGGAATTGGTATTCTTTATGAACATACTGGAAACCTTGCCAGTGCTATCATTAGTTGTCATTCTTATGGTTTACACTTGTGCTACCATTTCTATAGTGATTCTAGAAAATTATTCCTTTGAGGTTCTTCTTAAATTCACTTGCTCTGAGGAAGATGTTATGTTGCATGTCCTTTCATCAATGTTTTCATCATCAGAAAAGACTTCTTGATGGAATAATGCTCTATTATGTCTCTTCAAACACACATCAGTTTCCTCATCAATGTCTAAAGCATCTTCATGTCCCAAATATGAATCAGTAAGGTTACAACCAATGTCATCATTATTTTCTTCCTGATCTAATTCCTCAATATCATCATCTTGGTATGTAGCTATGGATTGTGCAACTACACAATGCTCTGCAGAATGAGGTGACTAATAGGCCATACACCATGGTGTATCTTCTACAACATTCACATAAGTATTTTGTAATAGATCAAGGATGACCTTGTCACTATTTCCTTTTGTGGATGGAGCAATAGGTTTTCCATCCTTCCACTAGGTGTTATAAGGGAAGTTTTGCAATCTGTTCTACCTATTGAAATTATTGTTGAAATGGGGATTTTTTGTAGCATAAATCTTCTCATTTCCATTGCTTGGTGTTTTCAAGTCTTTCAGTTCATTTAACACTTTATCCAAATTTTCTTCTTCTTGCCTCTTGTTTCCAACAATTCTTTCATTATCCCTTTTATAGTTCTTGTTTACAAACAACTTAGGGTCATCTCTTTTCCCACCTAGTTTACCAGATATCTTCATATTGTTTTCAATGTTCACAAAAATCCTAAAGGAATCCCTAAGAGTTATTGGTTTTTGGTCTTTTAGTAGGTATCCAACCTTACCATCAAAGGCTTGAAGTATGTTGTCAGATAGACATTGTCATCTAACCTCATAATTTGAAACACTTTATGCATACCCTTTTGAAACCTCATGTTAAACTCAGCTGCGACTAATTCTAATTTTTTCTTATGTTGTTAAATTCATTTAACATGAAACTAGCATTAGGTCTATCACCATATTTCTCCTTGAAACATTTTTCAAATGCATCCCATGAATCAATACAATGGTCAAGGAGTCTTTTAAACCAATCTCTAGCATCTTCGACCAAAGATTGAACAAACAATTTCATAATGACATCCTTATTTTGTATTTCATAGTCATTTAACATATCAATAAACAACACAAAGTGTGCTTCACAACTGATAACATTATTACCAACATATTTGGTTACCTCATATCTTATCTCAGTTAGAATAGTATTATGATAACCCAGTATCCCATCAAAACTAATTTTCCTATACCCTTCTAATTGCATAGGTCTTATTTGGAAACCTAATCTAGTGTTTCCACTAGTACCAGCATTAAAAAATATAACCCCACCCACTTGTACATTTGAATATTGTTTAGGGTCAACATTTAACTTGGTAGATGAAGTAGAAAGAAAATTGTGCATCAATATTACCAAGTGGAGCAGCATTAGTAGTTGCAGATGGCATACCTATTTCAGTTATAGATGGTCCAAGAGTGTTTGTAGATGAAGACTTCAAGAACTGGATATTCCTTCTTGTTTTTGCAATAGATTCTTCAACCTCATCCTTTTCAAATTCCTTTGCTAAATCATGTCTTTATTTCTTTCTCTTTTCCATCTCTATATCAAAATTTGAAACAAGTGGTGGGATTTTTGATCTAACCACAGGTTCATTTATTTTGATTCCAACCATCTTTTTCTTTCCCTTATTGTTATCAACAACAACAGGCTTGGTAATTTTTCTCACATTTTTCTATTTGGGACGAGATGCATAACTTTGTACTTGTCTAAGCACATGCTCTCTTGTTCAAACTCATGGTCTTGTAACATGTTCTCTTTCTCACTTCTTAGGGTAGAAAGGTCACCAAAGAGATTAGGTTGTAAGGATTTAGGAGCATAAGAAAATATTTTGTTCCTCTCCTTAGTTCATTAATTTTTATGAGAAGAGACTCTCTTTCCATTAGTGCATTTATAGTCTCAGCCTCTCTTTCCTTTTTTAACCTCTTGTATATTGCATCTTGCTCTGGTAGTTGTAATCTCAATGCACCCAAATCAGTTGGGTAAATAATAACATCAAAAGAACTTGATGATACATCCATATCAGTGATGTTTTGATATGGGAAATGAAACCATATTGGCTCCATTTTTCTCCTTTTAGGAATAACTTCATCTTGATGTAGACTTGGCACATAACCCTTATTTCCTGCTTTTATATTCTGGTTTGTAGGTGGTATGACCTTGTCTTGATATAATACTTCTAGGGTATCATAGAAATTATCTCTAGAGAGGCCATTATCATATTGGTTCATTTTCATTAGCAGATGTGTGTAACACCCTATCTTCTGCATTATTATGTTCCCTTATAGGTGCATTGGTAGACTCTCTACCTTTTCTAAGCCATTTTTTCTTTCTTGACCTAGGTAACTCTTCTAGATTAACTTCTAGGAGTCTCCTGACAAAAGCTCTTATTTTTTTAATTTTATCCATGGTTTTTAGCTTATAAACACACACTGGTTCCAACCCTTTGATTCACCAACCATGTTAATGGGAAATTTCTAATAGACAAACCTTGAGAATCTAAAGAAAATCTCAAACAACACAAGAAGAACATGAAGATCTAGACAGAAAAGAAAACACATTGCACTAACTTTAGAATAGAATAGCCATTAATTTGTAAAAGATTTTAAGACTTTGTCATGTTCATCTCCCTAGCAGAGTCACCATTTTGTTGGTTCCTCTTTCTTCTTGTAGATTTCAACCCTTTGTGACAACTCAATGTCCTTGACTCTTTATACCCACTTAAAATCTGACAAGAAAAAGGACCAATTAACAAGGATCAAGTCCTACACTTTGAGCCTCAAGCTTAGGCGGGTGTACCTTTATGATTTACTTCTAAAATGAATCAATAAAACTTACTTTAATTTATCCAATAAATATACTAAACATTAGTATTCTTAAATCATTAACTAAAAGATTTTATCATTTATAATTTGATTGATGATGAAAAACTGTCTCATAAGAACATACCAGTGTCTAATCCTAGGACACAAAGCCAAATGAAACATACATTTATAGAAAATTCTAACTCAAACACACCCAAAACCCATATAATATTCTTTGTAAATCATTCCTCTCATTCTCACATTCAGACATCAAATTATCACAAGAACCATGAATTCTCTAAAAACTACCCTTCACTTGAAAGGAGGTCAAGAATAGTTTCACAATTTACTTTGTAAACCATACATTAAAATTCTTTGCAGAATTAACATATAAGAATTCAAGATCACAATAAGAAGACATTCACAAATATAAGAAGGGATTCCATTTGTATTTTCATTAAATTTTTTTGTATCAGTACATTAAAAATGATAAAATTCCAGAACAAAAACTCTAGATCCAAAATTGTCTCTCTATTACAGTTGTAAAATTAACAATTCTTAAACTAATACAAAGCCCTACTATTTATAGTATTCACTAGCCATCTTGGAATCTTGGAAGAATTAGGATGCCACAAGCCTCCCATGGCTAGGAAAAGAGAGACACTAGAAGACAAAAAAGCAGTTACAATGATTACATAAAGTGGAAAACAAACTGGAGAAATATCTTTGCAGTCATTCCAAATCTTGAACATGTGGCACCTTTGTTTGCATGTGTTAAAGGTAACTTCTAAAAGTGGTTACATGGATAATGACCACTAGCTGAAAAACATGAATTATCATTTTTGTGATAATTACCCTCCCCATGCTCAATAATCAGGTGCCAAATATTGTTTAGTCTTTGTCCATTGCCTCCAATTCTGTTGTAGTTGGCTTCTTCTTCTTCTTAGGTTTTGTACATTTGTTCCATGCAGCCACCTCTTCCTCTATTAGCCAAGTGAAGCTATTAAGGCTCTGTAGTTTCTTCATCTACCTCTCCCACCTGGAGTCTATTATAACCTTGGTATTAGCAAAAAACATTGTACAGTCAGTCTCTACCTTGAACATATCATCCAAAGACATGATTAAAATTGTCCATGTCCAAGGAACCATCTTAATTAAGGAAAGATATTTTCTCTATCAGCAAAGCATACAAGTTACTCTTCCACTCCTCGACACTTTTCATTTTATTATCTTCTTTGTGAATTGGAGTTAGGTACTTATTGTAATCAACACCAAACATGTCCATCTTTAACTTTACCTGGTTTTCTTTTCCTTTAAAGAATGATAGAGTGGAACCAATTATCTCTATCATCTCTCCCACTTGGCTAACTATCTTTGGGATTTTTGGTCTATGAGGTTTCAAAACCTCCAAATTCTCAAAAAATGCCCCCCTACAAGACTAGATGATGAATAATGGCTCCAAAATAGCCATTGCAGCCTTTACATTTCCATTTATTTTATGGAGCACATTAAATGAATCATGGACTGAATCCATTTTTCCTTTTATTATTTCATATCTATGTTGCATAAGGTTGGCCAAAGCACCAAGTGAAAGCTCATTCTTCTCTTTTTTGGATCTTTCAGCTGACACCTTAGGCTCCTCTATCATTGAAGGTGAAGGAGCTTCAATTTCAAGGACTTCAGGGGAAACAACCTTAAATGCCTCTTCTAATTTGACCTTCAAGTCCTTAATTTATTCCTCCATAACCTTGATTTTCATTACACTTTTCTCCATATCCTTATCTAAGTCTATTGTCTCATCAAATAATTTCCAATATTTGTTGAACAATTGAATATTTTTAGCCTCATTTAAATGGGCAAAGTGAGTAACAACCTTGGAGAATTCAAGGTCTGTTGTCTTCTGAATTGTCCATATGATTTTGGCTCCAGCCATTTTCTTAGCAACACTAACCAAGGAAGGTTTTTGTGTTCTTGGAGAAAGGGACCACATTTCAAATGTCTAGGATCTTGGATCATATCCACATCCCTTGATCATCTCTCCAATTTGTGTCTTATAAGACAATTAGGCCTCTGGTTTCTTTCTAATTTGATCTATGATGAAGGTTGAAGCTAAATCCCATTCTGTGACAAGCAACATCCCACTTGATTTTACCAATTGCCTAGTGTCATCCACAGTAATGCTCTTTGAGTTGGGGTCATATATGGCTAGGGCTTGTAGAGCCTCACTATTAGGATCAGTCCCATTAGTAACTTGGAGCTGACTTCCTATCTCCTATTTGTTTTTTCAGATGAGGAAGTTCTTGATTTCTTCACTGTTAATGAGCTCATCATCCTTTAACAATTCCTCCTGGTATAGCTCTCTTTCATCTTTACACATTTGGAGGGTCAACTTCATCTCCTCCCTTATTTCTTTCTTATTACCCTCTCTTATTTCCTTTCTCAATTGGTGATGGTAATGCCTATCACTGGAAATGAGAGAAACCACTTTATCAACTCTTTTCCATGCTCCACTTGGCCTTGAGGACTCACCTAACTCAATCCTTTGTCTTTTTAGTCGAGACTCACTTGTTGCCTCTGTTCCAGGGACTTTTGGTTCTTGTTCAAAACTTGGTGGTTCACTCATCTAAGGAGGGATATATTGCTCATAACATCCCTTATTGCCTTCTTCATACTCAGAGGATGAGTACTCCCTCTGGACTTCCAAATTCTCATCCAATTGAGCCCCTAGCTGGTTGTATAGAGTGTCACACTTGATGATCATTTTGTTGATCCTAGCAATGTATGGGAGCTTAGGAAAGTAACCTCCAAAGGAAATCCCTACCTTCTTTGTTCGTGCTTCTAGGCCCAATCATTCATAGAACTTTCCAAGTCTTTTCTCAATTTCTTCTTCATCTAGCATGTTCCCAATGACAACTTTGTCATCCAACCCTTCATGCTCATGGACAATGCTGATACTGGGAATCAAAAACTTCTTGGCATTCTTGATGAAGCCCTCAAGATCAACATACCTATACTAGGCTATGCTCATCTTAACTGACCCAACCACTCACTGAGTTAAGGGAGAGCCCTCTTTCCAATGGTGAAGTTGGTTACTATGAATTTTTTGAGGGTGAAATTCCCCTTTCTATGTGGAGCCATATACTCCTTGTCTGTCCATATCAATTTCCAGATAAATTCCATGAGGGCCACCCTTGGTGGCATAAATTTAGGGAGTATATGTGGAGACTGAGGGAATCCATATACCCTAATTATAGTAAAAGTCTTTCGTAGGTAGAAATCACCCCAATTATGGTCTAGGGGTCACTTGTCTTCATACTCACATGGTCTCAGAAGTCTCAACACCTTGGTAAACAATCTGAAAATATTGACCCCAAGCAGATTTAGGATTGGGTGGACAATCTAGTTATGAAACCTACAGAACTCATGATCATTGGATGTGTAATTCCAAACCATTAGCCACAACTAAAGAAGGGTTTAGTTGGCCATTTGTTATCATTCTTAGCCTCAACATTTGCACATAAAAGTTATGTTCTTTGTAAAATAATATCATTTGCATTGACAAAGAGTAATGCATGAAGTGGGGCTTCAAGTTCTCCTTAATTCTCATAAGACCCTCATACATCCAATTGTTAGGAATGAATGCTAGATGTTGGTAGTTATTCTATAGTAGTTGTTGTTGCATTCATGACTATGATTGTCATTGATGTCAACACAGTGATCTTATGGAGACTAGCAGAGAAGCAGATAGTGTTTTGATTAGCACATGTGAGATATTGCAGTTGGAGCTATGTGATGTTGAGGTTATATTCTTTGATATTTTATTTGTCTATGGTTAAGATCATAGAAAGAAATTCATTTATTCATAGAAGTTATGAGCATTTTGGTGGAAGCAATATTCAAGTAGTGTTCCTGAGTAGCGATTTTTGGAAATCAGATGATATCTCCTAATCAGGATGGAATCTAGTTTTGTGCAGTTAAAGGGAAGGTTGAGACACATTGATATTGACATGGTTCACAATGCAAACTTTGAGGTCACACAAGTGTAAAGTTATTACATCTAGAAGCTGACAGTTTTGTGTAATTTTGATGTAGCACGTGGAAACTTTTATTTTGTATTTGTGTGCCGACTCATTTGTAATTATTTGAGTGTGGTATAAAGGAAGGAATTTTTTTCTTTATTGGATATAGTAGAAGTGGTAGAAATTTGAAAGAAGTGTGAGCATGGTATGGTTGAATGCGAATGTAAGCATGAAGTGAAGAAAAGAGCTAATGAAGTTGTGAAAGTGAAATTGTGAAGGAAGACATGAAAAGTACAAAGATCTGGAATTGAGATCTGGTGTAGCAATGAGTGTGGTTTAGCATAGTAAGGAGATAACATATTTCATATTATTCTACTAAATAATATTAAGGTTATTTGGACAGTGTGTTCAGTGATCTTACCTTGAAGCTATTTGGGCAGTGGGTCCTTCTGTCTTCCATAACTCCTCACAGGGTTAGAATCTTTTAACAGGGATTCAAAATCTCCTAAAAGTGATTCATATGTACTGAATGTATTTCATAAGACTCCTAATAGATTCCATCCTTTCACAAGGAATATTTATATTAGTGCATCTTTTGTGGGCATCATTCCCACCGGGGTTTACTCTTTGATCAAGAGGTTCCCTAGTCAACATATCTTATGTTATTGTGTCATTGTGTATGAATATCTTTCTATGGTAGGTAATTACATTGCTTACATGGTTAAATGATATTGAAGTTGATAAAGGTTATAATTATCTGATAATTGATTCACCCCCCTCCTCTCAGTTATCTTGGTGGACTTTACTTTCTAACAATTGGTATTAGTGCAGTAGGTCCTTGAAAGAAAAGTTTAACAGCTTAAGGAGATCCATGGTGAATTTCAGGAAAGAAAGCCCTAAGTTTGATGGAGTAAATTTTGACAGTTGGAAAGAGAAGATGAAGACACATCTACTATGTTTAGGACCAGGTTATTGGTTGATTACAAAGAATGAGAAGACTATCATTGGAGAAGATAATATTGAGACAAGATCTAAAAATGAGCTAGATCTATTCATGTGTAACATACTTGCAAGAGAAGCACTTTTAACAGCACTTTCAGAGAATGAATACAGTCAAGTAAAATGTTTAACAAAAGCCCATGAAATTTGGAAAGCTTTACACTCTACTTTTGAAGGTGATGAACATGCAAAGAGAGCTAGATTACATAATTGGATATGTGCATTTGAAGATATAAGAATGATGGAAGATGAATCTGTTAGAAGCTATATTGGTAGAATGTTAGAAATTATTGTAGGAATAAAAGCTTGTGGAGGAACAAAGATAGAGAATGAAGTGATATGGAAAATTCTGAGGACATTGACTCCTGTATTTAAGTAGACAACATAGATGAGTGAACAAGTTATACCTTGTACTACAAACTTTCCAAGAGAGACTCTTCTTGGAAGATTGGAAGCAGCAGAAATGAACTTGAGGGTATCAGGAGACTTACCTAGAATGGAGATAGCATTTAGCACTCTTAGTATTCATCCTACTTTATCAAGAAGTACTAATGTGAGTGGAGATTATGCCAGCAACAACAGATCTAGAAATGAAGAAGATAAGAAGATTGAAGAAGGTATTGCCTTGCTTGTGAAAAGAGAACCAGATGGTAAGAAATTTTTTAAATGTTGGACTTGTCAAGAATATGGTCATTTTGCATCTAAATGTCCTAAGAGAGTTAAGAAGTACAAAAATAATTTCAAGCCTAGAATATCTAAGGAATGTTATTATGCTAATGATGAAGATCTTGAAGCTAGTATAGAAAGAACTTTGAGTGAAAGTGATACTGAGAATAATGATGAAATAGGATTTGTAGCAATTAAAGAAGAGAATTCTGAATCTAATGTTAAGGAAGAAAAAGCATTAGTTTCCCAAGTTGAAAAGAAAGCTGATTGGATTATAGACAATGGTTGTTCACATCATATGACTGGTGACATGAAGAAGTTCATAAAGTTTAACAATTATGATGGAGGAATTGTTAGACTTGGTAACAATGCACCTTATTTGATTAAAGGTATAGGATCTATTACTCTTGATGGAAAGACTAATACTAATGATGTTTACTTTGTTGATAGATTGAAACATAATCTTTTGAGTGTTGGACAGTTAGTGGATAAGGGATATCAAGTTTGGTTTACTAAGAAAACTTGTGTGATAAAGGATAAAGATGGAAATTTGATTGGAACTGGATCTAGAACCAGAGGTAATGTATTTCAGTTGAATCCTACTGAGATGACATGTTTGATTACTAAAATTGATGATAGTTGGTTGTGGCATAGAAGGTTTTTTCATATAAACTTTGATAACATTGTGAAAGTGAGTACTACACTTGTAGTAAGAGATTTGCCTAAAATTATGAAACCTGCTAACATGATTTGCAAAGAATGTGTGATGGCTAAGCAAAAGAGAAGTTCATTTCCTAGTAAGAAGCTCAAATCAGTAGAGAAGTTGGAGATTGTTCATACAGACTTGAGCGGTCCTACTAGGACTAGAGGATTCTATGGAGAAAGGTATTTTATGATTTTTGTTGATGATTTTACAAGAATGATGTGGATTGCATTTCTGAAAGAAAAATCTGAAGCATTTGATAAGTTTAAGATCATTAAGAATAAAGTTGAGAATGAATCTAGAATGAAGATTAAATGTTTGAGATCTGATAGAGGTGGAGAATTTACTTCTAGAGAGTTTAACACTTTTTGTGAAATGAATGGTATTAAGAGACACTTTTCAGCCCCTAGAACACCCGAACAAAATGGTATTGTAGAAAGAAGAAATAGGTCAGTGACTAAAGCAGCAAGAGCTATGTTATTTGAGAATGATTTAGCAAAGACATTTTGGAGAGAAGCAGTGAATACAATAGTATATACAATGAACAGAGTACAAATCATAGCAGACATAGAAAAGACACCTTATGAATTATGGTTTGGCCATGCACCCTTAGTTAAGTATTTTATAATTTTTGGAAGCAAATGTTATATAAAGAGAGATGATGATATTGGAAAGTTTGATCCTAGAAGTGATGAAGGTATGTTTCTTGGATATTCTTTGAAGAGAAAAGCATATAGATGTTATAATAAAAGAACTAAAACTATTGTTGAAAGCACAAATATTAAAGTTGATGAGAAGTTTAAAATTCAGGAAAGAATGCTTGACTATGAATTTGATGAAGAAGCTCATCCTCATCCTAACATTGAAACTACTAAATTATTCTATGAGATTGATAGTGAATTTTTGAATGAGAGTCATGTAGAAGAAACCAGAGAGGAATCTAGAGAAGAATCTACAATTGAAGCAAGATCTGTACCTATGACACCGAATAGGTATATATGAAGACATCATGTTGTTGAACAAGTTATTGGAAATTTGGACAAAGGAGTAGTGACTCAGAATAAGGTACATTTATGTTTGATTTCTCAAATTGAACCTAAATTTACTAGTGAAGCTTGTGAAGATGAACATTGGATTAATGCTATGAAAGAAGAACTAGATCAAATTGAAAAGAACAAGACACAGGAATTGGTACCTAGACCTAAAGACAAGAATGTGATTGGAACTAAATGGGTATTTAGAAATGAGATGAATGAACAAGGAGAAGTAGTAAGAAACAAAGCAAGATTAGTTTGTAAAGGATACTCGTAGCAAGAAGGAATTGACTATGAAGAAAATTTTGCACCTGTGGCAAGAATTGAAGCAGTAAGAATGTTCTTGGCCTATGTAGCTTTTAAGAAATTCAAAGTGTATTAGATGGATGTGAAGTCAACATTTTTGAATGGAGAATTGGAAGAAGTCTACATTGAGCAGCCTGAAGGTTTTCCTTTGACTCAAGAAGGAGACATGGTATGTAAACTGAAAAAAGTATTATATGGACTAAAGCAAGCACCTAGAACTTGGTATGCTAGACTGGATAAGTATTTGTTGAAATTGGGATTTACTAAAGGAACAACTGATAGAAAACTGTACAAAAAAGAAATTGAAAATGGTTTGTTGATTATAGTTATTTTTGTTGATGACATTATCTTTGGAGGAGAAGATGAAGCTAGTGACAAAGTTTCTGATGAAATGAAGACTGAATTTGAAATGAGTATGATTGGTGAGATGAAATACTTTTTGGGATTACAGATAACACAGAACAATGATGATATCTTTGTATGTCAGACAAAGTACTTGAATGATTTGCTGAAAAGATTTGGAATGGAGAACTACAAACCAATTGGAACACCTATGATTACAAGACATAAACTATCTAGCAAAGATGAAACATCGATAGTTGAGCAGAAGAAATACAGATCCATGATTGGAGGATTGTAGTACTTAACACATACTAGACTGGATATACAACATTCAGTTGGAATGGTAGCAAGATTTCAAGCTGAACCTAGAGAGTCACATTATGTAGTAGTAAAGAGGACACTAAGATATTTAAGAGGTACAATGGACTATGGATTGTGGTATAAAAAATATGATGATTTTACCCTATGTGCATATACAGATGCTGATTGGGGAGGTAGTGTTGATGATAAGAAAAGCACCAGTGGTGGAGCCTTTTTTCTTGGAGGAAGATTAGTTTCTTGGCTAAGCAAGAAGCAAAATTGTATTTCACAGAGTATAGCAGAAGTAGAGTATGTAGTAGTAGCAAACAATTGTAACCAAATAATTTGGATGAAGCAGATGCTGAAGGATATTGGAATTATGTTAGTTGAACCTATTGTCATACATTATGACAACACCAGTATAGTTAGTATGTATAAGAATCCTTTTTTACATTCTAATACTAAGCATATAGAGATCAAGTATCATGTTGTAAGTGAGAAAGTTGCTAAAAAAGAAGTCAGACTGGAGTACATAAGCACAAAGGAACAGATAGTAGACATATTTACAAAAATTTTGCCTAAGGATACATTTGAGTATCTGAGAGGTATGCTTGGGGTTATGCCCCAGCCTACTTTTGAGTAATGATGCAGTTGGTTGCATCCATCCAGTGGTATATGAGCCCTATCTTTCTTTTGGATTGGATGTTGGTACTTCCTCTATGGGGGAGTATGTGAGCTGAGTCATGAGGACTCTTGTGAATGTATTTTTTGAATAGTGTCTTTTGACATCGAGTTGTTGTTGACATAGTGATGAAATTTCTATCATTGATGTCAATGGGGGAGAAGTGTACTATGAAAAACTACTTGTACCATCCGTTGGAGAGAACTGAATAGGATAATGAAGCAAGATTTGAAATGTTTGTTAGAGCAGTAGTATTGGATTATTGAAACATTGGATGTTTTTCATCTGTGTTTCCATCAATGCCAATGTGGAAGATTGTTAGGAATGAATGCTGGATGTTGGTAGTCATTCTGTAGTAGTTGTTGTTGCATTCATGACTATGATTGTCATTGATGTCAACACAGTGATCTTCTAGAGACTAGCATAGAAGAAAACAATGTTTTGATTAGCGCACATGGGATATTGTAGTTGGAGCTATGTGATGTTGAGGTTATATTATTTGATATGTTATTTTTCTATGGTTAAGAGTGTAGAAATAAATTCATTTATTCATAGAAGTTATGAGCATTTGGTGGAAGCAGTATTCAAGTAGTGTTCCTGAGTAGCGGTTTTTGGAAATCAGATGATATCTCCTAATCAGGATGGAATCTAGTTTTGTGTAGTTAAAGGGAAGGTTGAGACACATTGATATTAACATGGTTCATAGTGAAAACTTCAAGGTCACACGAGTGAAGAGTTATTACATCTGGAAGCCGACAGTTTTGTGTTATTTTGATGTAGCGTGTGGAAACTTTTATTTTGTATTTGTGTGCCGACTCATTTATAATTATTTGAGTGTGGTATAAAGGAAGGAATGTTTTTCTTTATTGGATATAGTAGAAGTGGTAGTAATGTGAAATAAGTGTGAGCATGGTATGGTTGAATGTGAATGTAAGCATGAAGTGAAGAAAAGAGCTAATGAAGTTGTGAAAGCGAAATTGTGAAGGAAGACATGCGAAGTACAAAGATCTGGAATTGAGATCTGGTGTAGCAATGAGTGTGGTTTGGCATAGTAAGGAGGTAACATATTTCATATTATTTTTTTGAATAATATTAAGGTTATTTGGACAGTGTGTTCAGTGATCTTACCCTGAAGCTGTTTGGGCAGTGGGTCCTTCAGTCTTCCATAACTCCTAATAGGGTTAAAATCTTTTAATAGGGATTCAAAATCTCCTAATAGGGATTCATATGTACTGAATGTATTTCATAAGACTCCTAAGAGAGTCCATCCTTTCACAAGGAATATTTATATTAGTGCATCTTTTGTGGGGATCATTCCCACCGAGGTTTACTCTTTGATAAAGAGGTTCCCTAGTCAACATATCTTGTGTTATTGTGTCATTGTGTATGAATATCTTTCTATGGTTGGTAATTAAATTTCTTACATGGTTAAATGTTGTTGAAGTTGATAAAGGTTATAGTTATCTGATAACTAATTCAACCCCCCCCCCTCTCAATTATCTTGGTGGACTTTACTTTCTAACACCATTCTATTACATATTAAATCTAATCATAGTCAGTGTTAACATGAGAGTTCTAGATGTCAAGAATGATCATCAACAACTCTGCAAGTATCCTCTCTACATCTCCATCCATTCCCAAAACCCTACATAACCCATATGTTAAATACTTCATTTAAAAATGAAAGACTTTGAAATTATATGGTGCATTCATATGGCTTGGAAGAGGAGCCACATACTTTCTTGTCTTTGGCATAAAATGGGTGACCTGGGACTTCACCAAGTTTATTTGCTTCTTATAATTCTCCTTTTCTTTTCTTAGGTCAATCTCTATTGAGGAAGAAGCATAGGCACCAAAGGATTTCATGAATAAATCCTAGTCAAGAGTAACCAAATAAGACTAATCACCCTTTCTTATTGTTTTGGACACAAGGTCATATTTCTTGGATAATTCAACTAGTAAGTTTATATCTAGGAACATATCTAGGACAATCAACTTACCCATGCCTAACTTCCAGGCATTACAGACTGGGATCTTCTTAACTCGGTTGCTATAGAAATAATTAAAAAGGTGGTAACCAGAACAAGGAGTAGTTGGGTCTCTACATGTAGACATGTAATTAGAAAAGGTTTCATCATTTAGCTTTTTGTTTTGTGTGGACCCTGGGAGAAAAGTGATGAAATCCTCTAAAAAGTTCCTCTTTCCCTTTTTGATGTGAGTGTTCGAAGGTTTACTTGCACACCTTGCTTAAGAAGAACTTCCTTGTCTTCTTCTAGGAGCCTAATCTCCTCTAGGTCCTGATTAGGCTTAGATGATTAACTAAGGCCTATTCCAACTCTTCTCCAAGAGTTCTAGACTTTGTGCTACACCTTGAAAGACTAACACCCTTTAGTTAGTTCAATTCTTCACCTACACTTAGAAGGGTCTAAGTGCCAACTTCTCTCCACTTGTGAATTTCATTGTAGGGATGTTGATGCAAGAGCATCCTCGGTGTAAGAGCAATCTTGCATCACCCAAAAATATTTCTATTTTTGTATTCAATAAGGGCTATCTTGTGTAGAGCTGCTATCTATGGAAAATTGCTATTTTTAGTAAGTTGGTCATACGATCTCAAAATGTTTTGATTTTACATGTGGAGGTTCATCTTAGTCATATCAACTTGCCAGTAAAGTTTCATGGCTAGATAGGGTCTAGTTTTGAAGATATTGAAAATTTTTGGTATTGGTAGCAAGGTACAGAAACTTTGAACTCAGTTTTGAAGGCTTTAGAGGCCCCAGATGAGGTTGAGAATTTGGGTGACATGCGCTTGTGCTAGTCAAGCCTATAGAGTGCTTCGTGGCCTTTCTAAAATGGGGTTATAAAAGTCAATTGGGTCAACTGGTGATGACTTATGGTCTTTGAAAGTTGGGTCACTTGGAATAGCAAAAAATGATTTTCCTTCAAAATTTCTATTTGGGTTTCAAAAGTTATTTTGAGTTGACTTTGATGTAATAAGTTATAAAATAAAATAATTCTAAGTTTGGTCAGCCTTGTTGGCTAAAATTTTGGAACCTTCCCAGGTGGTGGAAAATTGTCTATATAAGGAAGGTTGTAGTGTTGTCTTAAGTAGTTCGGGATAGTTTTGGGTAGTAGATTTGGGTATTGATTCAAGGATTTGTCCTACATAATATTGTAAGGGAATGCCCATGTGGCTTTGCATATTGTAATTCTAAAAGTTTGTAATTCCACATTTGTGGAGATAATAAGAAGCCAATTTTTTGTTCTTGCATATTGTTGTTGTTTCTCTATTTTTGTTACGTTTTTGGGGTATTAAGGGGAGCACTCTTCATCAGATGTCTAATGCTTCATTGAAATTCATATATTTTCCATTTTGATCAATTTAGAAGGATCTTCAAGCCTATCCTTATCGGGTTCAAGGATTCACCATTAGGAGACCTAATTAGGCCTATTTTGTGTAGCCTTTTGCAGAGTCCTTTTGTCACTTCTTGACCAAACTTCCCAAAACACTTACCAAAATAATTAGGGATTTGGATACCCTTTTGAATTTTACAAAGTATTCTATAATTTTTTTCCTCCTAGGTTATCTGTACACAGGATTCCTATATTCTAGACCTAATAGGGCTAAAAGACTTATTTACAAGGACTTGACTGAATACTTGTCAAGAAATCACTCTAATGGATTGGTATGATCACAGTCCTCATAGTATGTTAGGATATGAAAAAATATTACCTGGAACTATACTTTTTTCATATAGTACTTCAATACCCTGCAAGAAATCTTCAATTCTTCTATTCTAAACCTCTAACTGGGCACTGTCTGCTCGCCTAGGACTTAGTAGTAAAAATATCTATCCATCTGCTCATGACCTCTAATCCTAGATATATATAGACTAATGACTCCCATAACATATCGATCCACCCTTAGGATATTTCCATGGTTAGATTTCATGGGGGACCCATGAAATGACTGGTTGGTCAGGATAGGACCAGGAGAACTACTAAACCAAAAACAATTTATACAGGGCCTTAAACTATCTCAAAATAACTTGATTATTGAATGAAAAAATCTTAGAACTATCTAAAGAACTGTTAGGAATAAGGTGTCTCAACCTTGGATAATTCCTATTCTTATTATTTGTTTTGTAAATGTATTTTTTGCAAATAATGTAATTAAGTGTGAGTGTACATGTCTAGTTGGCATGTTGATGTGTCACTCCACTTGATGTGTCAGCATCTTGTACGTAAGGAGATCATGATTGAAATGGTCATGATGGATTTCTATGACATGTAAGAACTATTTAAGGAATGTGCTATGACAGGTGTAAGAGCATCTTATGACTAGGGCCTATTTGGGCGCCCAAGAAGAAGTGGTTGGTGTGTGTAAGAGAATATGCCAAAAATAGGTTGGTATGACAGATTCTCTTACACTTCTCTTGTGACTGTTATTTTTGGTGGATTCTATGACAAGCTGTCATAGTCTATTCTAGGGATGGACACCTATTCTTGAGATTGCATGTAACAACTATGTACATGTGGCTTTGTGCATGGGTCTTGGTGGTTGTGCCTATTTTTGGGTCCAGAGGAGTCTATATATATGATGCTGCTCCTATGGGAGAGATATAACAAAAATTAAGTCTTGTTGGCTTTGTCTCTCATTTCCTGAAAGAACTTGCATTGCAAGTGTATTGTAATCTTTGTATTGAAGATAATACATTGTGCAGGTTTTGGAGTGCTGGGGTTTTTTTACCGAAAGGTTTTCCCCAAGGTATATCATTGTGTCATTCTCTATTTTTCTATATGTATGGTATGTGGTTGCAATATCTTTGTTAAAGTAGTTAACTAATCTGAAATTTTAAGGATTTATAAGAATTTTCACAATACTCTCCTATAGAGATGAGCGTAAGAAGTTGTTTCCGCACTTGAGTTTCCTTACAAGTGGTATTAGAGCTTGATCAACTTTTGATCCTAGTTGTTGGGTAGGGTTTTTTGAGCTGATCTCAAGTTTGAGTGGGAGTTTTTTGCAGAGCATTCTGAATCTTATTTGTAGATTGAGATGGCAAGTTCATCATATGGAATAATAGAGGTGGAGAAATTTAATGGCACTAATTTCAAGTTGTGGAAACTCAAGATGAAAGACATGTTGGAAGATCATGACCTATGGGAAGCAACTTCAAGTGCTACAAGACTAGCAACTATAGCTCAAGCAAATTGGGATATCAAAGACCGTAAAGCTAAGGGTCTCATAAGACTCTATTTAACTGATGTAGTCCTTCTAAATGTTCTAGATGAGAAAAATGCAAATAGTTTGTGGGAAAGACTTGCGGCCATGTATCAGGCCAAATCTCTGGTGAACAAGTTATTCCTGAGGAAGAAGTTGTACTCTCTGTGAATGGAGGAAGGTGGATCCTTAATGGATCATTTAAATGCATTTAATCTGGTGGCTGCACAATTGACATCAGCTAGTGTCAAGTTAGAGGAGGAGGATCATTGCTACACACTTTTGTGTTCTTTACCAGATTCATGGGACCATCTTGTGATGGCTCTCAGAAGCACTTTAGTCACCTTCAAAATGGATGATGTGGTGTCTTCGCTGCTATCAAAGGAGATGCGGAGAAAGGCTTCTATTTTGGAAAAAGAAGCCCTTGCTATTTGTGGGAGATCCATTGAAAGAGGGAAGAAAAATGACAATAACGATAGATCCAAATCTCATGGGAAGTCAAAGACTTCCAATAAGTCCAAGGAAAAATGTTGGAAATGTGATAAATCTGGGCACTTTTGTAAAGACTGCAAAGAGCCGAAGAAGAAGAAGAAAGGTTCAAATTCAGCTTCAGAAAGATCTCAAGAAGATGGCGATGCATTCATCGCAGCTTTGGCAACCCATGCATCTGATGATGTGTGGTTGGTTGACTCGGGTGCATCTTTTCACATGAACTTTCATTGAAACTGGTTCTCAAAATATGAAGAGTTCGATGGTGGAAAGGTGTACTTGGGTGATGATTCTCACCTAAAGATAGTTGGACGCGGAAGGGTCACTATCAAATTTCTTGATGGATGAGTAAAGGGAATCAATGGAGTTATGCACATTCTGGTTTGGGTATGAAACCTATTATCTGTAAGTATGTTGAATGATGTAGGTGTGCAAGTTGTTTTTTCGAAAGAAGGATGCAAGATGATGAGAGGATCGATAGTGCTTGCAAGGGGTACTAGGAGAGGTACCTTATTTCAGCTAGATGCATGTATTCCTCTATGTAATAGTTCTTCATCCTCACCATCTGAACAAGCAGTGAAGAAGTCTGTGGCTATTGATTCCGATGGTAGTGCAAACACTTTGGAAGCTAAGCTTCCTGTAGAAAAGACAATGTTGTGGCATATGAGATTTGGCCACATTGGTGAAAAGGGTCTTAGAACCCTAAAAAATAAAAATCTCATTGAGGGGTTAAATGATTGCAATCTTGAGTTTGACTTCTACGAACATTGTGTCTATGGTAAACAAAATTGTGTTCAGTTTTAGTCTAGTTCTCACAAATCTTCTAATGTTTTGGATCTTATTCATTCTGATGTATTTGGTCCTGTAAAAGTTTCTTCAATCTCCAAGTCTGTATTTTTTGTATCTTTCATAGATGATTACAGTAGAAGGACGTGGATTTATTTCCTTAAAAGTAAGACACAAGTCTTTAGTTAGTTCAAGGAATTTAAAGCTCTTGTAGAGAACCAGACTAGTAAGAAGATTAAGTGTGTGAGAACTGACAATGGTGGTGAGTTTTGCTCAGCAGAGTTTGAACAATTCTATAAAGAACAAGGTATCGAGAGGCATAAGACAACTCCTTATACCCCACAACAAAATGGAGTTGCAGAGAGAATGAATAGGACACTGATGGAGAAGGCTAGGAGTATGCTTAGTGGAGTTGGTTTCGAACAAAAGTTTTGGGCCGAAGCTGTGGCCACTGCTTGCTATCTGGTTAACAGATCTCCTACATCAGCCCTTGTTGGTAAGACACCCATGGAGGTGTGGTCTGGTAAGAAGCCTTCAATTAGACATCTTCATGTTTTTGGTTGTGAAGCTTATGCACATTTTCCAAAGGAGAAAAGATCTAAGTTGGAAAACAAAGCTATTAAATGTATTTTCATTAGATACAGTGCTGGTGTGAAAGGATACAAGCTTTGGGATCCCGTGACTAGTAAGGTGTTGTATAGTAGAAATATTATTTTTAGAGAGCTAACATCTTCTCCTATTGTGCTACAACTAGATGAAAAAGAAAAGGAAAAAGATGTTGTTTAGTTACCTCCTACCCCTGAGAAGACTGAATAGAGAGACCATGTTGGGCCTAATGATGAGGAGAGATCTAGCAGCTCTGATAGTTCAGAAGAAGAGGAAGAACAACCTCAACTGCAACCCTTGAGGAGATCCATGAGAGAAAGAAAGCAACTAGAAAGGTTTGGTTATTCTATGTTAGATTCCAGTTGTGCCTTTGCTTTGATTACTAACACTGATGAGCCTAGATCTGTGAAAGAGGCTTTGGGCATGGAAGATGCAGGTTCCTGGATTGAGGCTATGGATGATGAGATGGATTCATTGGAGAAAAACAAAACTTGGGACCTTGTACCTTTTCCTAAAGGGAGAAAATCTGTTGGCTGTAAATGGGTGTTCAAGAAGAAATTCTGTGTAGATGGCAGTGTTGAAAGGTATAAAGCTAGATTGGTTGCAAAGGGGTATTCACAGGTAGAGGGAATAGATTATGGTGAAATATTCTCTCCTGTTGCAAAGTTGACATCCATTAGATTTCTATTATCTCTTGTTGCATCATATGATTTAGAGATAGAACAGATGGATGTGAAGATGGCTTTCCTTCATGGTGATTTGGAGGAAGAGATTTATATGTCACAGCCTGAGCACTACATTGTTAAAGGTAAAGAATCCTCAGTTTGCAGATTAAAGAAATCTCTATATGGTTTGAAGCAATCTCCTAGGATGTGGTACCTTAAGTTTGATGCCTTTGTGTTGTCAATTGGATTTGTAAGATCAAAATCAGATCATTATGTTTATTTCAGAGTTGAAAATGATCACCTTCTTATTGTTGCATTATATGTTGATGATATGTTGCTGTTTGGGAAGGGTATGGGTATGATTTCTGATTTTAAATCTCAGTTGTCAGCACAGTTTGAGATGAAAGATCTTGGGGCAGCTAGGTACATCTTGGGTATGGAAATCAGTAGAGATAGGTCTAACAAAAAACTTTGGTTGAGTCAGAGTAAGTATGTGAAGTCCGTGTTGGACAGGTTCAGCATGGTAGATTATAGACCACTATGTGTTCCTATTTCTATGGGAACAAAGTTATCTATAGATGATTGTCCAAAATCTCCTAGTGAGGTGGAGGACATGAGTAGAGTACCTTATGCTAGTGCAGTTGGCAGTCTTATGTATGCTATGGTCTATACTAGACCAGACATTGCCCAAGCAGTGGGAGTCTTGAGTCAGTTTATGGCTAATCCTAGATGAGTACAGTGGGATGTAGTTAAGCGAGTATTCAGATATTTGAGGGGTACATCAGATTACTCCATATGTTATCATGGTAACTCTTTTGGATCTCTGTATTTAGTTTGTATTTGTGAGTTTGTGGATTTAGATTGGGCAGGTGATATTGACAGCAGGAGATCCACCAGTGCTTATGTGTTCACTATGTTTGGTGGTGCCATCAATTGGATGAGTAAGTGACAACTTGTGGTTGCTTTGTCCACTACAGAAGCTGAGTACATGGCTTCTACTCATGCTTGTAAAGAAGCCATTTGACTTAGAAGATTGTGTTCTAATGTTGGTGTTGATGTAGAACAGATTACTATTTGGTGTGACAGTTAGAGTGCTATTTTCCTTGCAAAGAATCCAACTTTCCATGCCAGAATGAAGCACATTGATGTGCAGTTTCACTTTATGAGAGATATGGTGGAAGATGGAAAGGTAAATTTGGAGAAGGTAGATACTGTGAAGAATTTTGCAGATGCATTAACAAAACCAGTGGGCACTGAGAAGTTCAGATGGTGTTCGGAGTCTATGGGCCTTTTGGCCTATAGCAGTTAAAGTTCCTATTATATTCTTGTTGCTCTTACAAGGTGTTCGAAAAGTGGGAGAATGTTAGGAATAAGGTGTCTCAACCTTGGATAATTCCTATTCTTATTATTTGTTTTGTAAATATATTTTTTGCAAATAATGTAATTAAGTGTGAGTGTACATGTCTAGTTGGCATGTTGATGTGTCACTCCACTTGATGTGTCGGCATCTTGTGCATAAGGAGATCATGACTGAAATGGTCATGACAGATTCCTATGACACATAAGAACTATTTAAGGAATGTGCTATGACAAGTGTAAGAGCATCTTATGACTAGGGCCTATTTGGGAGCCCAAGAAGAAGTGGTTGGTGTGTGTAAGAGAATATGCCAAAAATAGGTTGGTATGATAGATTCTCTTACACTTCTCTTGTGACCGTTATTTTTGGTGGATTATATGACAAGCTGTCATAGTCTATTCTAGGGATGGATGCCTATTCTTGGGATTGCATGTAACAACTATGTACATGTGGCTTTGTGCATGGGTCTTGGTGGTTGTGCCTATTTTTGGGTCTAGAGGAGTCTATATATACGATGCTACTCCTATGGGAGAGATATAACAAAAATTAAGTCTTGTTGGCTTTGTCTCTCATTTCCTGAAAGAACTTGCATTGCAAGTGTATTGTAATCTTTGTATTGAAGATAATACATTGTGCAGGTTTTGGAGTGCTGGGGTTTTTTTACCGAAAGGTTTTCCCCAAGGTATATCATTGTGTCATTCTCTATTTTTCTGTATGTATGGTATGTGGTTGCAATATATTTGTTAAAGTAGTTAACGAATCTGAAATTGTAAGGATTTATAAGAATTTTCACAATACTCTCCTATAGAGATTAGCGTAGGAAGCTATTTCCGCACCTGAGTTTCCTTACAAGAACACTATGCAATCACTAATCTAGATCATGCAATCCATTACATATGACTATCACATCAAAAGCTCTGATTATTCACAAACATAGTTGCATAGATAAAACTTTATTACTCAAACTTGTTACAATGAATGACTAGCTTTGAGATTCAAGCCTTCCTTCACATTAGATGATATTTCCATGTTTTTAGAGCCTATTGGTCAATCTTCCACTTCCTATATTTTAGGGGATCCAAGGTAACCAAGTTGCATGCAACATTTGCCATTATTGAAAATGTTGTCATGATAACTTCTAACAACTTTTTGGCATCTTTGCTTTATGCCTTCATCCTATTTCTTAGGACCCGTATCTCCTATATCTCAAGGAACCAACATAATAAATGGCCTTAAGGCATCTCCCTAACCTCATTCATGTTTTTAAGATACATTGAAGACTCTAACTCAAACTTTAAGCTCTTAACACTAAGAATTTAAAAACTACTAACAATGGCTATTTTGGTGACCTTAGTCCTACTGACTAACTCACCTAGCCCACAATAGCAATGACCTTTTAAGGTCTAAAACTTAACACATAACTCAACTATCAATCTGACTTGGCCAATGTTAGAAACAAGCCAAAACATCTAGACAATGGAGGTTAGCCTAGGTGCACTCCTGCACCATCCTCCCCAAAACAAAAAGTTTAATCCACCCTCGTATTGAGTAAGTTTGGATCAATTCCCATATTCTTGAATTTTGATTCCTTCATCCACACTACATCAACATTAGTTTGACCATGCTTCTTTATGAAGTGTTCTTTGTACTCCTTGGTTGTAGTCTCCTTATAAACTCTAGTATCCAGTATACTTTCAGCTCCTTTGACTGTAGTAGAAGGTAGGTTGAGACCTTCCACATCTCTAATCACTTCATTGAGACTCTCACCTAAATGAGGTGGTGTTCCCTTATAAGGAACCAGGTTTGTAATGTTGAAAATAGGGGACAATCCACTGTCTTTCGGTAGCTCCACTCTAAAAGTATTGTTACCAAACTTAGCCAAGATAGGATAGGGACCTATCCTTCTCATCTACAACTTATGAGGGAATCCCTTTTGAAGTCTAGACTTGTTGAGATGCACCATAACCAAGTCTCCCAGATTAAATTGAACTTCTCTTCTACTCTCATCCACCTTGGTCTTATGCTTCATGGTGTTCTCTGTCAAGGTTTTCCTAAATGTATCATGGATATCATGCATTACATATGCAAATTTATCAACATATCCACTTCCCTTCACTCCATCCTTCAAGTCTCTTAACTCATAGACTCCTCTAGGATGTAAACCATAGACTATTTCAAAGGGACTCTTCCCTATTCATCTGTTTATGGTTTCATTGTAGGCATATTCAGCTTGCCCAATCAATTGATCCTATTGTTGATCATACTCCTTGGTCAAACACCTTAGTAAATTTCCAAGGCTTCTATTGAGAACCTTTGTCTAACCATTAGTTTGGGGATGGTAGGCCAATCCAAAAGATAAATTAGTGCCCAATCTCTACCAAAGAGTCTTCCAAAAATGACTCATAAACTTGGTGTCTCTATCTGACACAATGCTCATAGGTAACCCATGAATTCTCATTATCTCCTTGAAGAAAAGAGATGCTATTTGGCTGGCATCATTAGTTTTCTTACATGGCACAAAGTGAGCCATCTTGCTAAATCTATCCACAACTACATAAACACTATCCATACCTTGTCTTGTCTTGGGTAACCCAACTACAAAATCCATACTCAAGCATTCCCATGGCCTAGTAGGAATAGGTAGTGGTTGATAAAGGCCTGCATTTTAGGAAGTGCCCTTGGCCTTGTGACACACTATACAACTTTCCACATACCTCCTTTCATCAAGATTCATCCATGGCCAATAATAGAACCTTTGAACAAGTTCTTGAGTCTTAGTGATCCCAAAGTGACCACTCAAAGCACCATTATGCTTTTCTTGTATCAAATTCTCTCTAATAGAGCCTCTAGGAACACATAATTGATTCCCTTTAAACAAGACATCACTTTGTAAAGTATACTCAGAATACTTACTATGAAAATGATTCTTGTATTCAACACATACCTTAAAAATGTCTCCAAAATCTTCATCATCTGCATATAGATCTTTGAAATGATCTATTCCCATGCTCTTCAATTGAATCTCTTGGATAGTGAGAGCTCTTCTAGAAAATGCATCTACCACTTTATTGAGTACTCCTTTCTTGTGCTTCATATTAAAGGTATAAGCTTGTAGGTATTCAACCCACTTCATGTGCTTGTGACTCAACTTCTCTTGTGAATTTAGGAAACTAAGTGCTTGGTTATCTAAATACACTATGAATTCCTTGGGAAGAAAATAGTGCATCCATTTTCTTAGAGCTTGGACCAATGCATACATTTCAAGGTCATAAGAAGAGTACTTCTTCTTGGCTTCACTTAACTTTTATCAATGAAAAGCCACCGGTCTACCCTCTTGGCTTAAAACAACTCCTATAGCCACATTGCTAGCATCACACTCAATGGTGAAAGGCTTCTCAAAGCATGGCAAGACTAAAAAAGGTTGGGTAGCTATCTTTTCCTTCAACAACTTAAAGCTCTTGTTAGCATGCTCATTCCCTATAAATGTAGTCTTTATGCCTCCTTTAATAGTATCCAACATAGGAGCACAAATAACACTAAGTTGCCTTATGAATTTCCTATAATATTGAAAAAGGCCCTAAAAACTTATTACCTCTATATTTCTATCCTTGGAGTAGGCCAATTTATGATGGCTTCTACCTTGCTAACATCCATTTTCAGATTTCCATGTGATAGAACAAATCCAAGGTACACTAGCTCTGTTTTGATGAACTCACACTTTTCTAAGTTGATCAGCAACTTCTCCTCATGTATCTTCTTGAAAAAAGTCTCAAGATGTTCTAAATGATCTCCTCTTGTCTTGCTATAAATCAATATATCATCAAGATATACTACTACAAACTTGCCTATGTAGTCTTTGAGGACTTCATTCATGAGCCTCATGAATGTGGAGGGAGCATTGGACAATCCAAATGGCTGTTCGGAAGCAAAGTCCACCAAGATAGCTGAGAGGGGGGGGTGAATCAATTATTAGATAATTATAACCTTTATCAACATCAATAGATTTTAACCATATAATCTGTTGGTGTTCGAAAACTCTTATGCTCTAACAGGATGCCAATATACCCTCAGAGGATTTTAGGAATGGTTAGCTCCAAAATGGAATGAGATCTTAGGGTAACTGGACCAACTCTAGGGACAAGACTGCCCTCTTCTACTTCTGGCTCTACAAAACTAAGGTGGGTGCACCTAATCTAGACAAAATTCAAACTCACTACACACCCTATACTTCTGGATTCATAAATTAGATCATAGTAAAGGATTGCTAAATGCTAACCAGGCATTCATTGAATCAACTCTACTATGCAGGATAAAATGGTCTTGTGAAAGGTATCACTGGTGATGGTATTGATATATAGAGATGCAGGAAATAGCTATAAACCCCTCAAACATTGGACTCCACTGCATATACTAACCCTTGATCAATGCCATTATCCATTGGGCAGAACTCACATACAAACAATGAGAACATGAACCAACTGTTGTCAAAGACTCATAGCCATAAATATAAATATTCCAACCCATCCACTACTTATAAGATCCTTCTGTAGACATCCAAGACTGAATCTATGTCCCCTCTAAAGTATATTTCACATGATCCTAGACCAAGAACTAAAGACAAGAACATATGCAAAGGGAAAACTATGCAATGGATCAGAAAATCCAAGATTCACAAGAATGACACCAAGGAGAGACTTGGAAGCATGAAAAATTTACATTAAGTATAATGAGTCATGTACGTGATCAAAGTGAGATAGAGATCAAACCACTTCAATAACCTGCAAAAGACTTCCAGGACTTCTATTCAGCTAACATGCAATGTGACAGAGCCTTCTATCTCCCACTAGAACCAAACAAAAAATGGAACACCCTACAAGTAAAAAATTCAACCCTTTATACCACTAGCTGCCATGGGAACCCAAAATGGGTTGCAACAAGCTATAGATAGCTAGGGCATAGCCTCCACCAACCAGGCCAAGAAATGGCTAGAAAAACATAAATTCTAGGTACCTCCTATCACTGCAAATCCAAATTTGAAAATAAATAGTCACATGCAATTTGTGGGCTTCAAGCTTCATAACTGTTTGCCTCTAGTCGTGCAACCACGTAGTCACAACCTCACCGCCATAGGAAATTGGGCTCCAAATTATGTTTGGTTGCATGATCGCAAGCTGTGGAAATGGCCCCTATGATCATGCAATTGCAGTCTCCTAACCACAGCCAACAGTCAGTCCAAAAACTTTGTAAAGTCCTCAGCCCCACATCATCCTCAATGACCAATCAAGAATCGATCCTATTGGCAAAACTGGCATTGTGGGACCACCTTAGAATTTCACAACCATGAAGCTAGGTGGTTAGTCACATGATTGCATAGCCTGGAGATGGGCTATGTGAACATGTGACAACCTGCTATCCTCTACCTTGCCGCAACCACCACTGCCACTGCTAAGCCAGACGGTTAGTCGCATGATCGCATAACCCGAAAATGGGTTATGCAAACATGTGACAACCCATGAACATAATGCTTGGGTTATGCTAACAACTGCCACTCCTTAAACCTAGGCCCACCATACTCCATGTGTCATGCCACTACTGAACAGAACACTGCCACTATGGCATTATCTAACAGTTGGCCCCCCAAACAACTATAAATGGCCAAGTCACTGTGCCGACCAACTAGAAAATGCCACAAGGACCATTGACCCATCCACAAATAGGGCCAAAAATGAATGGCGGGTGCATGATCGCATGGACTTGAAACATCCCATGAGATCATGCAACAACCACAGGATTTGCCATGTGACCCCCACAGACGCCACACTACCACCTCTGCCAGTTGGAACAAGGACACACGTCGACCGATCACATGATTGGATAGCCAAGGGATGGGCTATGTGATCATGTGATAGCCAACCAAAATCCACCACATCACCACCTCGCATGACCACCAAACAAACTACCAAGAATTCAGTGACTACGTGACTAACCATTCACCAAGTCGTGAGATGTTAGCCGCTAACCACTAGGAATGAAAAGATTACACAACTGAAGAGAAATAGATTGCCCACCAGATCACTGAGTGCTAAGGGAATAACCACCAGAAACTAGTGAATAGGAGATAACCACAAGTCGCCAAGTCACGGAATGAAGACATAACCACCAGGCAGCTGAAAACCATGAAGAATCGAGACCATGCGGACATGTGGTAGGTGGTCGCATGATTGCTTGTCAGAAAAGTCTGACATGTGGCTATGTGACAGCCAATCAAGAAGAGCTTTGAAGGCCTGAGCCCACCAGTCATCACACTTGCGCACTTAAGGAAAGCTGGCAAATAGGGAACTAGGAGGTCGAAAACACACAAAGTTTTCATAATAGCAAAGGATCAAAAACACACAAGGTTTTTCACATTGACACAAAGGTAAACAAGGATGCAAAAACATCGAGGACTTTATGCAAGCCAAAAAGGTCGAAAACATCATGAATTTTCAAAAATACTATGGGTTTTCGACATTGTGGTAGAATTTTAAAGTTTGCTTCCCGCGGACCTTAGAAATTGAAAATCTTTCTGGGTTTTGCACATTAGGAGATGCAATTTGGACTGAAGCAAGGTGACAACAATAAAGAGCACAAGGTAGGACATTTGACAAACACATTGCAAGGAACAGATGAATTTCACAAGATTTTTGCTATGATAGAAAATTGGCCTAACGGTGGCTCTAGTTGGGGACGATGGGTAACTTGTGCCCATGCAAGAATTTAGGATTTCTAGGAGAGCAGACCACCCCACTGGACAAAAAATGTAGACAACAAGGAACAAGCAGGGCAAGACAAGCAACAGGACCAAAACTGATAGACCAGGGCAAAACAGGGCAGGGGAAAGCAACTTATATACAAAGATTTACAATATTCACAAAAGGCTTAGGGCCCCAAAACTTTTGACTAGGTCTTTCCTCTATCAAACAAGTAGTTTTCATCTCCACACATTAGAGACAAACTAAAAATTTTGCTTCCATGTGACAGAACACAATTATAACCACCCTTTAAAAGCTTAAAACAAAGATTGTTGGCACATTCCACATGAGGGCTGGAAAGGTAATCATACCAATTCTAAGAATGTTATGGCACATGCATGTTGTAGTCAAAAAAGGAAATGCTAAAGGAGCTGCAACATAAATCACTTTCAAATTTACCACCACATTTGGGAAGCTTACTGTCCAACTAAAAATAAAAACTCTCCAGCTCTATCAAACTATTAGTGCAATTGCTATTGGATCCATTCATACTAGAAATTTGCATCTCCAAGGAGAAGATACACTTATCTTCCTGCAAACACTGAAGGCACTCATCACATGGGACATCATCACTGAACATAGGAGCAACCTGCATTTTGTCAACAACTGACAAAACCAAAAAATTTTGATAGGTGGAAAGAGAAACATCAACCTGTCCATGAGATGGTGAAGCTTGAGTAGCTGAGAGACCATCCTTCCATGGCCTAGCAACAAATTCAAAATTAGAAGAGGATTCAAAATCCACACAACTCTTCCAATCAGTACTCAAAACCACATTAGGGACACTTGCATTAGTTGAAGATGAACAAACACTAATGACTTCATCATTTGATATATCATACTATACCTAGTTTCCATCTAGTAGTGCTAGGGCAACAAAAGAATCAAAGGAACACATGTCAAAGTCAAATCCTATTGACTCATGTTCCATATCAAAATCAATGTGTGCTGGATGTAAGAACCCAGAGCCATCACCCCCTGAATACCTGAGATACTCACAAGACAATAAATCTAAAATTTGTTCACTGTGAAGGGAACAACTATCCTCAAAAACATCATCTTCTGTCATACAATCATCAGCAGTACCTTAATCAATCTAGTCCCCTTCTTCATCTGACTGATTGCATAAACGTTTTGCCCCATATTGAGAAAAGACATCACCTTCATGACTACAAGAAAGAGTGTCAACTCCTGACACATCTCCTTCATAGATTTCATCATTCTTAATATCAACACTACTGAGCAAAGCCCTAAGTGCATCCTCAAGTTCAAAATCAGCATCACCAAGTACCCAATCCCTGATACATCCATAATACTCTTCCCACGGGGTATTTGACCAACTGGTTGACTTAGGAAAACAAAGTTCCAGGAATAAACCAATGAAGTCAAATTCAGGAAACTCAACATCTTCATGAAGCTCATCATATACTTCACAAAATCCATCATAAAATAAGGATATGGATAAATCCTTTCTACACCTCACCTTCAAACTGACTAATCTTATGCAATCCCTAAGGATGCCCTGGTCTAATAATGCAAGCTCCTTACTGAACTTATCCATTAAACTTGATGCAATACTTCCACATAATTTTGCCAAACTGCAACTGAAAACTTGAAGTATGCTAACCTCTGCTTACACCTTATCCTTCTTTTAGTGCTTGACCACTTTATAAGGAATATTTAAAACTTGAAAAATACCTGGGAAAATCCTGTAGCAGAAGACCTTTGGCTAGAAGGCAGGGTAGATCTTGGGCTCACCTTGAAGCTCCATCAAATAACTTTGTCATGCAGAGCCGCCACCTCCTTGAGAGAAAAAAGTTTCACTGTTTCTTCTTCCAACTAGCACAAAGCTGCACCAGGTATACACAATGTTTATCAGAAGGAACACTGATCAAACAGAGAAAATCAGAGCCACCACTCACAACTAGGTGAGAAAAATTTGCAAATGCTTGTTTTGTATCTGAATCTTTGATCTTTCAACCAGACTCTGGGATGATCTAGCCAAGCAGAAAACTTATTGTCTTTTACTCCTTCCCCAACAAAGTCACCATTTTGTTGGTGTTCGAAAAATCTTATGCTCTAACAGGCTGCCAATATACCCTTAGAGGATTTTAGGAATGGTTAGCTCCAAAATGGAATGAGATCTTAGGGTAACTGGACCAACTCTAGGGACAAGACTGCCCTCTTCTGCTTCTAGCTCTGCAAAACTAAGGTGGGTGCACCTAATCCAGACAAAATTCAAACTCACTACACACCCTATACTTCTGGATTCATAAAGTAGATCATAGTAAAGGATTGTTGAATGCTAACCAGGCATTCATTGAATCAACTCTACTATGCAGGGTAAAATGGTCTTGTGAAAGGTATCACTGGTGATGGTATTGATATATAGAGATGCAGGAAATAGCCAGAAACCCCTCAAACATTGGACTCCACTGCATATACTAACCCTTGATCAATGCCATTATCCATTGGGCAGACCTCACATACAAATAATGAGAACATGAACCAACTATTGTCAAAGACTCATAGCCATAAATATAAATATTCTAGCCCATCCACTACTTATAAGATCCTTCTGTAGACATCCAAGACTGAATCTATGTCCCCTCTAAAGTATATTTCACATGATCCTAGACCAAGAACTAAAGACAAGAACATATACAAAGGGAAAACTATGCAATAGATCAGAAAATCCAAGATTCACAAGAATGACACCAAGGAGAGAGTTGGAAGCATGAAAAATTTACATTAACTATAATGAGTCATGTACATGATCAAAGTGAGACAGAGATCAAACCACTTCAATAACCTACAAAAGACTTCCAGGACTTCTATTCAGATTACATGCAATGTGACAGAGCCTTCTATCACCCACTGGAACCAAACAAAAAATGGAACCCCCTACAAGTCAAAAATTCAACCCTTTATACCACTAGCTACCATGGGAACCCAAAACAGGTTGCAACAAGCTACAGATAGCTAGGGCATAGCCTCCACCAACCAAGCCAAGAAATGGCCAGAAAACCATAAATTCTGGGTACCTCTTGTCACTGCAAATCCAAATTTGAAAATAAATAGTCACATGCAATTCACAGGATTCAAGCTTCATGACCATTTGCCTCTAGTTGCGCAACCGCACAGTCACAACCTCACCGATATAGGAAACTGGGCTCCAAATTATGTTTGGTCACATGATCGCAAGCCATGGAAATGGCCCCTGTGATCATGCGACCGTAGTCTCCTAACCACAACCAATGGTCGGTCCAAAAACTTTGCAAAGTCCTGGGCCCCACATCATCCTTAGCAACCAATCAAGAATCAAGCCTGTTGGCAAAACTGGCATTGTGGGCCCACCTTAAAATTTTGCAACCGTGAAGCCAGGTGGTTAGTCGCATGATCGCATAGCATGGAGATGGGCTATGCGAACATGTGACAACCTGCTATCCTCTACCTTGCTGCAACCACCACCACCACCGCTAAGCTAGGCGGTTAGTCGCATGATCGCATAACCCAAAAATGGGTAATACGAACATGCGACAACCTATGAACACAATGCCTGGGTTATGCCAACAACTGCCACTCCTTAAACTTGGACCTGCCATATGCCACGTGTCATGCCACTACCAAATAGAACACTACCACTTTAGCATTATTCAACAATGAGCCCCCAAAACAACTATAAACAGCCAAGTCACCTCGTCGACCAACCAGAAAATGCCACAGGGACCGTTGACCCATCTGTAAATAGGCCTAAAAATGAACGGCGGGTGCATGATTGCATGGGCTTGAAACCTCCCATGAGATCATGTGCCAACCATAGGATTTTCCACGTCACCCCCACGGATGCCACACTACCACCTCTGCCAGTGGGAACAAGGACACGTGTCAATCGGTTGCATGATCGCATAGCCAAGGGATTGGCTATGCGATCATGCGACAGCCAACCAAAAGCCACCACATCACCACCTCGCATGACCACCAAAAAAACTATGAAGAATTCAGCGACTACGTGACTAACCATTGGCCATGTTGTGAGATGTAAGCTGCTAACCACCAGGAATGAAGAGATTGCATGACTAAAGAGAAATAGACTATCTAACAGATCGCTGAGTGCTAAGGGAATAACCGCCAGAAACCAGTGAACAGGAGATAACCACAAGTCGCCAAGTCATGGAATGAAGACATAATTGCCAGGTAGTCAAAAACCATGAAGAATTGGGACCACGTGGATAGGTGGCAGGTGGTCGCATGATCACATGTCAGAAATGTCTAACATGTGGCCATGCGACAGCCAATCAAGAAGAGCTTTGAAGGCTTGGGCCCACTTGTCATCGCACTTGCACATTTAAGGAAAGCCAACAGATAGGAAACTGGGAGGTTGAAAACACACAAGGTTTTCGACACTGACACAAAGGTAAAAAAAGATGCGAAAATATCAAGGACTTTATGCAAGCTAAAAAGGTTGAAAACATCATGGATTTTCAAAAATACTATGGGTTTTCAACACTGTGGTAGAATTTTAAAGTTTGCTTCCCGCGGACCTTAGAAATTGAAAATCTTTCTAGGTTTTGCACATTAGGAGATGCAGTTTGGACTAAAGCAAGGTCACAACAATAAAGAGCATGAGGTAGGACATTTGACAAACACATTGTAGGGAACAGGCCAATTTCATAAGATTTTTACTATGACAAAAAATTGGCCTAACAGTGGCTCTAGTTGGGGACAATGGGTAACTTGTGCCCATGCGAGAATTCAAGATTTTTGGGAGAGAAAACCACCCCACTAGACAAAAAATGTAGACAACAAGGAACAAGCAGGGCAAGACAAGCAAAGGGACCAAAACTGACAGACCAGGGCAAAACAAGGCAGGGGAAAGCAACTTATATACAAAGATTTACAATATTCACAAAAGGCTCAGGGCCCCAAAAATTTTGACCAAGTCTTTCCTCTATCAAACAAGTAGTTTTCATCTCCACACATTAGAGACAAACTAAAAATTTTGCATCCATGTGACATAATACAATTATAACCACCCTTCAAAAGCTTAAAACAATGATTGCTGGCACATTCCACATGAGGGCTGGAAAGGTAATCATACCAATTCTGAGAATACTATGGCACATGCATGTTGCAGTCAAAAAGGGAAATGCTAAAGGAGCTGCAACATAAATCATTTTCAAATTTACCACCACATTCGGGAAGCTTACTATCCAACTGAAAATAAAAACTCTCCAGCTCTATCAAACTGTCAGTGCAATCGCTATTGGATCCATTCATACCAGAAATTTGCATCTCCAAGGAGAAGATACACTTATCTTCATGCAAACACTGAAGGAACTCATCACATGGGACATCATCACCAAACATAGGAGCAACCTACATTTTGTCAACAACTGACAAAATGAAAAATTTTTGATAGGTGGGAAGAGAAACATCAACCTATCCATGAGATGGTGAAGCTTGAGTAGCTGAGAGACCATCCTTCCATGGCCTAGCAATAGATTCAAAATCAGAAGAGGATTCAAAATCTACACAACTCTTCCAATCAGTACTCAAAACCACATCAGGGACACTTGCATTACTTGAAGATGAACAAACACTGATGACTTCATCATCTGATATATCATACTTTACCTGGTTTCCATCTAGTAGTGCTGGGGCAACAAAAGAATCAGAGGCATACATGTCAAAGTCAAATCCTATTGACTCATGTTCCATATCAAAATCAATGTGTACTAGATGTAAGAACCCAGAGCCATCACCCCCTGAATACCTGAGATACTCACAAGATAATAAATCTAAAATTTGTTCACTATGAAGTGAACAGCTATCCTCAAGAACATCATCTTCTGCTATACAATCATCAGCAGTACCTTGATCAATCTAGTCCTCTTATTCATCTGACTGATTGCATAAACTTTCTACCCCATATTGAGAAAAGGCATCACCTTCATGACTACAAGAAAGAGTGTCAATTCCTGACACATCTCCTTTATAGATTTTATCATTCTCAATATTAGCACTACTGAGCAAAGCCCCAAGTGCATCCTCAAGTTCAAAATCAGCATCACCAAGTACCCAATCCCTGATACATCCATAATAATCTTCCCACAAGGCATTTGACCAACTGGTTGACTCAGGAAAACAAAGTTCTAGAATAAACCAATGAAGTCAAATTCAGGAAACTCAACATCCTCAGGAAGCTCATCATATACTTCACAAAATCTATCATAAAACAAGGATATGGATAAATCCTTTCTACACCCCACCTTTAAACTGACTAATCTTATGCAATCCCTAAGGATGCCCTGGTCTAATAATGCAAGCTCCTTACTCAACTTATCTATTAAACTTGATGCAATACTTCCACATAATTTTGCCAAACTGCAACTGAAAACTTGAAGTATACTAACCTCTGCTTACACCTTATCCTTCTTTTAGTGTTTGACCACTTTATAAGGAACATTTAAAACTTGAAAAATACCTGAGAAAATCCTGCAGCAGAAGACCTTTGGCTGGAAGGCAGGGAAGATCTTGGGCTCACCTTGAAGCTCCATCAAATAACTTTGTCATGCAGAGCTGCCACCTCCTTGAGAGAAAAAAGTTTCACTGTTTCTTCTTCCAACCAGTACAAAGCTGCACCAGGTATACACACTATTTATCAGGAGGAACACTGATCAAATAGAGAAAATCAGAGTCACCACTCACAACTAGGTGAGAAAAATTTGCAAATGCTTGTTTTGTATCTGAATCTTTGATCTTTCAACCAAACTCTGGGATGATCTAGCCAAGTAGAAAAATTATTGTCTTTTACTCCTTCCCCAATAGAGTCACCATTTTGTTGGTGTTCAAAAACTCATATGCTCTAACAGGTTGCCAATATACCCTCAGAGGATTTTAGGAATGGGTAGCTTCAAAATGGAATGAGATCTTAGGGTAACTAGACCAACTCTAGGGACAAGACTGCCCTCTTCTACTTCTGACTCTGCAAAACCAATGTGGGTGCACCTAATCTAGACAAAATTCAAACTCACTACACATGCTATACTTTTGGATTCATAAAGCAGATCATAGTAAAGGATTGCTAAATGCTAACCAGGTATTCATTGAATCAACTCTACTATGGAGGGTAAAATGGTCTTGTGAAAGGTATCACTGGTGATGGTATTGATATACAGAGATGTAGGAAATAGCCAAAAACCCCTCAAACATTGGACTCCACTGCATATACTAACCCTTGATTAGTGCCATTATCCATTGGGTAGACCTCACATACAAACAATGAGAACATGAACCAACTGTTGTCAAAGACTCATAGCCATGAACCATCCACTACTTATAAGATCCTTCTGTAGACATCCAAGACTGAATCTATGTCCCCTCTAAAGTATATTTCACCTGATCCTAGACCAAGAACTAAAGACAAGAACATATGCAAAGGGAAAACTATGCAATGGATCAGAAAATCCAAGATTCACAAGAATGACACCAAGGAGAGACTTGGAAGCATGAAAAATTTACATTCAGTATAATGAGTCATGTACATAATCAAAGTGAGATAGAGATCAAACCACTTCAATAACCTACAAAATACTTCCAGGACTTCTATTCAGCTTACATGCAATGTGACAGAGCCTTCTATCACCGACTGGAACCAAACAAAAAATGGAACCCCCGACAAGTAAAAAATTCAACCCTTTATACCACTAGCTGCCATGAGAACCCAAAATGGGTTGCAACAAGCTACAAATAGCTAGGGCATAGCCTCCACCAACCAGGCCAATAAACGGCCAGAAAACCATAAATTCTAGGTACCTCCTTTCACTGCAAATCCAAATTTGAAAATAAACAGTCACATGCAATTCGCGGGCTTCAAGCTTCATGACCATTTGCCTCTAGTCATGCAACCGTGCAGTCACAACCTCACCACCATAGGAAACTGGGCTCCAATTTATGTTTGGTCGCATGATTGCAAGTTGTGGAAATGGCCCCTACGACCATGCGACCACAGTCTCCTAACCATAGCCAACGGTCGGTCTAAAAACTCTGTAAAGTCCTCAGCCCCACATCATCCTCAGCGACCAATCAAGAATCGAGCCTGTCAACAAAATTGGCATGGCGGGCCCACCTTAGAATTTTGCAACTGTGAAGCTAGGTGGTTAGTCACATGATCGCATAGCCTAGAGACGGGCTATGTGAACATGCGACAACCCGCTATCCTCTACCTTGCCGCAACCGCCACCGCCGCCGCTAAGCCAGGCGGTTAGTCGCATGATCACATAACCTAGAAATGGGTTATGTAAACATGTGACAACTCATGAACACAATGCCTAGGTTATGAAAACAACTGCCACTCCTTAAACTTGGGCCTGCCATATGCCACATGTCATGCCACTACCGAACAAAACACTGCCTCTTCAGCATTATCTGACAATGGGCCCCCCAAACAACTATAAACAGCCAAGTCACCTCATCGACCAACTAAAAAACACCACAGGGACCATTGACCCATCCACAAATAGGCCCGAAAATGAATGGAGGGTGCATGATTGCATGGGCTTGAAACCTCCCATGAGATCATGTGCCAACCATAGGATTTGCCATGTCACCCCCTCGAATGCCACACTACCACCTCTGCCAACGGGAACAAGGACACGCGTCGACTGGTTGCATGATCACATAGCCAAGGGATGGGCTATGTGATCATGTGATAGCCAACCAAAAGATGCCACATCACCACCTCGCATGACCACCAAACAAACTGCCAAGAATTTAGTGACTATGTGACTAACCATTTGCCAAATCATGAGATGTCAATCGCTAACCGCCAGGAATGAAGAGATTGCATGACTGAAGAGAAATAGACCACCCACCAGATCACTGAGTGCTAAGGGAATAACTGCTAGAAACTAGTGAATAGGAGATAACCACAAGTCACCAAGTCACGGAATGAAGACATAATCATCAGGTAGCCAAAAATCATGAAGAATTGAGACCACACTGATAGGTGGCAGGCGGTCACATGATCACATGTCAGAAAAGTCTGACATGTGGCCATGCGATAGCCAATCAGGAAGAGCTTTGAAGGCTCGAGCCCACCTGTCATCGCACTTGCGCACTTAAGGAAAGCCAACAGATAGGGAACTGGGAGGTCCAAAACACACAAAGTTTTCACAACAGCAAAGGATAAAAAACACACAAGGTTTTTGACACTGACACAAAGGTAAACAAGGGTGCAAAAACATCAAGGACTTTATGCAAGCCAAAAAGGTCAAAAATATTATGGATTTTTGAAAATACTGTGGGTTTTTGACACTGTGGAAAAATTTTAAAGTTTGCTTCCCGCGGACCTTAGAAATTGAAAATCTTTCTGGGTTTTGCACATTAGGAGATGCAATTTGGACTAAAGCAAGGTGACAACAATAAAGAGCATGAGGCAGGACATTTGACAAAAAAATTGCAAGGAACAGGCCAATTTCACAAGATTTTTACTATGACAAAAAATTGGTCTAACATAATCAATGTAACCAAAAACCATAGAAAGATATTCATACATAATAGCACAATGACACAAGATATGTTGACTAGGGAGCCTCTTCATCAAAGAATAAACCCCAATGGGAATTATTCCCACAAAAGATGCACTAATATGAATATTCCTTGTGAAAGGATGGACTCTATTAGGAGTCTTATGAAATACATTCAGTACATATGAATCCTTGTTAGGAGATTTTGAATCCCTACTAAAAGATTTTTACTCTGTTAGGAGTTATGGAAGACAGCAGGACCCACTGCCCAAACAAATTCAATGGCAAGATCACTGAACACATTGTCCAACTGATCTCTAGATTATTCAATAGAATAATATCAAAATATTACTAATCTCAACAATATGTTACCTCTCCTCTGACTATGCCAAACCGCACTCACTATTACACCAGATCTCAATTTCAGATCTCTGTAGCTCACATATCCTCTTTCCACAAATTCACTTTCACAATATCATTCACTCCTACATTACTTCACATTAAATCATATTACAACAAGGAAAACATTCCTACCTTTATACCACACTCAAGTAATTACAAATGAGTCAGCATACAAATTACAAAAAAATGTTTCCACACGTTACATCAAAATTACACAAAATTGTCAGCTTCCAATTAGAATAACTCTTCACTCGTATGACCTCAAAGTTTGCACTATCATCCACATCACTGTCAACATGTCTTCAAATTCTCTCTAACTACATATAGTCAGATTCCATCCTAATTAGGAGATATCATCTGATTACCACAAACTGCTACTCAGGAACACTGTCTGAATACTGCTTCCACTGAAATGCTCATAACTTCCATGAATAAATGAATTACTATCTACAATCTTAACCATGAACATATAACACATCATAGAGTAAGTCCTCATTGCATAGATTGATCTCTAATACCACACGTTCACTAATCCAAACATTATTTGCTCCTCTGCCAATCTTTAGTAGATCACTGTGTTGACATCAATGACAATCTCAGTCATGAATGCAATAACAACTACTATAGAATGGCTGCTAATAATCCCATAGGATATATTCAACATTAATTCCTAATGATCTCCCCCATTGGCATTGATGGTAACATAGATGAAAAACATCTAATGTTCCATAAATATAACACTGGAACACTGCTTCTCTAAAAAATACTTCAAGTCCTCTTCATCAATCAAATCTTGCTTCATTTTCCTATTCAGTTCTCTCCAACAAATGGTACAAATGGTTTTTCTTGTACACTTCTCCCCAATTGACATCAATGATAGAAATTTCATCATTATGTCAGCAACAACTCCAATGTCAAAAGACACCGTTTAGAAAATACATTCACTAGAGTCCTCACGACTCAGCTCAGATACACATACTCCCCCATAGAGGAAGTACCAACATCCAGTCCAGAAGAAAGATAGGGCTCATATACCACTAGATGGATGCAACAATCTGCATCACTTCTCAAAAGTAGGCTGGGGCATAACCCCAAGAATATCTCTTAGATACTCAAATGTATCCTTAGGCAAAGGTTTTATAAATATGTTTGCAATCTGCTCCTTTGTGCTCATGTATTCAAGTTTGATTTCTTTCTCAACAACTTTCTCTCTTACTACATGATACTTTATCTCTATATTCTTTGTCTTAGAATGTAATACAGGGTTATTAGACATACTAACTATGCTGGTGTTGTCACAATGTATAAAAATAGGCTCAACAAATTTTATTCTAATATCTTTTAGCATCTGCTTCATCCAAATTATCTGGTTACAATTGTTTGCTGCTACTACATACTCTACTTCTACTATGCTTTGTGAAATATAATTCTACTTCTTGCTTAGCCAAGAGACCAATCTTCCTCCAAGGAAAAATAATCCACCACTGGTGCTCTTTTTATCATCAACACTACCTCCCCAATCAGCATATGTATATGTACATAGGGTAAAATCATCAGAATTTTCATACCACAATCCATACTCAATTGTGTCTCTTAAATAACTTAATATCCTCTTTACTGCTACATAATGTGATTCTCTAGGTTCAACTTGAAATCTTGCTACAATTCCAACTAAATGTGCTATATCAGGTCTTGTATGTGTCAAGTACTATAATCTTTCAATCATAGATATGTACTTCTATTCCACTACACGAGTCTCATCTATGTTGGATAACTTATGTCCAGTTACCATAGGTGTTCCAACTGGTTTACAGTTCTCCATTCCAAATCTCTTCAACAAATTATTCAAGTACTTTGTCTGACTTACAAAGATACCATCACCACTCTGTGTTATCTACAATCCCAAAAAATATTTCATTTCACCAATCATACTCATTTCAAATTTAGTCTTCATTTCATCTACAAATTTATCACTGGCCTCATCTTCTCCTCCAAAAATGATATCATCAACAAAAATAACTACAACCAAAAAACCATTTTCAATTTCTTTTGTATACAGGTTGCTATCAGCTGTTCCTTTTGTAAATCCTAATTTCAACAAATACTTGTCCAATCTTGCATACCAAGTTCTAGGTGCTTGCTTTAGTCCATATAAAGCTTTCTTCAGTTTACATACCATGTCTCCTTTTTGAGTTAAAGGAAAACCTTCAGGCTACTCAATGTAGACTTCTTCCAATTCTCCATTCAAAAATGCCGACTTCACATCCATCTGATACACTTGGAACTTCTTAAAAGTTGCATAAGCCAAAAACATTCTTACTACTTCAATTCTTGCTACTGGTGCAAAAGTTTCTTCATAGTCAATTCCTTCTTGTTGTGAGTATCCTTTACATACCAATCTTGCTTTGTTCCTTACTACTTCTCCTTGTTCATTCATCTTGTTTCTGAATACCCATTTTGTTCCTATAACATTCTTATCTTTAGGTCTAGGGACCAATTCCCATGTCTTGTTATTTTTCAATCTGATCTAGTTCTTCTTTCATAGCTTTAATCCAATGTTCATCTTCATAAGCTTCACTAGTAGATTTAGGTTCAATTTGAGAAATCAAACATAGCTATTCTTGTACCTTATTTCGAGTCAAAACTCCTCTGTGTATGCTTCCAATAATCTTCTCAGTAGGATAATTCCTTGATAAATTCTTGTTAGGTGTCACTATCTCAGATCTCACTTCAAGTGTCAGTTCTTCAATTACTTCACTATGGATTTCATTCAAAAAATCACTATCAGTTTCATAAAATAATTCAGTAGTCTCAATGTTAGATCTAGGATGAGTTCCTTCATCAGATTCATAATCAAGTATTCTTTCCTGAATTTTGAACTTTTCATCAACTTTGACATTTGTGCTCTCAACAATAGTCTTAGTTCTCTTATTGTAACATCTATAATATTTTCTCTTCAAAAAGTATCCAAGAAATATACCTTCATCACTTTTAGGATCAAACTTTCCAATGTCATCATCTCTCTTTATATAACATTTTCTTCCAAAAATTCTAAAATACTTAACTGAGGGTGCATGTCAAAACCATAGTTCATAGGGTGTCTTGTCCCTATCTTCTCTGATTTGTACTCTGTTCATTGTATACACTTCTGTGTTCAATGCTTCTCTTTAGAATATATTTTCTAAGTCATTCTCAAATAACATAGCTCTTACTGCTTCAGTCACTAATCTATTTCTTCTTTCTGCAATACCATTTTGTTCAGGTGTCCCAGGGGCTGAAAACTATCTCTTTATACCATTCACTTCAAAAAAGGTGTTAAATTCTCTAGAAGTAAATTCTCCACCTCTATCTGATCTCAAACATTTAATCTTCATTCCAGATTCATTCTCCACTTTATTCTTAATGATCTTAAACTTATCAAATGCTTTAGATTTTTCTTTGAGAAATGCAATCCACATCATTCTTGTAAAATAATCAACAAGAATCATAAAATACCTTTCTCCGTAGAATCCTCTAGTCCTTGTAGGACCGCTCAAGTCTATATGAACAATATCCAACTTCTTTGTTGATGTAAACTTCTTATTAGGAAATGAGCTTCTCTTCTGTTTAGCCATTACACATTCCTTGCACATCATGTTAGTAGGCTTCATAATTCTAGGCAAATCTTTTACTGCAAGTGTAGTACTCACTTTCACAATGTTATCAAAATTTATATGACAAAATATTTTATGCCATAACCAAATATCATCAATCTTAGTAATCAAGCATGTCATCTCAGTAGGATTCAACTGAAATACATTACCTCTGGTTTTAGATCCAGTACCAATCAAATTTCCATCTTTGTCTTTTATCACACAAGTTTTCTCAGTAAACCAAACTTGATATCCCTTATCAACTAACTATCCAACACTCAAAAGATTATGTTTCAAACCATCCACAAAGTAAACATCATCAGTATTAGTCTTTTCATCAAGAGTAATAGATCCTATACCTTTAATCAAACAAGATGCATTATTTCCAACTCTAACAACTCCTCCATCATAATTGTTAAACTTTATGAACTTTTTCATGTCTCCAATCATATGATGTGAACAACCACTATCTATAATCCAATTAGATTTCTTTTCAACTTGAGAAACTAGAGAATTTTCTTCCTTAACCTCTATTTCAAGATTTTATTATTTAATTGCTACAAATCCTATATCATCATTATTCTCAGTGTCACTTTCACTTAATGTTCTCTCTATACTAGCTTCAAGTTCTTCATCATCAGCATAATAACATTCCTTAGATCTTCTAGGCTTAAAATTGTTTTTGTACTTCTTAAATCTCTTAGGACATTTAGATGCAAAATGACCATATCCTTGACATGTCCAACATTTAAAATTCTTCTTACCGTCTGGTTCTCTATTCACAAGAAAGGCAATACCTTCTTCAATCTTCCTGTCTTCTTCATTTCTAGATCTGCTACTACCAGCATAATATCCACTCACACTAATGCTTCTTGACAAAGTAGGGTGAACACTAAGAGCACTAAATGTTGTCTCCATTCTAGGTAAGTCTCCTGATAACCTCAGGTTCATTTCTGCTGCTTCCAATCTTCCAAGAAGAGTCTCTCTTGTAAAGTTCATAGTACAAGGTATAACTTGTTCAATCATCTGTGTTGTCTTCTTAAATGCAGGAGTGAATGTCCTCATAATTTTCCATATTACTTCATTCTCTATCTTTGTTCCTCCATAAGATTTTATACCTGCAACAATCTCTGACATTCTACCAATATAGCTTCTAACATATCCATCTTCCATCATTCTTATATCTTCAAAAGAACATATCCAATTATGTAATTTGACTTTCTTTGCATGTTCATCACCTTCAACAATAGACTGTAAAGCTAACCAAATTTCATGAGATGTTTTCAAATATTTTACCTAGCTGTACTCATTCTCCATAAGGGCTGACAAAAGTGCTTCTTTGGAAAGTATGTTACACATGAATAGATATCTTTCATCATTAGTACATATTTCAATATCATCATCATTAATGACAATCTTCTCATTCTTATTAATCAACCAATAACCTGGTCCTAAACATAGTATATGTGTCTTCATCTTTTCTTTCCAGCTGTAAAAATTCACTCCATCAAACTTAAGGATTTCTTTCTTGAAATTCACCATGGATCTCCTTAAGTTAAACTTTTCTTTCAAGGACCTGCCACTCTGATACCAATTGTTAGAAAGTAAAGTCCACCAAGATAACTGAGGGGGGGGGGGGGGGGTGAATCCGTTATCAGATAATTATAACCTTTATCAACTTCAATAGATTTTAACCATATAATCAATGTAACCAACAACCATAGAAAGATATTCATACACAATAACATAATGAAACAAGATATGTTGAGTAGGGAACCTCTTGATCAAAGAGTAAACCCCGGTGGGAATGATGCCCATAAAAGATGTACTACTATGAATATTCCTTGTGAAAGGATGGACTCTATTAGGAGTCTTATGAAATAAATTTAGTACATATGAATCCCTATTAGGAGATGTTGAATCCTTGTTAAAAGATTCTAACTCTATTAGGAGTTATGGAAGACAAAAGGACCCACTGCCCAAACAACTTCAATGGAAAGATCACTAAATACACTGTCCAACTGATCTCTAGATTATTCAACAGAATAATATCAAAATATTATTGATCTCAACAATATGTTACCTCTCCTCTGACTATGCCAAATTGCACTCACTGCTACACTAGATCTCAATTTCAAATCTCTGTACCTCACATATCCTCTTTCCACAAATTCACTTTCACAATATCATTCACTCTTACATTAATTAACATTAAATCATATTACAATAAGGAAAACATTCCTTCCTTTATACCACACTCAAGTAATTACAAATGAGTCAACATACAAATTACAAAATAAAAGTTTCCACATGTTACATCAAAATTACACAAAATTGTTGGCTTCCGATTAGAATAACTCTTCACTCATGTGACCTAAAAGTTTGCACTATAATCAACATCACTATCAACATGTCTTCAACTACTCTCTAACTATGCATAACTAGATTCCATCCAAATTAGGAGATATCATCCGATTACCACAAACCGCTACTCAGGAACACTGCCTGAATACTACTTCCACCGAAATGCTCATAACTTCCATGAATAAATGAATTACGGTCTGTGATCTTAACCATGAACACATAAAAAATCATAGAGTAATTCTTCAATATTGCATAGCTTGATCTCTAATATCACACGTGCACTAATCCAAACACTGTCTCCTCCTCTACTAATCTTTAGTAGATCATTGTGTCGACATCAATGATAATCTTAGTCATGAATACAACAACTACTATAGAATGGATGCTAATACTCCCATAGGATATATTTAGCATTCATTACTAACAATGGCATAAAAGTCCATTCATACAAACCTTCATTGGTGTTGAAGATTGTTTTCCACTCATCTCCTTCATGTATTCTTATTTGGTGATAGCCACTCTTCAAGTCTATCTTGCTATAGTACTTAGCTTCACCTAGACAATCCATTAGGTCTTCAATCCTAGGGCTAGGGAACCTATACCTTATAGTTATCCTATTAATAGCCCTTGAATTAGTACAAAGCCTCCAAGTTCCTCCTTTCTTAGGTGCAAGGATAGTGGGTATGACACATGGACTAATGCTCTTTCTAATGAGACCTTGGTTTAGGAGTTCTTGTATTTGTCTAGCAATCTCCTCATTTTGTTGAGGGGTCATCTTATAAGCTGCCTTATTGGGAAGGGTAGCTCCTGGAATAAGTTCTATCCTATGACTTATGGCTCTTTTAGGGGGTAAAGTTAATGGTTTTTCATCACTTAATATACCTTGGTCAGTCTACAACATGCTTTGCAACTCCTTTGGTAACTCTATCTTTTTAGTCACCTTGCCTTCATCTATCTCTCTTGGTCTTAGTACCAATGAAAAGATAACTCCTTCACTCTCTTCCATGAAATCTAAGAATTATTTTCACCAACCATAAGAACATTTGGACCTACTGTCTTCACCTCTGCATCCTCTAACAATGACTGAATTTTAAAAGTCACATTGTCCTTCTTGAAAGAATAGTAATTCTTTCCTCCATCATGTATGGCTTGGCGGTCAAATTTCCATGGTCTACCTAGGAGAAAATGACATGCATCCATAGGTAACACATCACATAAAAATTTTTCTTTGTACCTTCGAATGGAGAACTCCACCCATGCTTGTTCATTTACTAACACATGTTGGCCTTTATTGAGCCATGTGACCTTGTAAGGATTGGTGTGGGGTATCCTTGTCAACTTTAGCTTACTGACTGCTTCCTCTGACAAAATGTTGTCAGTAGAGCTTGAGTCTATGATGACTCTACATACTTTCCCCATCATCTTGCACTTTATCCTAAAAAAAAACCTCCTTTTTCTTGGCTCTTCCTTCACCAACTCCTTGATCAAGGTTCTCCTCATCATGAGGTTCTCTCCTTCCTCTGAATTCAATGGTACTTGAGCATGCTTCTCTATTTCATTTGTATCATCATGAACTAGATTAGTTCTCTTATCACCTCCTTGAGAAATAATACCCTTCTTTGGAGACCTATAGGAAGGGTGTCCCATTTGATTGCAATGGTAGCATTTCATATTGGAAAAATAGTTGCCTCTTCCTCCTTGTCCACTACTTCTTCCTTTAAAGCTAGAGTTAGAACTCCTTCCTCTAACACCTCTACTAGAGCTTCCTTCTTGCTTCTCACTAAATTTGATGTCTCCTTGAGTCCTTGATTTAGAACTTCTTCCACCATAGTCACCTCTTTGTCCTCTACTATCCTTTCCTTTACCTCTACCTTTGGAGGTTTGCTCTTGTTTTCTCTTGCCCTTCTCTTTTATCTTCAAGGCCATTTGATAAAATTGGAAAATGGTTTTGAAGTTCACAAGACTCATTTACTCTTGAATAGACCATTTGAGGCTATTCAAGTACCTTGCAAGTTTGATACTTTAATCTTCAACTACCTTTGATCTTAAGCACAAATTTTGAAACTCCTTGGTGTATGCTCAAACATCTAGATCTTTTTGTCTAAGATTGTGTCTCCTCCTATGTAGCTATACTTCATAGTCATCAAGAAGGTAGGTCTTCTTCACTTTAGTTACCATGACCTTCCATGTAACTATAGGACCCTTTCCATCCCTTTCTCTTTTAGTTTTCACAACCTTCCACCAAGTAAGAGCTGAACCTCTTAGCCTAGACTTGGCCAGCACAACTTTTTGTGCCTCTGAGATACCATCACATTCAAATTGATTCTCAATGTTTTCTATCCAATCCACAACTAAATTTGGATCTATTTTTGCACTAAATAGTGGCACACCCTCCAAAGCTTTGCCACTCAAGGCCTTCAATGCCTTCAAGAAGGGTTCTTCAGAAAGAAAAAGGTCAGGTGTTGGAGCTTCCTCCTTGAATTATAATTCCTTCTCCCTTACTTCTTTCTCTTCCTTTTGATCAATTTTATCCTTAACCTTATCAGCTTTGTCTTGGACTTCACCCAAGAGCTGCTCCATTTGGGATAATCTTTCTCATAGCAACTGATTATCCTCTTCTTGTTGCTCAACCTTCTTGGCTAGATCAGCATTAGTCACCATGGTTTTATCTTCTACTAATCCAATTGGTGTATTTTATCCCACTAATTTAGTAGGCTGAAACATCAACCACAAGCCTAATCAATTCTAGCTTTGATACCAATATGATGTGAGTGTTTGAAGGTTTGCTTGCACACCTTTCTTAAGAAGAACTTCCTTGTCTTCTTCTAGGAACCTAATCTCCTCTAGGTCCTAATTAGGCTTAGATGATTAACTAAGGCCTATTCCAACTCTTCTCCAAGAGTTCTACACTTTGTGCTACACCTTGAAAGACTAACACCCTTTAGTTAGTTTAACTCTTCACCTACACGTAGAAGGATCTAAGTGCCAACTTATCTCCACTTATGAATTTCATTGTAGGGTTGTCTAATGCTTCATTGACATTCATATATTTTTCATTTTGATCCATTTAGAAGGATATTAAAGCCTATCCTTATTGGGTTCAAGGATTCACCATTAGGAGACCTAATTAGGCCTATTTCTTGTAGCCTTTTGTAAAGTCCTTTTGTCACTTCTTGAAAAAACTTCCCAAAATACTTACCAAACCAATTAGAGATTTGGATACCATTTTGGATTTTACAAAGGATTATGTAAGTTTTTTCCTCCTAGGTTATTTGTACACAAGATTCCTATATTCTAGGCCTAATAGGGCTGAAAGACCTATTTACAAGGACTTGACTGAATACTTGTCAATAAATCACTCTAATGGATTGGTATGATCACAATCCTCATAGAATGTTAGGATATGACAGAATCCTACCTAGAATTTTACTTGTTCCACACAATACTTCAATACCCTGCAAGAAATCTTCAATTCTTCTATTCTAAACCTCTAATTGGGCACTGTCTGCTCGCCTAGGGCTTAGTAGTAAAAATATCTATCCATCTACTCATGACCTCTAATCCTAGATATATATATACTAATGAATCCCCTAACATATCCATCCACCCTTAGGATATTCCCATGGTTAGATTTCATGGGGGAGCCATGAAATGACTGACTGGTTAGGACAGGACCAGGAGAACTACTAAACCAAAAACAATTTATACAGGGCCTTAAAATATCTCAAAACAACTTGATTAATAAATGAAAAACTCTTAGAACTATCTAAATAACACTATGAAATCACTAATCTAGAGAATGCAATCCATTAAATATGACTGTCACATCAAAAGCTCGGGTTCTTCACAAACAGAGATGCATAGCTAAAACTTCATTACTCAAACTCATTACAATGAATGAATAGCTTTGAGATTTGAGCCTTCCTTCAAATTAGATGCCATTTCCATGTTTTTAGGGCCTGTTCATTGATCTCCCACTTCCTATCTTTTAGGGGATCCAAGCTAATCAAGTTGCATTCGACATTTGCCATTATTGCAAATGTTCTCATGACAACTTCTAACAACTTTTTGGCATCTTTGCTTTATGCCTTCATCCTATTTCTTAGGACCTCTATCTCCTATATCTCAAGGAACCAACATCATAAATGGCCTCAAGGCATCTCCCTAACCTCATTCATGTTTTTAAGACACATTGAAGACTCTAACTCAAACTTTAAGCTCTTAACACTAAGAATTTAAAAACTACTAACAATGGCTATTTTGGTGACCTTAGTCTTAATGACTAACTCACCTAGCCCACAGTAGCAATGACCTTCTAAGGTATAAAAATTAACACACAACTCAACTATCGATCTAACTTGGCCAATGTCAAAAACAAGCCAACACATCTAAACAATGGAGGTTAGCCTAGGTGTGCTCTTGCACCACTTTTGATCCTCTCTTGAATCCTTAGCCCCTTCACTTGATGAAACTCTACTTGACTCTAGCTAACTCATTATAAAAGCATTGAAAGTCCTTTTCTTTGAAAATTCTATGAAAAATCACTTCTTACTACAAAATTCACTATCTCTTAACAAATCTCTTCTTAATTATAACTCACTGAAAGTCTGAAAATATGTTAAGTGTAAGGGAAGGTAGTGTCATGTCTTTATATCATTTTGCAATGAATGTAGAAAACTTGTCAAGATCAAATAAAATCATTCCTCAATCACTTCAGCATTCACTCCGTGTATAACCAATTTCAAATTCTATCTAGTCGTGGCATGTGAGGTTGACATATACAATAAATTCATGAAAAAATTATTAAAAAGGCCATCATTGTATCTTTGTCTTTAAACCCTTGAGAACTGTTAAAAACCCTAGCTATATAGTGATTGGCTGTTACTTTTTACTTTTTCCAACACAACCATGTACTTTAACACGTCAAGGGCCAAAATTTTCTAATTCTTTATCGCCATGAAAACTAACCATACTTTCTTCTAGAGATTCAACAATCAAAGCATCCTCATGATCTCTAAATACTTATCCTAACTGGAGTTTGATCATGAGATTCAATGCCCAAAGGATTCTCAGAGTCTCTATGCGTTTAACTTAACTCATGTTTTGTTATGAGACTCAACAACTAAAGCAATCTCATAATCTCAAGGCATTAGCTCTAGGCCCATTTTTGTTAAGAAACTTGGAGATAACATTCATATCTTAATCGTTGAATGTTTTACTTAACTCAAGATTTATCTCATGATTCAGTGATAGCTATTGATCTTTTTCTTCATCTACGGTTGTCTCTTAATCTTAGAACATTTCATGACTTGACCATGAGATTGCGAGACCTAGAGATAACCTATATTTATTTACCTTTTAACCCTTGTCACTGAATCTCCAAATGTTAAGAAACTAATGCCGACATCATGAGATTTAGAGATAACTACACCCACCAAGTCACTAAACACTTTGACTTAACATCTAACTATTTGGAGATCTGGAGATAACATTTTAAACATTTTCACCGGGTTGCCAAATGTTAATAGACTTAACCATTAGATCCTAAGACTTGGAGAAAACCCTTTTCACGAAGTCACTGAATGTTAAGTAACTAACTGTTAACATTGTGAGATCAGGAGATAACTTCTTACTGCCAAGCCTTTAGACCTTATCGCTTGATCTCTAGAGTTATTAAGCCTTAACCGCCACCTTATGAGACTTAGAGAAAATTGTCATTGTCAAGGCTCTTAACCTTTTTGCCATATCTATGAATACTTAGTGATGTAATGACTTCTTTATGAGATCTAGAGACAACCGCTATGGTAGATCACAAGACCAAAGGAACTAACTGCTAGATATTTGGAGACTTGGAGAAAACTATGTTGCTAGATCACTGAAGGTTAAGACATCACCACCAGACATTATGAGACTTCGAGAAAGCACTTTCACCAAGTTTCTAGATAAAAATGACTAATTTCTAGCCATTGAGAGATTGAGATAACCTAATAGTCATTAAGACACTACCTAGTTGCCCAATCACCAGATCTTTTGTACTTAACTCTAAAGTTTATGAGACTTAGAGATAAAAGGGAAATAATAACCATGTGCAGAATAAAAGACTTAAGTGACATGGAAAAGTAACACACAATTAGATCTTGGGTAGGGTTTTCTCATTTAGACAAGATACATTTCTCAAACCCTTTGAAAATTAAAAGACCTAATTCATAAGCTAGGGCATTTTTTAGGAAATCTTAATGACCTAGAAAATTTGACTAACAGAGCATAAGAAGAAATAATAGGGATGGAAGTATAGATAGGAAAAGAAGTTTCAACACTTGTATTAGGTAGAACATAGCCTAATACTTCAGCACATTCTATTATAGATTTAACATTAGAATCAATAAGACGGGAAATTTTATGCAAAAGGTGAAGATCATGTTCATAATTATGGATGAGTTTCTTAAAATTTTATATAATGGAAATAGATTCATGATTATGTATCTCTTGAGCTAACCAATGTTCAAAATTTTCAAATTCATGAGTAAGCTTTTGCACTTGGGTGGGAGGAACTCTTAATGCTTCATCTTCATCATGTGAAGAATGAGAAGAGTTATTCTCCATGATAGGATTGGTATCATTAGGATGCACATTGGTTTCCTCAAGACTCCTAGTAAAGAAGGGAGGTTCAGGATCTAAAGAACCCATGAGTCTACAACTTCTTCTAACTAGAATACTATAGGTTGGACTCAAAATGATAAAGCTCATACTCAAAGGAATGAAAGTAAAGGAAGATGCAATGCAATTTGAATAAATGTAGAAAAGATGTAATGTAAATAGAGATTATCACAATGTGTATAAAGTAAAGCAATATATGCAAGAATATATAACACTAAATGAACCTATAATGTAAAGAGGATCTAACTACAAAATCAAGAAGCATGCAAAAGGATAATCTCACTCCAAGATCAAAATATATGATGCATACAAAGTAGATCATGATAAAATATAACACCAAAAATAGAATGAAAATGTTATGAGTTGGGCTCACCAAAATGTAATGGTGAAAATGGTAATCAATAGTAGACTTCCACATTCACACATACATTGGAAGGGCCCCTAGAATGTGACCCATTTCGACTAAATCGAATTAGTAAAATCCAAGTAGATGAAGGGATCCTAATGCATGATCTAGTCTAAAAGGATATGTGATTCTAGGTTCCTTTCTAAGGATAGGAATCTAGTATAAGAAAGGGTAATGTATATGCAAGTAAAGTAAATCCTCATCTAATGATAAACAACAAGATATCAGATCTACTGTCTAAAAGTAAGTGCTATAAAGTAACAAGGATGAATAAATACTCAGCTTGAGGGATAGTAGAGGAAGCAAATTCAGATTTACAAAACCCTATCAGGTTGTGCCAGATCTGGGAAATTGTTCTAGGTTCAGAGCTCAAAAGATTGAATTTGCCAACTGAGAAAATCTTATAATTATAGGAATAGGTCAACTTTATGTATATAGGTTAACTTTCTAGGTATAGGTCAAAACATGTTTAACCTATACTTGAGAGGGCTAGAAATGAAGGTCTCAAAATTGTGAGCGATACTGTATCCTCAAATCTACAAATCTAGATCAGAAACTCCATAAATCTGCACCCACACATAAGAAATGGGAAATTGTTGGGGGAAGGGGCTTTCCTTGGTTAAGCCCCTGTATAGGGATTAAACTTTAAATGAAATAAGTAAAGTATGTAAAACAAGATAAACATAAACATTCACCCTACTTGTCAAACCCTCATGGATGGATACATATCCACTACATCCACAAAGATTTATACTTTCTTAAATGAATTTTGATAGAATGTAAGGTGTCTTCACTAATGCAATAGATCTACACTAGCCAAAAAAAAGATCATGGATGTATGTATGCTTGATATTATTGAATAGAGATGAAGAGGAATGAAGAATGGATATGGGTCCTCTTGATCAATTGGGAATTCCTCCACCAATCCATCATGGGAGACAAATTCACACAATCAATAGAAGATTTATGTTAGAATGTATGGAAGATAGCCTTCAGATCTTGGAGCCAAATCCTTTCTTTCTTGCTAGAAATCACCAATAGTCAATAACCCTTCAACTATTCACTTTTCCAGTTACTTTTCCATACAAGATCATCCTTTATATAGACAATTTTCACCTCTTAATCTCATCTATTACATTTTCCTTTAATCAATCTTAACCATTCATTTCATTATACCTTGAATCTAGATATCAGTAACACATTTACTTTTCACCTAGGAACTTGAGCTTTTGTAAAAAATTGTTCCATTTCTTTTTACCGCTTAGATCTTGTTGTAGATCTTCACCTTGAATTTTCATAACCATAGATCTATTGTAACTAACTCTCCTCATCATCATGATCATCTAGCTCAACATAGATAATTAAATGTCAATTCCATACTTATTTAATAACTATTCCTTGCTTGGTGTCCTTCATTAGAATTTTGATTACATTGCTCGGTGCCTAAACCTTTCCTCATTGTTCAGTGTCTTGACTTCCTTTCCCTTAACTGAGTGACCTATTGTAGAAACCTAAAAATCCAACTTATTAATTAAATTTATTTTAATTAATAAATGTCCTGATGAAATCATGATTATTTATTTAATTATTTATTATTGCCATTATCCCCTACCCTTTTAATTAAATTTATTTAATTAAAGCACCTTTACCAAAAAATATTTAAATCTAATTTAAATACCCCCCATCCTAATTTATTAAATCATTTTAATAAATCTTGCTCAACCAAATCTTCTTTAAATAAATTAAATATTTATTTATTTTCCCAAATCTTAAGAATCCTCTAGAATCTTCCAAATCCTATCCCCTTACCCTAATCACTCCCTAACCCCACTTAAGGGGTGATTCCTAACCCTCTAAGCCTTAATGGCTTCCCCTTTCCCAAAGTCAACTACCCTCATTAATGAGCCTTACACCCTCATTAATGACCCCTTACACCCTCATTAAAGGCTCTTACAACCCTCTTAATGGAAACCCATCCTATTTCTTCCATCCGTGTTCCCTTCACACTTCCCAAGTGTTGCTCACACATGTGTGAGAAACCTTGATCCATTCAACCATTAATGCCCATCTTATCTCTTTGACTTGAAACCCTAACCCTTTATCCTAAACCCTAACCATCCTTCCTAACCCAAGGACTTCATCAAAATCTATAAATAAATCCTCCGCTATGAGAAAAATAAATCACTCAACAATCAATCTTTTGCATTGTTATTATGTTCATTTATCTCAAGGATCTCATAGCATGTTTTAGCATTGTTAGCTTAATTTCCTTCATAGTTTCCACTTATTAACTCACATAGCATAGCTTAAATGGATAAATCTTAGTTTCTTTCAAGATTTTCAATTCATATCACATCCATTCTTAAGGTAAAATGAATCTTGCATATCATTCATGGCTTAATATTTCATCTTTCATCCATTGCATCCCTTGGAACCCTAGGGGAAAAACTATTTCCCTACACTATGTTTTCTACCACTTTTGGGGTCTCCACGACTTGTATGTGGTCTTTATCACCTTAGAATTGCATTGGGGATATCCTCATTGTTCTTGGAGAGCACACCCACATTCCCCTCAAATGAGAAAATTAAACAGGGCTTAGGTGCTCCCATTTTGGCTCTATTAGAGGTGTTGTTCATAAATAGTTTTACTATATGTCTTGTATGCTAGATTAGGACTAATGTTTGACTATCTTAGTGTACTCCTGAAAGGTTAGGTTCACATCATCCACACCTATATTTTTACCTTTACTTTACTGAGTGACTTTACCTTCTCGGTAGCCAAAATAACTTAACTTACTGAGTTGTCAAATCTTCAACACCATGCTTTACTGACTTAACATAATCATATATTAGGTAGAAAATAATTATATCAACATAATATAATCATTTTCCAATCTGTATTAGTTACCCATTTAATTTATACAACTTCTCTTCTTCTCCTTAACTCATTTAGCTTATATCATTCCCTAATGATATGGAAACATAATATAAATTAGAAATCAATTGCTTAACACTAACTTATCTAACATTTCTACTATCATCATGTATTCCTTTGATCTTGGTTGGTCTTCATCATTAGCTCCATCAGATAATCAATCTTCAATATTATTATCAGTTATGGTAACAGACGTGTCTAAGATGATGTGGAATGTTAGGTATGATTCTTATTGATCAATTTGATTGATAATTCATGTAGAGGTGCATGAACCTAGGGAAGTGTAATATGTTTGACATTTTGGTGTCAAATCTAAGTGCGATTGGATCATGATGTCGGTGCAAGCTGGAAAATATTTCCAACTTGTTTGGTGGACGTATATGGAGGGAAATTTGAATTTCATATGTAATATTCAAGTGTTTGTATGCCCTAATTAGTGTAAATGTATTTATATCATTTTGTAATGTGGTTTTGAGTGTGAGTGGAAAAATAAGAAGTAGAGATCGTGTGTGTAGAAGAGATAGATAGTAAATCAAGGAATGTGATTCAGAGAAGAGGTGAATTTGCAAGAGAGGAAGACGTGTGAGCCTAATTGGATCTGTACAAGTGTGAAATTGGTGCTATTTTCTAGATCAACCTTCTTATTTTTCCCTAACAGTTGCAACATGTCAAAATCCCTTAATTGGGTAGATCCCAATAGATCTTTTTTGTAAATCCTTAACAGGGTGACACTTTAGCTAGTATTTGAAGTCCTCTCACAAGGCTACTCTTAACATGGTAAATATCCTAATAGAGATAGAGGTAAATATATTAACCATGTGGCTCCTAACAAGGTTTGTCCTTAACTAGAGTTTTGTTAGGAATGAATGCAAATTATTTTCGCAGTCATTCTGTAGCAGTTGTTGTTGCATTCATGACTTGGATTGTCATTGATGTCAACACAATGACATTCTGGATATTAGCAAGAAAGTAGGTACAATTTTTTTTGGCACACATGTTGTATTATAGATTGGCTTTTTTTTAGTTGATGGTATGTTCTTTGGTGTGTTATTAACCTATGGTTAATAGTACAAAAATAAATTCATTCATTTATGAAAGTTATGAGCATTTTGGTGAAAGCAGTGTTTAGACAGTGTTTCTGTGAAGCAATTTTTGGAAATCGAAGGATATCTCTTAGCTGGGATGGAATCTGATTTTGAATAGTTAAAGGGATGTTGGAGACTCATTAATGATGATGTGGTTCATAGCACAAACTTTGAAGATATGTTTGGAGAAAGTTATAGTATCTGGAAGCCGACAGTTTTATGTAAAATTTGTGTGTAGCGTGTAGAATTTATTATTTTGTAATTGAGGACCAACTCATTTGTAATTATTTGAGTTTGGTATATAAGAAGGAATTTTTTTCTTGTTTTAATATGTACTATGATGGTTGAGATGTGAATATATGCATGAAGTGAAGAAAAGAGCTAATTCAGTGATGAAGGAAGACTTGTGAGTACAGAGATCTGGAATTGTGATCTTGTGTAGCAGAGAGTGCAGTTTTGGCATAGTGTGAAGGAGGTAATATATTTCATATTATTCTATTGAATAATTCTAAGATCTTTTGGACAGTGGGTTCATAGATTTTTCCTTGAAGCTGTTTGGGCAGTGGGTCCTTCTGTCTTCCATAAACTCTTAACCGGGTTAGAATCTTTTAACATGGATTCAAAATCTCCTAAAAGGGATTTATATGTACTGAATGTATTTCATAAGACTCCTAACAAGGTCCATCCTCTAACAAGGAACTTTCATATTAGTGCATCATTTTGTGGGCATCATTCCCACCGGGGTTTACTCTTTTCAAGAGGTTCCCTAGTCAACATATCTTGTGTTATTGTGCAATTGTGTATGGTTATCTTTCTATGGTTGATTAGTACATTGATTATATTTTTTAAAGCAGTTGAAAGGTTAAATTATCTGATAACTGATTCACCCCCCCCCCCCTCTTATTTATCTTGGGGATCTTTACTTTCTAACAATTGGTATCAGAGTAGCAGGTCCTTGAAAGAAAAGTTTAACAACTTAAGGAGATCCATGGTGAATTTCAGAAAAGAAAGCCCTAAGTTTGATGGAGTAAATTTTGACAGATGGAAAGAAAAGATGAAGACTCATCTATTGTGTTTAGGACCAAGTTATTATTTGATTATAAAGAATGAGAAGACTATCATTGAGGAAGACAATCTAGAGGCAGGAACTAAAGATGAACTAGATCTATTCATATGTAACATACTTGCAAGAGAAGAACTTTTGTCAGCACTACCGGAGAATGAATATAGTTAGGTAATATGTTTGAAAACATCTCATGCTATTTGGAAAGCTTTACATTCTACTTTTGAAGGTGATGAACATGCAAAGAAGGGTAGATTACATAATTGGATTTGGGCATTTGAAGATATCAGAATGATGGAAGATGAATCTATTAGAAGCTATATTGGTAGGATGTCTGAGATTGTAATAGGAATAAAGTCTTCTAGAGGTGATAAGATAGAGAATGAAGTGATATGGAAAATTCTAAGAACTTTGACACCAGTATTCAAGTAGACAACACAGATGATTGAACAAGTGATACCTTGTACATTGATCTTTTCAAGAGAGACTCTTCTTGGAAGATTAGAAACAGCAGAGATGAACTTGAGATTATCAGGAGAGCTACCTAGAATGGAAATAGCATTCAGTGCTCTTAACATTAGACCTACAAGAAGTACTAGTGTGAATGGAGATTATGCCAGTACTAGTAGATCTGAGGAAGACAAGAAGATTGAAGAAGGTATTGCATTACTTGTAAAAAGAGAACCAGATGGTAAGAAAATCTTTAAATGTTGGACTTGTCAAGAATATGGTCATTTCGCATCTAAATGTCCTAAAAGAGTTAAGAAGTATAGAAGCAACTTTAAACCTAGGAGATCTAAAGAATGTTATTATGCAAATGATGAAGATCTTGAAGTAGAAATTGAAAGATATTTAAGTGACAGTGATAATGATAACTTTGAGGGAATAGGATTTGTAGCAATTAAAGAAGAAAGTTTTGAATCTGATAAAAGGGAAGAAAAAGCATTAGTTTCACAAGCTGAAAAGAAATCTGATTGGATTATAGATAGTTGTTGTTCACATCATATGATTGGAGATAAAAAAAAGTTTGTTAAGTTAGATGATTATGATGGAGGAATTGTTAGGGTTGGTAACAATGCACCTTGTTTGATTAAGGGTATAGGATCTATTACTCTTGATGGAAAGACTAACGCTGATGATGTTTACTTTTTTGATGGATTGAGACATAATCTACTAAGCGTTGGACAATTGGCTGATAAGGGTTATCAAGTTTGGTTTGCTAAGAAAACTTGTGTGATAAAAGATAAAGATGGAAATCTGATTGGAAAAGGATCCAGAACCAGAGGTAATGTATTTTAGTTGAATCCTACTGAGATGACATGTTTGATAACTAGGATTGATGACAGTTGGTTATGGCATAAAAGGTTTTGTCATATAAACTTTGATAATATTGTCAAGGTGAGCACTACACTTGCGGTAAGAGATTTACCTAGAATTATGAAACCTACTAACATGATTTGCAAAGAATGTATGATGGCAAAGCAGAAAAGGAGTTCATTTCCCAACAAGAAGTTCACATCGACAGAGAAGTTGGAGATTGTTCATACAAACTTGAGTGGTCCTACAAGGACTAGAGGATTCTATGGAGAAAGGTATTTTATGATTCTTGTTGATGATTTTACAAGGATGATGTGGATTGCATTTTTGAAAGAAAAATCTGAAGCATTTGATAAATTTAAGATCATGAAAAGCAAAATTGAGAATGAATCTGGAATGAAGATTAAGTGTCTAAGATCTGATAGAGGTGGTGAATTTACATCTAGAGAGTTTATCACCTTTTGTGAAATGAATGGTATTAAGAGACAACTTTCAGCCCCTAGAACACCAGAACAAAATGGTATTGCAGAAAGAAGGAACAAGTCAATAACTGAAGCAACAAGAGCTATGTTGTTTGAAAATGTATTTGTAGAGATTTTGATGATAATAATATTTCATTGACAAAATAGTTTGTAAGCTATTCGATTCAAATTGCAGATAGTTTGTAAGGGATACTATTGTATTTCTTTTAAGATAACCCTGTGGATTTTCATTTAGACTCTTTTTCCCATTGGATTAGCACTAGTTTAGTGTTTATTTCTTATAAATTTATCTTTCATAATCTTTAGAAACACTAAAATTCATTTCATTATCAGTAATTTTACTTTTGAAAGTTTTTCTGGATTGTTTTAAAGGAACTATATATGGATGCTATAGTTCATGTTGGTGATTCCTTCAAGAGAGAATCAAAAGGTTACCCTTCTTTGAGTTGAACTCAAAAAAGGAAGAAGGATGAGAATCCTTGTCTCATTGGTTTTTGGTATTTTTACAACCATGATTTATCTAGTTAAGCTCTGTATTCAGTTGATTATGGTAATCTGCAGAGTGTTTCATAAGTTGGTTCAATAAAAGGTAAATACCAAATCAGTGTCCACTTTCATATATACTATGTATCAGTAATTATTCAAAGGTAAAACCTGACTGAGCATGTAGAGGTCAAAAAAGAAGGAGGATCTTATCCAATTCTTAGTAATTAGGCATTTCTTTTGTTTGAATCACTATTAAGAGGTGTAGTGCTCAAGTAGTTTTTCAAGCACTGTGATTCATACAAGAAAAATCCCTAACAGATTTAACATTAGAATCAATAAGATGGGAAATTCTATGCAAGAGGTGAAAACCATGTTCATATTTATGGATGAGTTTCTTAAAACTTTCTACAATGGAAATAGATTCATGATTATGATTCTCTTGAGCTAACCAATGTTCAAATTTTTTAAATTCATGAGTAAGCTTTTGCACTTGGGTGGGAGGAACTCTTAATGCTTCATCTTCATCATGAGAAGAATGAGAAGAGTTATTCACCATGATAGGATTGGTAGATCATTAGGATGCACATTGGTTTCCTCAAGATTACTAGTAAAGAAGGGAGGTTCAGGATCTAAAGAACCCATGAGTCTAAAACTTCTTCTAACCAGAATACTATAGGTTGGACTCAAAGTGATAAAGCTCATACCCAAAGGAATTAAAGGAAAGGAAGATGAAATGAAATTTGAATAAATATAGAAAAGATGTAATGTAAATAGAGGCTATCAAAATGCATAAAACTTAAAGGAATATATGCAAGAATATAACACTAAATGAACCTATAATGCAAAGAGGATCTAACTACGGAATCAAGAAGCATGCAAAAGGAGAATCTAACTCCAAGATCAAAATATATGATGCATACAAAGTAGATCATCATAAAATCTAACACCAAAAATATAATGAAAATGTTATGAGTTGGGCTCACCAAAGTGTAATGGTGAAAATGGTAATCAACAATATTCTCCCACATTCACACATACATTGGAAGGGCCCCTAAAATGTGACCCATTTCAACTAAATTTCATAAGAGAAACCCAATTAGATGAAGGGATCCTAATGCATGATCTTATCTAAAAGGATGTGTGATTCTAGGGTCCTTTCTAAGGATAGGAATCTAGTATAAGAAAGTGTAATGTATATGCAAGTAAAGTAAATCCTCATCCAATGATGAACAACAAGATATTAGATCTAGTGTCTAAAAGTAAGTGCTATAAATTAACAAGGATGAAGAATTAATCACCTTGAGGGCTAGTAGAGGAAGAAAATTTAAATCTGCAAAACCCTATCAGGTTGCACCAAATCTGGGAAAGTTTTCTAGGTCTGAAGCTCAAAAGATTGAATTTTCCAACTATGAAAATCTTAAAATTATAGGAATAGGTCAACTTTATGCATATCAGTGAATTTTCTAGGTATAGGTCAAAACATGTTTGACCTATACTTGAGAGGGCTAGAAGTGAAGGTATCAGAATTATGAGTGATACTGTATCCTTAGATCTACAAATCTAGATCAAAAACTCCACAAATCTGCACTTGCACACAAGAAATGGGAAATTCTTGGGGGAAAGGGGCTTTCCTTGGTCAAGCCTCTGTATAGGGATTAACCTTGAAATGAAATAAGTAAATCATGTAAAACAAGATAATGTAAACATTCATCCTACTTGTCAAACCCTCATGGATGGATAGGGATCCACTATATCCACAAAGATGTACAGTTTCTTGAATGAATGTTGATAGAATGTAAGGTGTCTTCACCAATGCAATAGATCTACACTTTCCAAATAAAAGATCATGGATGTATGTATGATTGATATGCTTGAAAGAGATGAAGAGGAATGAAGAAAGGATATAGGTTCTCTTGATTAATTGGGATTTCCTCCACTAATCCATCATGGGAGAGAAATTCACACAATCAATAGAAGATTTTCCTTGGAATGAATGGAAGATAGCCTTCAAATATTGGAGCCAAATCATTGCTTTCTTCCGAGAAATCAGAAAAAAGCTCTTGAATGTACCTTGGACTTGATTTCTTGAATGTAATGGATGTCTTGTAATTGTGGATGATTTGGATGTTTTCTTGGAATGAGATGATAAAATGAGAGGAAGAGGCCTCCTTTTATAGTGATTTCAGAGTCCAAATTCACAAAGGCCGACTGTGTTGTGCAAGAAAATGAAAATACTTTGTTGTTAGAAAGTAAAGTCCACCAAGATAACTGAGAGGGGGGTGGTGAATTAGTTATTAGATAAAAATAAATTATAATACCATTATAAGATTTCAACCATATAACCAATGTAAACAAAAACCATATAAAGATAAACATACACAATAACACAAGATATGTTGACTAGGGAACCTCTTGATCAGAGAGTAAACCCTAGTGTGGATGGTACCCACAAAAGATGTACTAATATGAAAAATACTTGTGAGAGGATAGACTCTATTAGGAGCCTTATGAAATACATTCAATACATATCAGTCCCTGTTAGGAGACATTGAATCCCTGTTAAAAGATTCTGACCTGGTTAAGAGTTATGGAAGGCAGAAGGACCCATTGTCCAAAAAAATTTAAGGGAAAGATCACCAAACTCACTATCCAACTAATCTTTTTATTATTAAAATAGAATAATACCAACAATTACTAATCTCAGCAACTTATTCTTTACTCCTTTGACTGTGCCAAACTATACCAATTGTTCCACTAGATCTCAATACCAGATCTACTTAATTCACATATCCTCTTAAAATATCATATCATTTCTCTTTCCACACTTCTCTTTTTTTCTTATATATCAAATCAAGGAAAATAATACTTCCTTTATACCTCACTCAAATAATTTACAATAGAGTCGGCCAACTAGGCTTAACCATTACAAAAATATAAATCATTACACGTTACATAATATTTCATAACCACATAAAAAATGTCAGCTTCCAAACTAAATAATTCTTCACACATGCAACCTCTGACTATGTTGTCTCATCCAGGTCACCTCTAAAATTTCATCAACCTTTGTTCAACTTCACATGTCCATATTCTATCCTGATTAGGAGATATAATCCAACTATCTCAAACCACTTCTCAAGAACACTGTCTGAATACTGTTTCCACTAAATTACACATAACTTTCATGAATAATTAAATTTCCATATGTACTCTTAAACATAATCTCAAGACATAATATAGAATCAGTCCTCAACTTTGCATAGCTTGATCTGCAATTCTCCACGTGCACTAATACAAACATTATCTACTTCTCTGTTATTTTTGAGTAAACCAATGTGTTGACATCAATGAAAAACATAGTCATGAGTACAACATTCAAATGCTATAGAATGACTCTAAATACTCCCCAATAGGACATATTTAGCATTCATTTCTAACAATCTCCACCATTGGCATTGATGGCAACATAGATGAAAAACATCCAAGTTCCATGAATACCAAACTGCAACACTATTGTTTTGCATTATCTTTTCAAATCCTCTTCATCAATCAAATCAATCAATCATCAAATGTATCCTTCTCCTTAGTACTTCACTTTTTCAAATCATCTTCATCAATCAAATCACCAAGTGTTTTTCATTTACTATCCTTCTCCCCCATTGACATCAATGACAAAGAAAGCATCAATATTTCAATCCATAAGCTCAAATGTCAAAAGAAACTATTCATAAAATACATTTACAAGATTCCTTCATGACTCAGCTCAAAAAAACACATACTCCCCCATAGAGGAAGCATCAACATATAGTCCAAAATAGATAGAAATCATAAACCACTGGACTGATGCAACTTTCTGCATCACTACTCAAAAGTAGGTTGGGGCATAACCCCAAGCATACCTCTCAAATAATCAAATGTATCCTTAGGTAAAGGCTTTGTAAATATATATGCAATCTTCTCTTTTGTACTGTGTTGTTGAATTTTCTTATAGGATCAAACTGACCTTGAATTTAGGCTTCTTGAGGCTAATTCAAACAAGAGAAAGACCTAAATATTGAGGATTGGATAAGATCCTCCTTCATTTTTGAGCTCCACATACTCAGGCAGGTATTACCTTTTAATGATAATTGATTACATAGTATTTATATGAGTGGACACTAATTCACTTTTAATTCTTCTTAGTGCATCAATCTATATAATACTTTGCATATGACCATGATCAATTTGATGTAGAGTTTAACCAGGAAAAACATGATTGTAAATAAAGCAAAGATTAGTGATTTAAGGATTATCGTCCTTCTTCCTTTTAAGGAGGGGCAACCTAAATGATTCTCTCTTCAAGGAATCAAGAAATATAGACTGTGTGCCTTTAGGGATAGTCCTATCTATTTTGTGCAATAAACATAAAATGAAAAATGAACTGGTAAATGATGTGAAAGTTTCAATTTCTTCTCTGAAGATCTATGAAAGATAAAACCATGAGAAACATATACCAAACCAGTGCCTTATCCAATGGGCAAAAGAAATCTAAATGTCAATCAAACAAATAATTCTAAAAGAAATACAATAGTATGCCTTGCATACCAACCAAAAATCCAAATAGATTGCCTTACAAACTATTATGTTAACCAAATACTGTTATTATAAGAATCCATACAAATATATCTACTCTTCAAGATAAACTATGAGAACCTTTAATTCTTTCCTTAAAAGAAACTCATAAATCAATCAAGCAAGCTACTTTACAATTGGTATATTTTAAATGCCTGACATGTAAAACATACAAGAGTACAATATAAAGGTAGAGAGACAACACCAGCATATGGTAGAAGTTGCAATGTATTTGTATTAAAATCAACTTGCCAATTACATTCACAATTTTGTTACTCAGGAGATCAAACACAAAGCTTGGAAGTCTTCTTCAAAACATTCAATTCAAGTTTTTCTATATCTTTCCGACAAAACCACCCAAAAGCAAAAACTATTGCCACATATATCACTAGTCATCTTGGAATCCCCAAAAATTAGGATGCAACAAGCTACGGATGACTAGGGAAAGGGTTAGAGTTTTCACCCACCAAACCAACTGGATTCAATCAAAATTAATCACATTGGAGGAAAACCAAGCAACCTTGAGAGATCAGATCCAAGAATGATCTTCATTAATGATATTTCTTAGAACAAGGTATCAAAGATCATGAATTCGCCATGCTAATCAATCTGATAACTCACCTGCAACATGCCTCGAGCAACTAGTTACCCACTTTTTCATTGTACAAGCCCTCTACAGTCAATCATCAAACTCTCTAGACCACTCTACTACACTTGACATAATCAAAATTACCAGATCCAGCCACCCAAGCATTCAATTCTAGTCCTTTGTCACTAAGAAACCCTTAAAATATTCAAATTTGGGAGAAACAGTTATATTATGGCACGAGACAATAAATCGATCGTCAACTTTCAAATCTAGGCTAACTTTATATCATGACCGTCAGATCATCTCACATTTCCCAGGTTTCATTTTGTCTTTAGTCGTGAGATCGCCAGACACCTCCCTTAACCTCATTCATTCTTAGCGATCTGGCAATAGTAGTCTCGTGATCATGCAGTTATCTCCTTAACATCTATATTTTCCTAAGATCATGTGACTGAAGAAATTCACTACCATGAAACCCTTTGAATTTCTTTCTGGTGAACTGGCGACAGAAGACCCAACACATAGTCACTTTTAAATTGGATGGTGGTCACATGATTGCATGGCCTAGAAAGATTCCATGCGATCAAGTGACAATCATAGATCCTCCTTTTTCTCTTAAAAGATTCAGGCCCACTGCCACCATCCCCATCACCAATAAGAAACAAACACATCAGCATCCACTAGCAAAAGGTCCCACAACATCCCTTATAGTCTGATACCAAATCAAGGGCTGTCACATGATCACGTGGCTTGGAAAGATTTCATGTGCTCATACGCCAGTCGTAGATCTTCTAACAACTAAATGCAGGTCCCCACTAACAAATTCCAACTCACCATCAAGCTCACCCAATGAAAAGCCACCATTTATGCATACCTAGTAGTGGACCCACTGAGAAATGCCATGTTACTTGGAAGATTAGACAGCAGTCTTATGAGCACATAGCCTAGAAATATTTTGCGTGATCATAAGACAACCATTGATCTTGAATCTAAGTTGATGCCACTAAAGCATGACCCCACCCTACTAATTCTTCTGACATCTGGAAGATCAAATAGTTGGTGCATGATCTTAAAAGCTTGAAAGATTCCATGCACTCATGTGCTCATCGTAGGATTAAAAGATAACTGAAATGTTGGGCCCACCATCACGTGAACTAGCTACTGAGGCAAAAACACAAATCGTTAGCAAAGTCATAGAATGTTAACAGGAAACCACCAAATACTAAGCAAATAAGAGATAACAAATTCATTGATTCACGCAAAGGCTGAGGTAACCGTTGAGTAACTTGAAGACTTAGTGACTAAGATGACATATAACATGGGTTTAATACATTCTCCTATTCACCGAATAACTTAAGGACATGAAAAAATAATATGTGATCCAGTGAATGCATGACAAAAATAATCACATGCACTCAGGAAAACTTAAGTGGCCTGAAAAGGTAATGAAGAATTAGAAACAAGGCTTGGATAAACTAGGGTTTTTTTATTTTCAGGATATTCAGACCTAGAAAACCCTAAAGACTGCAAAATTTCTTCAAAAAACATCCATGGCTTTCAGGACAAAAGGCAAAAATAGAGATTTTAACCAATAGTGGCTCTATCTGAGGATGTTGAAATGTAAGTTTAAACAAGAACCACAGATCTTTGGGACACAGACCAAAAACCACACTAACCTAAAATAGAAATAGAAACACATGACCTAAAAAGAAACAAACCTATACAAAATTTACAAGAGATTTACATATGCATGAGAATCAAAAACTTAATTGAAGAAGGGTTTCAAGAATTGCCCATGCACTGGCAACTCAAAAACTTCATCATCCATATTCTTCAACAAGTAGGAGTCCTTTCCAAAACTCTCATGAATCACAAAGGGACCAAGCCATAATGATTCAAACTTTTTATGTTTCCCTTTATCTTCTTCTCTTACATTCTATTGAAGCACTAAGTCATTTGGTTTGAATTTTCTGGTAGTTGATGTTTTATCAAATAGATATTTCATCTTTTGTTGCAACTTGATATTGCTCTTTTGACTCTCCCTTCTCAGTTCATCTAATTCAGTCAATTGCATGATTCTATCCTGCATTGGCTCTAAGACATCCAATTCCTCATCTTGTATAAACTTGTAAATTCAAATTAGATTGTTTATGGATAACCCTGACTGCAAACCATATACTAGTTCAAAAGGAGACTTCCCAGTGGCTTTCTTCATTGTAATCCTATATGCCCATAAGGCCAACCTCAACTTGGAATGCCAAGCTCTCTTATTTTTCTCAAGTGTTTTCTTCAAGATTGTCAAAATGCTTTTGTTACTAGACTCAACCTATCCATTTTCTTGAGGATGATAAGGAGATGAATAAGATGCTATGATTCCATTGTTTTTACAAAACTCCTTGAACTCATATGATCTGAAACACATTGCATTATATGTGATCAATTTCATGGGGACACCAAATCTAGTCAAAATATTGTCAAGTAAGAAATCACACACTACTTTACTTGTTGCCCTCTTTGTGGGAATGGCCTCTATCCATTTTGTGAAGTAGTCAGTAGCAACAAGTAGCCAACTATGTCCTCCACTAGATTTCTCAGCAAACTCACCTATGAAATCCATTCCCCACATGGCAAATGGTGCCTCAACAGCTATTGGGTTTAACAATAGTGCTCCTAAATATTTTAATTTAGAAGCAAATTTTTGACAAGCCTCACACTTCTTAACAAACTGGAAAGAATCTTTAAATAATGTAGGCCAAAAATAGCCAGCCCTCAAACTTTTATGAGTAGCAGTCCTTGCTAAATAATGTCCTCCACAAACACTAGCATGCATTTCACTTAAGACCTTCTCTGATTGACACTTATCAAGGCAAAACAACAAGACCCCATCTCTATTTTTCCAATACAAGTCCCCTTGTATCAATGAATACTTCTAAGCTTGCAATTTTAGGGATCTCTTTTGATTATCTATCATATATTCTGGGCATTTGGCATTCTTAATGAAGTATACAATATCAGCATAATATGGTTGCAACTCAATACTTGTTATTGTCATATCTAGAATTCGTTCATTGTTAACCTGGACTAAATCCATATTCTCTTCAGTCATCAATTTTTCCAGGCCTTGTCCTCTTACAAGGTTAGTGATATGGATTTCTAAATTGAATTCTTGAATCCTGGTGATCCACTTGCATGTCTTACCAGTAACTTCAGGCTAAGTAAGGACATCTTTTACTACTGCATGTGGGACATATGCCACTACCTTAGCACAAACCAAATAAGGTCTAAAAGATTTGACTATTTTTACTAGTGAGTATGCCTACTTTTCCATCATCTCATAATTCAACTCAGTAGCTTGTAAAGATTTACTAAAAAATGCAATTGGATGCTCAAAACCTTCTTCATCCTTTTGTAATAATACAACAGCAATGGTGTGAAATGATGCAAAAGAGAAAAGTGAGAAAGGCTTAGTATAATCAGGAGACCTCAGCACAAGTTCTTGTTGAACTACTTTAATTTTATCAAATGCACCCTAAGCTTCTGTAGTCCATTGAAACTTTACATCCTTCTTTAGCAACTTCACTATGGGTTTGACAATTTTAGCAAAATTTGCAATGAATCTCCTAACAAAATTGATTTTTCCTAAAAAGGATTGCACCCCTTTAAGATTTTTGGGTGTTGTAACCCTTTTGATAGCTTCAAGCCTCTCTAGATCAATTCTTATTCCTTCTTTTGATACAATGTGTCCTAGCAACTTTCCTTCTTTGACTGCAAAGTTACACTTCTTTGGATTCAGAGACACCATATTCTAGAGCTTTGACAAAAATCTTTTCTAGATGTGAGCAATGATCGACAGTACATTTAGAATAAGTAGTTAGGTCATCCTAGTACACCACCATAAACAAGTCTATGTATTCTTTGAAAGCAACATCCATGGCCCTTTGAAAAGTTGCTCCAACATTTTTAAGGCCAAATGGCAATCTGACATATACATAGGTTCCCCAAGGTGTTGTGAATGCTATTTTGAATTGTTCAAATTCTTTCACCAACACCTAGTTATATCTAGAGAAACCATCCATCATAGATAATAAATCACATCCAGTGACTTTATACAACATTGCCTCCATGTTGGGTAGTGAATAATTGTCCTTCAATGATGCAACATTCAGATTCCTAAAGTCCACACACAATCTAATATCACTATTTTTCTTTCTAACTGGGACTAAATTAGATACCCAAGTTGAATGCCTTATAGGTTGGATTATTCCTACATCACTCGACTTGGCCAGCTCCTGCTACATTTTAGGAGCCAACATTGGGTTAATGGGTCTTTGCTTCTATCTAAATGGTTTAACATCTTGCTTTAATGGGATCTCATGTTGGAACAAGTCCTCTCTATAAGCCTTTAGGTCATCATAGGACCATGAAAACACATGTTTGTGCTTTCTTAACAACTTTATCAGGTTATATCTCAGCTGAGGGGCTAATCCCTTCCCAATATAAACCATTTGAGGTGCATTATGTGATCCCAAATTTACTTCCTCCAGATCTTCAGCCTTAGCACTACTTGCTTTTGACATATAATCATTTTGACTACTATATAATTCTTTTAATTCAATTAAACCCTTAGGGATATGATTTGAGCTCAACTGGATTACCTCATTTCCCATGACCATGTCCTTACCTTCAATTTCCTCAACTAATGTGTTACAGTCTATAAGTTGACCCTCATATATGTCAAAGCATTGCATAAATTTCAAAATGTCATGATCATCCTCAAAGACCTGCCAATTGTAAATGTTGTCTGCAACAACTGGTCTACTTTTTATTTCAACTATTGACACTCCAAACAAAGTTGAATCATCCCTTTTCAAAGAAACATTGGCCAAAAAATCAGCCATTATGTTCTTGGATCTTTCTACCCAACATATATCGAAAGCATCAAACATTTCAATCTGATCCCATATTGCATGTTTATACATTTTCAATCTATCATTCTTAATAGCATACTTAGATCAAACTTGTGCCACCACAAGCTCAAAATCACCAAAAACCTTCAAACATTTTATCCCATGTTTGATAGCAATATTCAATCCCAATGACAGTGCTTCATATTTAGCAGTATTATTTATGCATTGAAAAGTCAATGAGAATGAATACTTAAAAGTGGTACCTGATGGAGATATGAATAGAACTCCATCTCCTAAGCCTTCTTTTGAGAAAGATCCATCAAAATACATCTGCCACAGTCCATTTTGTTGTTCTTTCAGTTCTAGAGCTAGTGGATCTAAATCTTCTTTTTGTGAAATGGATTTTTCCACCCTAAAATTTTCCATGTCAGCATCTACACAACAATTCAACTCATGCATATTATTTAGCTCTATCATGTGTGGGGTTCTGCTTTCTCTGGATACTCTCACATTATCACCATCAATATTGAAAGTTGCAAAGGATAAATCACACTGAATACTACCTCCCATTGAAGCACTCCATTTCCTTGATAATAACATTCCATAATGGGGTCAAATATCAACCACCAGAACACTCATTGTTAATAACTTGTCAGGGAAGGCTGCTAATCTATAAGGAAATGCTTTTATAGTACCAATAATAGGGACCTCTCTTGAATCCATAGCCTGACATCTTCCATTAGGTGTATCTACTTTTAAACCCAAAGATCTCATTATTTCTACAGGCATAACAGTATTAGAGGCTCCTGAATCGATCATATAATTTCTTAACAACTTTCCATTTACTATTAGGGATAGAAAGAAAGGATCAATAGTTCCTATCACAGTACTTACAACATTAGTATCCAAATAAATCTAAGGGATCTCAGAGACAATCTCCCCACACTGGTTCTCAGTTGAATCACTTGCAACAGTAGCCATTCTACTAGTCTTGGTGGAATTTTGGGCATCAGAAGGAAGAAATCCTTTCACCCAGCTCAAAGCCTTGTCTTTATGCTCTTCTATTCTAATCATCTCTAATAAGGGGACTTTGACAGTAATTTGTGATAATAGTTTTCCCATGTCAACTGGAACATATTTGGGGTCAACTACATCCTACTTGATGATAGTAGCCTCCTTATTTTCTTCATGTTCTATAAGGCCATCCTGATCCTTGTTCAGGGTTTTGACTTCCTTTTGGGTAGAAACAACAGTCTCCTACAAAGGTTTTTGCTTTACTCTGTAAGTCACATTAGGGGGAGAAAATGTTACATTCTTTTTTATTTTAGTCCTACTAACAACATCAGCAACCCTATTTTTGTCTTGAGTCTGTTTTACATCTCTATCTATCCTTTTGATGAATATACCAGATGAATTTTGACTTGAATCACCCACCACTCTATTTCTCAAATTGTAGTTACTCTTGGCTTGGGTGACCATGTCTGCTGTGATTTGTGCAATCTCTTCATCAGAAGGTCTTCTCAACACTATCAGCTCATCATTTCTTAAAGTGTTGCACTGGACTACATCCAGGTGACTATCTTCTTCATCAGAAAACACTTGCTGATGCTAAATATCATTTCTGACCTGAGAACTATAGACATCTTGACTTTCATCTTCTTTAGTGGAATCCATTTCATCATATATGTATGAAGAGGTCATACCACATCCTTGATCATCATAAGACTCCTCATTGTTGTTGTCTTGCTCCTCATCTACAGAAACACTTTGAGAAATTGCAAAGTAATAGGGGTCATGAGGTGATTGGAAAACAATGCACCAAGGAACATCATCATTCATATTTACTATATTTATGTGCAAGGGGTCTAGGGTCTTATCATTTGGTTTATCCTTTCTTTTAGGGAGCACTGGCTTCCCATCTTTCCACTGAGTGTTGTAGGGATAGTTTTGCATTCTTGAAAACTTGTTAAAGTTATTGAAGGATGGCCTATCATTTCCCTGCACTCTACTATTCCTTGCTTCATTAGGTTTTAAATCTTTTATTGCTTTCAAAATTTGCTTCAAACTATCATCATCTTTTGGTTTTGTGTCAGACTTCCCTAGTTCCTTTCTATTTGAGATTGAAGGTTTATAATCCTCCCTCTTTCCCAACTTTCCTGCTATTCTTCTATTGCTTTCTATATTTATGGCTAGCTTGTAAGCCTCTACAAGATTTCTAGGATTCTTATCTCTCAAAAGATATCCCATTTTTTAATCAAAAGCATTTAGGTAAGTGACCAAACAAATCTTGTCATCTAGTCTGATAACTTGCAACAATTTATGCATTGCCTTCTGAAATCTGACATTGAACTCAAAAACACCCTCATTTGGATTTTTCTTAATGTTGTTGAATTCATTAAGCATGAAACCTTCATTAGTTTTATCACCATATTGTTCTTTGAAAAAATGTTTAAACTATTCCCATGAGCATATGCTAGCATGAGGTAAATTTCTAAACCAATCTCTAGCATCTTTGGTCAGAGAATGAACAAAAAGCTTCATGATTGCATCATCAGGCTCAATGTTGTAGTCATATATTACATCAATGAAGCTTTTCAAATGTTCTTCACAAGTAACTACATTACTTCCAGTGAATTTTGGAAGCTTTTTCCTAATTTCATCAAGGATGGGATTTGGGTAACCAGGAATCCCAATAAAAACCAATTTCTTATGCCTCTCATGTATGGATCCTATTTGAGATGGGCCAACACCTATGGATGTTTGAATATTTGAAATAGTAGAAGTCCCGGGCATACCTAGAGTTCTAGCAGTGTTCAACACATTCACACCCTGTGCTTGAGAAGGTCTAGAAGATTGCTTAAGGAAGTCAATCTTTCTTTTTATTTCAGCTACAGTAGCTTCTAGCTCTGCCTTTTCTAATTCTTTGGCCAATAATTCTTGTTCCCTTTTGGCCTTTTCTAAATCAATATCTAATCTTGCTGCTTGATCTAGGGACTTCTTGGTAGGATTTGGTTAATTTATTGAAACCCCTAGAGCTTTTTGCTTACCTTTGTCCCTAAGATTTCTTATCTCATAAATTTTTTGGACAACAAGTCAGTCCTCTATTTGTTCAATTACAGGAACATGATTTATAGCTTCAAAGTCCAACAATTGCTTCTTCAATTGCTCTACTCTGATCATAGCATGTCTAATATTTTCTTCCTTTTCTTTCTCTCTCTTTTTCCTTATTTGAATCTGCTCTTGGATATTTCTTTCCAATTCAAACACTTCTTCAAAAATTTCCTCAGAATCAGGAAGGGTTGTTTCAGATGAGGATTCTTGGGCAGGGACCTCCTCTTGGTGGTCATCAGGTATTTGGTGGCCCTGTAAGGGGGAATCAAGGGGAAAAGAAGGAACAAAGTCTTGCTTACTCCTAGTTTGGCTTCTAGATCTTCTGCTATTCCCAGGGATTCCTCTCTTATGAGGTTGAGTTCTCCTTCCATCCTTTTTAGAAGGTGAATAGTAGTCTTCATACTGATTCAATCCCAAATCAATTGCTTCCTCATATTTAGAAGTATTTCCTTCTTGATTTATTTGAACAGGATCCTCTGTCCTTGTATTTCCTTTCTACTTCCATGTAAAAGACATGTCATTAGTATTTCTCTCTTTCCTTATATGATTTTATCTTGATGTAGCCGGGAGTTCTCCCTCTAGGTTTTCTTCTAGATGTTCCTTTCTCCAAGATCTTGTATTTCTATGAGTCATTATAAAATAGGGAAATCTTTATTTGGAACACTGGTTCAGAGATTTTGTAAAGAGTCACCACCGAATTTCCTTTTGGGGTTTGGAGAAAATAGCCCAATAGTCCTTAGGAGAAACTAGATTCTTCTTTGCTATATTACTCCCCAGCAGAGTCACCAATTTGTTATTGAATTTTCTTGTAGGATCAAACTAACCTTGAATTTAGGCTTCTTGAGGCTGATTCAAACAAGAGAAAGACCTAATTACTGAGAATTGGATAAGATCCTCCTTCATTTTTGAGCTCCACATACTCAAGCAGGTATTACCTTTTAATGATAACTAACACAATATTTATATGAGTGGACATTGATCTGCTTTTAATTCTTCTTAGTGCATCAATCTATAGAATACTCTACATATGACCATGATCAATTTGATGCAGAGTTTAACCAGGCAAAACATGATTGTAAAGAAAGCAAAGATCAGTGATTTAAGGATTCTCATCCTTCTTCCTTTTAAGGAGGGGCAACCTAAATGATTATCTCTTCAAGGAATCAAGAAATATAGACTGTGTGCCTTTAGGGACAATCCTATCTATTTTGTGCAATAAACATAAAATGAAAAATGAATTGGTAAATGATGTGAAAGTTTCAATTTCTTCTCTGAAGATCTATGAAAGATAAAACCATGAGAAACAGATACCAAACCAGTGCCTTATCCAATGGGCAAATGAAATCTAAATGCCAATCAACAAATAATTCTAAAAGAAATACAATAGTATGCCTTGCATACCAGCCACAAATCCAAATAAATTTCCTTACAAACTATTTTGTTAACCAAATACTATTATTATCAAAATCCATACAGATATATCTACTCTTCAAGATAAACTATGAGAACCTTTAATTCTTTCCTTGAAAGAAACTCATAAATCAATCAAGTAAGCTACTTTACAACTGGTATATTTTAAATGCCTGACATGTAAAACATACAAGAGTACAATATAAAGGTAGAGAGACAACACCAGTATATGGAAAAAGTTGCAGTGTATTTATATTAAAACCAACTTGTCAATTACATTCACAATTCTGTTACTCAGGAGATCAAACACAAAGATTGGAAGTCTGCTTCAAAATAATTCTGTTCAAGTTTTTCTATATCTTTCCAACATAACCACCCAAAAGTAAAAACTATTGCCATATATATCACTAGTCATCTTGGAATCCCCAAAAATTAGGATGCAACAAGCTATGGATGAGTAGGGCAAGGGTTAGGGTTTTCACCCACCAAACCAACTGGATTCAATCAAAATTAATCACATTGGAGGAAAACCAAGCAACCTCGAGAGCTCAAATCCAAGAATGATCTTCATTAATGATATTTTTCAGAACAAGGTATCTAAGATCATGAATTCGCCATGCTAATCAATCTGATCACTCACCTACAACATGCCTCGAGCAACTGGTTACCCACTTTTTCATTGTACAAGCCCTCTATAGTCAATCATCAAACTCTCTGGACCACTCTACAACACTTGACAGAATCAAAATTACCAGATCTAGCTGCCTAAGCATTCAATTCCAGTCCTTTGTCACTCAAAAACCCTTAAAATATTCAAATTTGGGAGAAACGGCTATATTATGGCATGAGACAGCAAATCAATGGTCAACTTTCAAATCTGGGCTAACTTTATATCATGACCATCAGATCATCTCACATTTCTCAGGTTTCATTTCATCTTTAGTCGTGAGATTGCCAGACACCTCCCTTAACCTTATTCATTCTTAGTGATCTGGTGACAGTGTTCTCGTGATTGCACAATTATCTCCTTAACAGCTATATTTTCCTGCGATCACACGACTGAAGAAATTCACTGCCATGAAACCCTTTCACTTTCTTTCTGGCAAACTGGCGATAGAGGACCCAACACATAGTCACTTTTAAATTGGATGATGGTCACATGATTGCATGCCCTAGAAAGATTCCATGCAATCAAGCGACAACCATAGATCCTCCTTTTCCTCTTAAAAGATTCGGGCCCACTACCACCATCCCTATCACCAATAAGAAATGAACATGTCAGGGCCCACTAGAAAAAGGTCCCACAACATCCCTTATAGTTTGATACCAAATCAATGACTGTCACATGATTGCATGGCTTGAAAAGATTCCATGCACTCATACACTAGTTGTAGATCTTCTAACAACTGAATTTAGGGCCCCGCTAACAAATTCCAACTCACCATCAAGCTCGCCCAATGAAAAGCTGCCATTTGTGCATACATGGCAGTGGACCCACTAAGAAACACCATGTTACTTGGAAGATCAGATGATAGTCTTATGAGTGCATAGCCTGGAAAGATTCTATGCGATCATAAGACAGTCGTTGATCTTGAATCTGAGCCGATGCCACTAAAGTATGACCCCACCCTGCTGATTCTTCTAACATCTGGAAGATCAAACGGCTGGCACATGATCTTAAAAGCTTGAAAGATTCCATGCACTCATGCACCCGCCATAGGATTAAAAGAGAACTAAAATGCTGGGCCTGCCATCATGCGAACTAGTGATGAAGGGTGCTCCCCTTAACACCACAAACACATAATAAAAATAGAGAAACAAAAACAATATGCAAGAACAAAAAATGGGCTTCTTATTATCTCCACAAATGTGGAATTATAAATTTTCAGAATTACAATATGCAAAGCCACATGGGCATTCCCTTACAATATTATGTAGGACAAAGGCTCGAATCAATACCTAGATCTGATACCCAGAACTATCCCAAACTCCTAAGACAACACTACAAGCCTTCTTTATATAGGTAATTTCCACCGCCTGAGAAGGTTCTAGAAATTTAGCCTTTGGGGCCGATGATACATAGAATTATTTTATTTTTCACAATTATTACAATAGGGTCGGCTCAAAAGAAATACAAAATATTATTTTAGGTAACCCAACTTTCAGAGGCCATAAATTTTTAACCGTAAGTCCATTTTTCTATTGTAACCACTTTTCAAAAACATCGCGACGAGATCTACAGCACTTGACATGCGCTAGCACTAGTTAGCTGGGGGTCGATCACGATCCGGAGCCTCTAGGACCTTCAAAATTGACCTGAAAAATTTCATACCCAAAAACTTCAATAACTTCACTAATACTGATGATGTGGCAATGAAACTCAATTGGTAGGCTGAAATGACTAGGATGAACCTCCAACTATGAAATCAAAACATTCTGAGATCATATGACCAACTTACTAAAAATAGTAAGTTTCCATAAATAGAAGCTTTGCACAAGATAGCCCTTATTGAAAAGCAAATAGAAATATTTTTTGGGTGATGCAAGATTGCTCTTACACCTAGGATGCTCTTGCATCAGACACCTGAGGTAATTTGAGAAGTGACCCTGTCACAACTTAGGTGTGCAGAGGAAAACCAAGATGGTTAACCTCCTCCTTTGCTAGCCATGATGAATCTTCAACAGGTCATCCTTTCCATTTGACCAAATACTCTTCATATGTCTTGTTCCTTGTGCTTCTGCCAACACGACTATCTAGTATGTCTTCAATCTCCTTGATATCTGAACTGGTTGCTGGAATACTCCATTGTGCTGTTGTAACCTCATCTTCAACACCTCCATGATACTCTGTCAGATCTGAAACATTAAATACTGGTGAACTATTCAGCTCAGTAAGCAACTCAACCTCATATGCATTTCCTGAATCATGCTTCTTCAGTATCTTACATGGCCCAAACTTCTTCATTCTCAACTTGTTATATGTACCAACCGGAAATCTTTCCTTCCGCAAATGAACCATGACTTCATCCCCAACCTGAAATTTCTTATACCTCCTTTTCTCATCTACCTTAGACTTATACTACACATTCATCTTGGTAATATGATTCCTCACCTCCTCATGGATGTTCTTCAAATGCTCTGTAAAATCCTCAGCTTCAACATTACTTATTTCTCCTTTATCTATCTTCCTCAACTCAGATGCATTTCTAGGACTACTTCCATATACAATCTATTTTTGATGTGATGAACTAAACTTCAAACCTGTGTTCAACTCTTCACTTTCTACTAGTGTCATTCTATGTGATGCCTTATTTGGAAAATTAGCTCCTCAAATCAAGTCCATCTGATCACTGATCTTTCTTACTGGTGGTAATCCATCAGGTACATTATCGGATACAATATCCTAAAACTCATTCAATAATTTTGCAACTTCTACAAGTACAACTTCTACTTCCTCTTTCTCAACCTTTGGAATTAAGGTAAAATACATATGCTCATGCCTCATACTATCTAAGAAATTTCTTCTATCAACAAAAGTTATTCTTGCATTACTACATACCTTTTCTTCTATTTCCTTCAATGGTTTTAGCTTATGTCACACTCCATCCTTTGTCAGGGAATAGGTATTCGCACGACCATCATGTACAACACATCTGTCAAACTACCAAGGTCTACCCAACAACATGTGACATGCATCCATAGATATGATATCACATAGTGCCTCATCTTGGTACCCGCCGATCTTGAACTTTACTAGGCACTGTTCACTGACCATGACCTTGTGGTCATCCTGCACCTAGGCAACCCGATATGGATGTGGATGTTTCTGCCTCTTGAGCTTCAACTTTGTCACCATCTCTTCTGACACCAAATTGTCAGTGCTTCCACTATCAATAATCACATCACAACATTTACCCTCACACTTGCATCTAGTGTGAAACAGGCTCCTCCTTTGTTCAGGTTCATTCTCACCACTCAACAAGACTCTTCGGTTAATCAAAATTTCTCCTCTTTTAGCATCTTTAAAATTTGATGATCTGGCATCTTCATCTACATGTGCAACTTTGGCCTAGCTTTCATTCCTCCTATCCATCCATCCTTGGCATTAAGGACATTCAAATGCCCTATGACCTTCTTCTCCATAGTGAAAACATGTTCCATGGAAGCCTCCTCTTCCAGATTCTTGTCCTCTTCCTCTTCCTCTTTGATCTCTATTGTTCTGATCTTGGAAATGATTGAAATGGTCTCCTCTCTAATTTTGACTGTTACTTGCCTCATCTTGTTTTTTCGGATCTTCATTTCGATCTCCATATGACTGTCCACTAGATCTTCCATCACGACCTCTTCCACTTTGTTTTCTCTCACACTTCTTGTTCAACTTTTCCTCTACTTTTAGGGAAAATTGGTATGCCTCTTCAATACTGTTCATTCGAACCAAATTCAATTCTTCTTGAATGCTTGACCTTAACTATTAAGGTAATGGGAAACTTTCTCCTTGTCAACTTCTGCATGGCCTATTCTGATGAGGATTCGATAGAACTCCTCTGTATACTCCTAAATAGATCTTCCTGCTTGCTTCAAACTTTGCATTTTCCTCAGTAGGTCAAGCTCATAATCAATAGGGATGAATTGTCACTTCAATTTATCCACCATCTGCCCCCATCTTGTGATTTTATCCTTTCCTCTTCGATTTCACTCCAACTGAATCTCTTGCCACCAGATCTTCGCATGACCCTTCAGTCTAGCCTTCGCAAACTTGACCCGATCAGGATCCTCGATATCTTCATACTCAAAATATTCTTCACATTCATTGATCCAATCAATCAATTCCTCTATGTTAAGATTTCTAGAAAATGTCAGAACCTCAATCTTATGTCTCTTCCCAATCTTTGAAATGGCTCGAAAAAGTCTTTCTTCCTCCTAGTTCACAACTTCGACTTCTCCTTCTTGATCTTCTTCTTCGGCTTCATCCTTGCTTTCATCTCTAACATTAAGATTCATTCCTCTGTGAATCTCCTCTTGCAATGCTCGCACTTGTCTTTGCAATTTCCTAACCTCAGGTGTTACAACACCAGGTCTTCTGCCATGTTCCCTTCGTGGAGGCATTTTCACGCTTCTCGCTGAAACCCTAACCATAGTCCTGGTGCAAACTGCCTCACAATCGGTGATCTGTTTACATAGAAACCCTAACCCACGGTCTTGGTGCAAACTGCCTCACAATCGGCGATCTATTTACACACTTAGGAACTCCTGCTCTGATACCACTTGATGAAGGGTGCTCCCCTTAACACCACAAACACATAACAAAAATAGAGAAACAACAACAATATCCAAGAACAGAAAATGGGCTTCTTATTATCTCCACAAATGTGGAATTACAAATTTTCAAAATTACAATATGTGAAGCCACATGGGCATTCCCTTATAATATTCTATAGGACAAAGCCTCGAATCAATGCCTAGATCTGCTACCCAAAACTATCCCAAACTCCTAAGACAACACTATGGGCCTTTTTTATATAGGCAATTTCCACCGCCTGAGAAGGTTCCAGAAATTTAGCCTTTAGGGTTGATGATACATAGAATTATTTTATTTTTCACAATTATTACAATAGGGTAAGCTCAAAAGAAATACAAAATATGATTTTAGGTAACCCAACTTTTGGAGGCCATAACTTTTTAACCATAAGTCCATTTTTCTATTGTAACCACTTTTCAGAAACATCGTGACAAGATCTACAACACCTGACATGCACTAGCACTAGTCAGTCGGGGGTCGATCGCGATCTGGAGCCTCTAGGGCCTTCAAAATTGACCTAAAAGATTTTGTACCCAAAAACCTCAATAACTTCACCAATACTGATGATGTGGCAATGAAACTCAACTGGTAGGCTGAAATGACTAGGATGAACCTCCAACTGTGAAATCAAAATATTCTAAGATCATATGACCAACTTACTAAAAATAGTAAGTTTCCATAAATAGCAGCTCTGCACAAGATAGCCCTTATTGAAAAGAAAACAAAAATATTTTTTGGGTGATGCAAGATTGCTCTTACAGCCAGGATGCTCCTGCATCAACTAGCGACTGAGGAGAAAACACAAACTGTTAGAAGAGTCGCAGAATGTTAATAGGAAACTGCCAGATACTAAACGAATAAGAGATAACACATTCACTGATTCGCGCAAAGGCTGAGCTAACCGTTGAGTAACTTGGAGACTTAGTGACTGACATGACATATAACATGGGTTTAATACATTTGCTAGTTCGCTGAATAACTTAAGGACATGAAACAATAATACGCGATCTAGCGAATGCATGACAAAAATAATCACATGCACTTAGGAAAACTTAAGTGGCCTGAAAAGGTAATGAAGAATTAGAAATGGGGCCTGGATAAACTAGGGTTTTTTTATTTTCAGGATATTCAGACTTAGAAAACCCTAAAGACTGCAAAATTTCTTCAAAAAACATCCATGAATTTCAGGACAAAAGGCAAAAATAGAGATTTTAACCAACATACTGATATACTCAAGTCTGACTTCTTTTTCTGTAACTTTTTCTCTTACAACATGATACTTGATTTCTATATGATTTGTTTTAGAATGCAACACAGGGTTCTTTGCATACTTACTGTACTAGTGTTATCACAGTGTATGATAACATGCTCATTGAACTTGATTCCAATATCCTTCAACATTTTTTTCATCCATATTATCTAATTACTATTATTTGTTGTTGCTACATATTCTGCTTCTACTGTGCTCTGTGAAATACAATTTTGTTTCTTGCTTAGCCAACAAACCAATCTTCCTCCAAGAAAAAATTATCCACCACTTGTACTCTTTTTTCATCAACACTACCTCCCCAATCTGTATCTGTATACGCACATAGGTTAAAGTCATATGATTTATCATACCATAACCCATAGTCAATTGTGCCTTTTAAATACTGAAATATTCTTTTTACTACTACATAATGTGACTCTTTAGGATCAGCTTGAAATCTTGCAATAATTCCAACTGCATGTGATATATCTAGTCTTGTATGAGTTAAATACTACAATCCTCCAATCATTGATCTATACTTCTTTTCTTCAATTGTAGGAGTTTCATCTGTGCTAGATAACTTATGACCAATTACCATAGGTGTGCCAACAGGATTACAATTTTACATTTCAAATCTCTGTAAAAGTCTTTCAGATATTTTGTTTGACATAAGAAAATACCATCATTGTTTTGTGCTATTTGTAATCCTAAAAAAATTATCATCTCACCAATCATGCTCATTTCAAATTTTGTCTTCATTGCATCAACAAATTTATCACTAGATTCATCTTCTTCTCCAAAGATAATATCATTAACAAAGATAACTACAATCAATAATTCATTCTCAATCTCTTTCAGATACAAATTACTATTTGAAGTGCCTTTAGTGAATCCCAATTTTATCAAATATTTATCTAATCTTGCATACCATGTTCTAGGTTCTTGCTTTAGACCATATAGAGCTTTGTTCAATTTACATACCATGTCTCCTTGAGTTAAAGGAAAACCTTCAAGTTTCTCAATGTAGATTTCTTCTTCCAATTCTCCATTCATAAATATTGATTTACTTGATGCAAGAGAGGATGGGGAGAGGGGCTAGAGGCACACCCTAACCAGGTCCACCTTGCAGAGATCACACGTGAAAGAAACAAGACACCAAGTGATAGAGAGAATGCAAAGATCCTTCCATATGTTATCTTCAAATCGATTCATACATGTCGGGATGTAAGGCCTTCCTGGTTTAGGCTAGATATTACAATCAAGTACAGAAGTCCTCCAACATGCGAGGATCTACCAACAATCTCTAATCTTCTATCTTCTATCTTCTTCTCCAAAACTTGCTCTCTAACTTCCTCCCCAAACTCTAACCAAACAATTACATTTATACAAGAGGCTACCAAACCAAGTCAGCCTTTAGATCCACCATCAATAGAAGGAATGACCAAATCTAGGTCCACATGCTTCCCAATCATAGATACCAACATTAAATCTATGACCAAATATAAATGCAAGAGTTGGCCTCAAAAAAATCCAAAACAAACAACTCGGTAAGAAAGGATAACCAAGTGCCAGACAAGCATCACCGAGCGCCAAGGGAAATAACCTAGCGCTAGAGAGATAACTGACCAACACTGGTAAACAAAGGAAACCAAGCAACATTGAACCAACTCGGTCAAAGCAGGAACCAAGCAACACATAAATCTTCAAACATGTTTTTGGTGACACGTGATTTCCAAGGACCTGAGATGCTCCTGCATCAGACACCTGGGGTTATTTGAAAATGATTCTCCCAATCATGAAATAGGTATGATTCGAGTTGCATCCAACTCAGACTGTGAAATCTATGAACCGTTTTCAATTGGTCTATTCTTCCACTTTACCAGATATTCTAAATACTATTTTCTTCTTGTACTTCTACCAATTCTTTGTTCCAAAATATGTTCAACTTCCTCTGTCTATTTCTTAGGATAATCATTTGGTACTGTCATTTCTTCATCCAACTCATCATACTCATACAAATCAGCAATGTTGAAAATAGATGATATATCCATGTCATCAGGTAACTCAATCTCATATACATTTCCACTGTCATATTTTCTCAAAATCTTGCAAGGGCCAAATTACTTCATTTTTAACTTCCCATATGTTCCAACAGGAAATCTGTCTTTCTTCAAATGAACTATTACTTCATCATCGACTGCAAAATTCTTATGTCTTCTTGATCTATTAGCTTTGTCTTTGTATTTATGATCACTTTTCTCTAACTTATATTTCACATCTTCAGGCAATGTCTTCATGTACTTAGCAAATTTTACTCTTTCAACACTTGTCTTTCTTTCATCAACAATATCCCTCAAATCTGACATACCTCTCGGTTGTATGCCATTTACAATCTCAAAATGTGTTTTTCCAATACTCCTATTCACTGAATTATTGTATGCAAACTCTTCTTGTGCCAACACAGAATTCCAATTACTCAATGTGTCTCCAACTAAACATCTCAAAAGATTTCCCAAACTTCTATTCACAACTTATGTTTGTCCATCGGTTTGTGGATGAAATGTAGAACTATATTTCAACTCGGTGCCAAACTTTCTCCAAAGGGTCTTCCAAAAGTATCCAACAAATTTATTGTCTCAATCAGAGATAATACTCCTCGATAATCCATGTAATCTGATAATTTCTTTAAAGAAAAGATCTACTATATGTACTACATCTGATGTCATTTTACAAGGTATAAAATGTGCCATTTTAAAAAATCTATCCACAACAACAAATATATAATCATTACCTCTTATTGTCTTCAATAAGACAAGAACAAAATCCATACTAATGTCAATCCAAGGTTTCTAAGGAACAAAAATCGGTGTATACAATCTAGTATTCTGACTTACTGCTTTTACAACTTGACAAATTCCACAACTTTTCACAAATTTTTGAATATCTTTATATAATTGTGGCCAAAAATATTTCTCCTTAAGAAAATTCAATGTTTTATCAACACCAAAGTGTCTAGCCAAACCACTACTATGTTTCTCCTTTATCAAATTAGTTCTCATTGCTCCTCTCAGTATAAACAACTGAATACCTTTAAACAACATACCTTCTTGAATAAAATATTCTTCTCATTTAGTACTCGGTTGATCTTGAATAGGTTCTCTACACTTTCTCCACAGCTCAAAAAAATCAGGATTAGTTTCATACAAATCTCTTATGTCATCAAAGCCAAGAACTTTAATTTTCATCTCAGTCATCAAAGATCTCCTTCTACTCAATGCATCAACATCTCAGTTAGTTACTCCACTCTTATGCTTTATCACAAATGTATAACTCCGCAAATACTCAACCCATTTCATATGTCTCTGGTTCAACTTATTATGACTATCCAAATATTGTAAAGCCTTATGATCGATATACAACATAAATTCACTCAATGTCAAATAATGTCTCCATTTCTTCAGTGCTTGAACAATAGCATAGAATTCTTGATCATACATAAAATATTTCCCTTATTCATCATTCAACTTTTCACTAAAGAAAGCAATAGGTTTACCTTCTTGACTCATTACAACTCCTATTGCACTTCCACTTGCATCACATTCTACTTGAAATACTTTATTGAAATCAGGCAATGCCAAAATAGGCAATTCAATAACCTTCTGCTTCAAAGTCTCAAAACTTTTATCAGCTCCATGTGTCCACTTGAATTCTCTTTTATCTCCTCTCATAGTCTCAGTCATAGCATTACAAATTGAACTAAAATTTTTAATGAACTTTCGGTAAAAACTTTCCAAACTATGAAATGATCTTACCTCACTAGCATTCTTAGGTGTAGGCCAATTCAAAATAGATAACCTTTTCAGGGTCCATTTTCAAACTATCAACTGAAATCACAAATCCCAAATACACAATCTCCTCTTTCATGAATGAACACTTTTTTAGATTTATCAGCAACTTTTCTTCTTTCAACCTCTGCAATACTTGTTTAGCATGCAACAAATATTCTTCTTTGGTCTTACTGAATATCTGAATATCATCAAGGTATACAATCAAAAACTTACCCAAGAATTTCTTCAAAACTTCATTCATCAACCTCATAAAAGTACTCAGTGCATTAGTTAAACCAAAACTCATAACCAACCACTCATACAAACCTTCTTTTGTCTTGAAAGCAGTCTTCCACTCATCACCTTCTCTAATTCTGATCTAATGATACCCACTTTTCAAATCAATTTTGGTAAAAGACTTTGCTCTAGTCAAACTATCCATTATGTCATCCATTCTGGTATAGGAAACCTATATTTCACTATTATCTTGTTGATTTCTCTGCAATCAGTACACATTTTCCATTCTCCATTCTTCTTAGGTGCCAATACAATGGGTACTACACAAGGACTCAAACTTTCTCTGATCAAACCTTTCTACAACAAATCTTGAATCTGTCAGTTCAATTCTTGATTCTCGATAGGTGTCAACCAATGTGGTGCCTTATTTGGAAAACTAGCTTGAGGGATTAGATACGTGCAATGATCAATGCTTCTCTTCAGTGGTAAACCATCAAGTACATTATCAAAAATAATTTCACTACACTCAGTGAGTAATTTATAAATCTCCTCAGGGACATTATCCTCTGTTTTCTTACTCAGTTTGTTACTGACCTACTTACTTGCATGTGTACACTTAAATGATCTATGTCCTTCTTCTCCATAATTGTAACAAGTTCCTCGAAAACCACCTCTATTATAACCACCTAGGTAGTTACTGCCTCTATCTCTAGATGAACTTTCACCTTTCCACTCAGTCTTGTCTTTATCCAGAGTTGTCTTTTCAGGTTCAAATCTACTATTTTCACCATGAGATCTACCTCTTCCTCTAGGAAATCTACCACCTCTACCTCTTTGTCTTTTCTCGTCTCTTGTTCAATTTTTCCTCAGCTTTCAATGCAAATTGATAAGCCTCTTCAATGTTCTCCAATTTGACCAAATTGATTTCTTCTTGGATGGAAACTCTCAAACCATTCAGGTACCTAGCAATTCTTTCCACATCATCTTCATCATGTCCAAATCTAATATCTAATCTATAGAATTCCTTAGTATATTCTTTTATCGAGCTATCTTTCTACCTCAAACTTTGCATTCACCTAAATAGGTTAATCTGATAATCACAAGGTAAGAACTTTCCTTTCAATTTATTCACCATCTTATTCCATACCTTGATTTTGTCTTTTCCTTTCCTCTTTCTATCCAATTGTAGATGTTACCACCATAAGGATGCATGACTTTTTAATTTTATGCTTGCAATTTTCACCTTCTTTTCTTTAGGTACATTTTCATATTCAAAATACTTTTCCATCTTGGTGATCCAGTCCACCAATTCATCAGAATCCAATTTTCCACTATAGTCAAGAGGATTAAAGTGTGGTGTAGACTTTAGATTTGTCAAAGCTTTCAAAAATATTTCCTCACCTTGATCCATCACTGATGCAGGTTCTACATCACCTTATTCTTCCTCAATTTCATCACCACTAACATCTTCAAGATGTCTTCCTCTTCGTTGGGCTGTTTCAATAGATTCTAATCTAACAGCAAGTTATCTCAACATGTCTCCCAATCCTAGATCCACATTTCACCTCCCACGAACCATCTTGAACCCTCTACAATTGTAGGCCGGATCATAATCTTCTACCCCACAACAATTCCACTAGGGTTTGACAAGAAGGAACCCTCAAATTGGGATTCAAAAACCTAGATCTAAATCTCGCCTTGCTTTGATACCACCTAACACAAGAGAGGATGGGGAGGGGCCAAATGCATACCCTAACTAGGTCCACCTTGTAGAGATCACACACAAAAGTAACAACACACCAAGTGAGAGAGAGAATGCAAAGATCCTTTCATATATTATCTTCAAATCAATTCATACATGTCAGGTTGTAAGGCATTTCTAGTTTAGGCCAAATATTACAATTAAGTACAAAGGTCCTCCAACATGCGAGGATCTACCAACAATCTCTAATCTTCTATCTTCTTCTCCAAAACTTTCTAACTTGCTCCCCAAACTCTAACCAAACAACTACATTTATGCAAGAGGCTACTGAACCAAGTCGGCCTTCAGATCCACCATCAAAGGAAGGAATGACCAAATCTAGGTCCACACACTTCCCAATGATAGTGTTGGTGTTTGAAAATGCTTACGCCAACTAGGGCTGCCAATATGCCGTGAGACAAATTTTAGGAGTGGTTAGTTCCAAAATGTAAAAGGATCTTAGGGTAATTGGACCAACTATAGGGACAAGACTACCCTCTTCACTTCTATCTCTGCAAAACCAAGGTGGGTGCACCTAACCCAGTGAAAACTATACCTTGTACACCAAAGTCTGGGTTGATATAACAGATGATAGTAAGAAAGTAATAAATGCTAACCTTACATTCATTGACTCTCCATTACTATGGGGTAACAAAAATATACAACCAAAGATTTAAAACTTAAAATGGTTCTTGACTTTAAGATTTGGATTGCAAAAACTTCAATCAGTGTATGTTAACAAAAGACTTATTCATCTAGGCCAGTGCCTCATCCATTGGGCAAGATTTCTTAGACACCAATGATACACAGATCAGAGAATATATAAGATTCATAGCCATAAATACATCTACCACAATCCTTACTGCTTACAAAGAATCCTTATGTAGACAAGGGTAAACTCACATCCCATCAAAAGCATTATTTAATCCAATCCTAAATTAGAACTCGAGAATGAAGACACATACATAAAACAATATGTAACAAACCAGAAAGCTCAAAGCCTACCTGACTTGACACAAAGGAGAGAGAAGAATCATATATTTGTATTAAGTATGATGAATCTTTTATATGCATACAATCAGTCAAAACAAATCATGCTTGAAAACTATGGCTTAGACCTGCAACTTTTATCTCTCATTAACAAGCACTGAAACAAAATTCTTACAACCCTGACTGAGAATAGGGCTCACCAAGAAAGATATTCTAAACACCTAACTCCCAATGCCTTTGAATGACCATGAAAAATCCTTTTATCTCAAGGATTGCAATGAACACTTGATGATCCTTCAAAGCAACAATTCAAAATCACCTAACTCAAACAAACAGTAAATGCAGACAAGACAAGCAACCAAGCACATGGCTGGTGAGATAAAAAATCATCAACTCTACAACTGAGTCGACCATGTACCAGCTCCAAGGACAAAAAATCATCATAGGAGCCCCGTTAATTCTGGCTGCAGAAGAGAATGTGTATCCCACCTATCAATCTTTCCTCGATAGAGGCTCACAAGGATGCAATATCCTTCTAGAACAACTACCAGGATCATCTTCATAAATTCTCACCTGTAACTGAGCTGGAAATGACCAAAAATGATCTTGCATTATGACTCTTTCGGTGCAATATCTTCAAACCCTATAGAAACCCTCGAGACATTTAAAAACTAGCAACAATGGTCATTTGATCTACTTTTAAAACACAATCATCGATCCACTTCCTCCTGGCACATTGGATGGTTCATAAAAATCTACACAAAGGTCAACTCATATCGCATCCTTTAAACAAAATTAGACGGTTGTCATTATACTGTGATGCCTAAACAACATGCATCTTCTCCAAATAGTATAATGACAACCACAAGATCTACTCAAGATTTAAATATGCCTGGACGTCGAAAGACTAGCCCCACTAAAAATTGGCCAAGTCACAAATCCACTGACCAATCAGGAGCAAGCAACTCAGCACTTCATGGCACATTGGACCCATCCTCTATTGACCTTAATACATAGGAAGATCTGACAGATGGTGCATAATCTCATAAGCTCCAAAGATTCCATGCACCTTTATGCCAGTCGTCGATCTTGAATCTCTTGATTTAGATACCGGGTCCACCTGACAACATACTGCCATATCATTATCATGTGGACCAATGAAAAGCCACCAATTTGCAACACCTAGCATAGAGGACCCACCACAAAGCATCTCATCTATCCTTTGCATCAGATGGTTGTCGCTACATCGTGATGCTAAACCTCGTGCATGTTATTTAAATGGTATAACGATGGCCACACAATCCTACAGTATTTTAACCACCTGAGAAATAGGTCCCACTACCTTTTATAACTCACAAGACATTTTGACAACCTCCACCTAAGACTCTAGCTTGACCAATAAGAAATGAACACGATGGCATGACTTGGCACTGGACCCACTGCAGAGCTCAGCCTTAAGACAAGATCAACGGCCATCGTTAAACCATGAACTTAATCATTGTGCACCTTACCCCAGCGGTGTAATGACAGCCATGAGATTCTATCGCATCTTAATCATCTAGAGAAAATAGGGCCCACTGAACACATCACCTACCCTGTCAAATCACAAATTGCCATGTCGCAAAGACTGGCAAGTGGACCCCCTCTGACTATTGGTATCAAATAAGATCAATGGTTGTCGCTAAAGTGCGATGTTAAAACTCTGGCATCTTCATCCAATGGTATCATGACAATCATAGATCAAATTCGCTCTTTAGACTACCAACAAACCTTGAGGACAAGCCCACTAGGACAGGTGGCAAGTTGTCGCTATACCGCATGTCAAGGAATCTGACAACAGGAAGCTTTGCGATGTAACGATAGCCACACATTTTAAAGGTCTGAAACTTGGAAGAATTAATGGGAGACTTAGGGATAGTTTCAAATATTAAAGGGGCCCGATTTGAAAACCTAACCACATGACACATGACATGAAAATTTTAAAAGGCACATGTAGATTTTGAGACTTTAGTGAGCCAAAAAGGTAACATGAAAATATAATAGGACTTAAGACCGCTTAGGGTTTTGGATCAAACCTAGGGTTTTTTTTGGATTTTTTGAAGGCATACGAAGGGTTTTCACCCTAGCACCTAGGGTTTTCTGCAAATTGACTGAACCTGCAACCTAAAGACATGAGAATATGTAGAGGGACCAATCACCAAAACTAGGAAGACACAAAAACTTCAAAATTTTGAGGGGGACAAGAAAAAATAGAGAACACCACCAATAGATAGATACCAACATTAAATCTACAACCAATTATAAATGCAAGAGTCGACCTCAACAAAATCCAAAAAAAACAACTCGGTAAGCAAGTATAACTAAGCACCAAACAAGCATCACCAAGCGCCAGGTGAAATAACCAAGCACCAGAGAGATAACCGACCAACACTGGTAAACAAAGGAAATAGAGAAACACTGAACCAACTCAGTCAAAGTAGGAACCGAGCAACATAAAAATATTCAAACATGTTTTTGGTGACACAAGATTGCCAAGGACCCGAGATTCTCCTACATCAGAAGATTGTTAGGAATAGTCTCAAGAGATAACTAAGAGAGGGGGGGGGTGAATTGGTTATCTACAAGATTCAATTCTATATTCAATTAAGTATAGAATAACATTAAGCATAAACACAATATAAGAACACTTAACAAAACACCACAATTTTGGTTATGGGAAAACCCAAATAGGTAAAAAACCCAATGGGAATCAACACCCACTATGAATTGCACTAGAGTATAATGATCCCTGTTAGAAGATCTTACAACCCTATTAGGAGTTTATCTTTACAATGCATTAAGTATAGTGACCTGGTCAAAGGTTAGACCCTTTTAGGATTCTTTTATTAATACCCTCTTAGTGGTGAGGACACACTATCTGAGAGCACACTACTCAAAGGGGTGAAGGCTACAACCTTCTATTTAATAGATACACACTATATCTGGATCTTGGTGAACTTTGAGTTAGACCTGCTATCTGGATTAGTTCCAATGAATAGCATACACTTCCTTCTTAATCACATAGACCTTCTACAGATGGCTCAATACTTCACACCTTCTGCTTTGCTCTTCATTTTCAACTAACTCCCATACCTAGCGATTACAACTTGACCGACTATAAGTATCTCTCTCTAAATGATATAATCAAGTTGTCCATTAGAAATTTCTTGAAATAATATTAGAGAAACAATATAACTCTCCAACAAAATATCCAATGGCTATACTAAGCATGCAACACAAATTAGGATCATGCAACTCCATATGAGTAGACACGTCACTTCACACTATCAGCTCTACCAAATTAACTGAATCTTTCTTCTCATACTGAGATATGTTATGAACTCTTAACCAAACATCCTTAACTCTTATCCAAACACAATACCAAGCACGCAAATCATAATGATAGGCTCAACTACTACAACAATATAAACAATGTCAGCTTTGTCAGATAAACTTAGGAAACTGTAACTAGTAATTGGAAACATCATAACACAACCTCTACTACACAATAGACTCTATGTCCATAACTTAGCTTCAATAACATGTCTAAAACATAAATATAAAAGTGAAAGGATCCATCATAACCATACTACAAATCACAAATAGAACTCTTCCTAGGACCTGTTCAGGAACACTACTAAAACAACAACTGTATAACTATCTTCACTCAAAATCAACCTCTGCACTTATGATATCATGATGATAACATATCTAGGAAACATACGCTCAAGGATTTCTCCATTAAGCTTCCACACATGCTAATTACCATATGTTATCATCAATGATAAACATACAGTTAGCACTAGCTTGCTAGAAAATCTCCAACAATCTCCCCCTTTGGCATTGATGGCAACATATGGAATGAAAAACACCACCAATCCGAATGAGAAATTCTTTTATAACTTTCTCCATTTCCTAAAAAAAACTCCCCCAAGGATGAATCCTCCATCTACTACTGAATGCTCTGAATATCAACTGCTTTATCTCCTTACTATATACTCCCCCTTACTGTTTTGTTTCTTCTTGCTAAATAGTTACTCCCCCTTTCTAGAATAAGATGACTATTTTTTTTTCATGACTATATACTCACTCCCCCTTTGACATCAATGGTAAAGGGTGCCAAAAAAAAAAAGCACCAGTACTAGTCCTGAAGTAAATTAGTCAACCATTCATTAGTCGCTGAGGGCTGATGCACTTCTGCAAACTCTAATCAGATTCAGGGAAGGGAATTACTCTCAGCTTCTCCCTGAGATACTCAAATGTATCCTTTGGTAAAAGCTTTGTGAATATGTGATGAAGGGCCAACCACTCTGATACCACTGATGAAGGCCCACACCACCCTTACCAACTCATAACCAAATACATAGCAACATGGAGACAAAAAAAAGACAAAATGTTTTACAAAGCATAAATTAATACTTGAAAATCATTACAACTTGAGAGATCTTACAACATGAGAGCTTTCTCCAAATATGAGATCTAAAACATGAGAGATCTTACATCCTCCAAGCTTACAATCCAAGATCTTACAACTTTGAGAGCTTCCAATTTGAGAGCTTCTTCCCCAATACAAGATCCTACACCTTGAGCACTTGCTTATGAATGCTCCTATGTCTTCTTTATATAGGCATTCCACCCAAGATATTACAAAATAACCAATATGGGATAAAATATATTTATAACTACCTTGATACAAATATTAAATGCCCACCCAATTAATATTAAGCACCACCATGTGGGCCAATTACAAAATTACATTGCCTTTATGGGCTAATAAGAAAATAGAAAGTTGTAACTACCTAGCTACAAATATTAAATGCAAAAACTTTCCACAAATTTCTAAAATGCCACCTACACACCTCGATAAATGAAATGATTTCTTTTTTAAAATTTTTTTTTTTTTTTCTTTTATTCCACCTATGCACCTTGGAAAATGAAATAACTTTTTTTTCTTCTCCTTTTTTTTTTTCCTCTCTTTTTTTTTCCTTTTTTTTTTATCATGCCCCCTTTTTTTTTGTGATGCAAGATGCTCTTGCATCAGACACCCAAGGTAGGAAAAAATTTATGAATATAGATTCACAAAATGAAGTAGCCGCTGTTGATATTATTATTTTTTTCTTCTCTTCCAACACTTTGCTGGAACAAGTATCCGCTGTCGATATATTTCTTTTTTCCTTCTTTTCCAACACCTAGTTGGAGCAAGTATATGATGCCGACAATACTCCTCTGCAATCAACTTCATACATTTATAACTCTTATTCTCCTCCAAACTTGTAAGATCTAATGCACCTATAATAAACTTTGTAATACCATACAAATATTCTTTTTCATACCAAACATCACTTGCAAGGTCCTCACATAAACCATCATCATTATCTTTCAAATCCATCTTAATGTTAGCATCCCATGACTCATAAAAATTTACCTCTTTCATATCATCTTTGTTTTCTTCTTTCATGTGTTCAACAAGACATGTAACAGCTTCTTTCCTTTGACCTCCAACCAAGGTATTTCACTCTTCCTCAACTGTTGCAATCTTCATTAATAAATCATCTTCATCAACTTCAAGTTCATGAATCTTTTCATCTTCATGTTCTTCCTCTTCTTTTGTACCACTTGAGTGATACCCCAATGTTTTATACAAGCTTTCTAAGCTTCACCAAAATCAAGATCCTCTAGATACAATTCTTGAGTTTCTTGAACACAACCACCTCAATCTGCATCTTTGTCAGCAATAGTTGCCTTCTGCTAAGCGCATCTACAACCCTATTAGACTTTCCACTTTTGTATTTTAAAACAAATGTATAACTCTGCAAAAACTCAACATATTTCAAATATTTTTTATTCAACTTTTCTTGACTATTCAAATATTGCAAAGCTTGAGGATCAATATACAAAATAAACTCCTTAGGAAGTAGATAGTATCTCCACTTCTTCAATGCTTGAACTATAGCATAAAATTTCTGATTATAAATAGAATATTTTCTCTTGGCATCATTTAACTTCTCACTGAAATAAGCAATAGGTTTACCTTCTTGGCTCATAATAGCTCCTATTGCAATACCACTATCATCACAGTCTACTTGAAACACCTTATTAAAATATAGAAGTGATAAAATAGGTTGTTCTGTAACTTTCTATTTCAACAATTTAAAACTCTTATCTACCCCATTAGTCCACTTGAACTCTTTTCTATCCCCTCTTATTATTTCAGTCAAAGGTCCACAAATACTGCTAAAATTTCTGATAAAATTTCTATAAAAACTAGCCAAACCATGAAAAGATCTTACCTCAGTAGTACTCCTTAGAGTAGGCCATTCAAGGATAGCCTGTACTTTCTCTGGGTCCATTTTTAGACCTTTTTGTTGAAACTAAAAATCTCAAATATACTAACTCCTTCACAAAATTGCACTTCTTCAAATTAATTAACAATTTCTCATCTCTCAACTTCTCAAACACCATACGAATATGCATCATATGTTCCTCTAATGTCTTGCTAAAGATCAAAATATTATCTAGGTAAACAATGACAAACTTACCCAGAAATTCTTTTAGAACCTTATTCATGAGCTACATAAAAGTGCTCGGTGCATTGGTTAGCCCAAAAGACATGACTAACCACTCATACAGTCCTTCCTTTATCTTGAAGGAAGTCTTCCATTCATCTCCTTCTCTGATCTGAATCTGGTGATATCCACTCTTCAAATCTATCTTTGAGAAATACACAGCCCCACTCAAATAGTCCATAATATCATCCATTCGTGGTAATAGAAATTGGTACTTGATTATGATCTTGTTTATTGCTCTAGAATCTTTACACATCCTCCATTCTCCATTCTTATTTGGTGCTAATACTACTGGTACAATACAGGGACTCAGACTCTCTCAAATCAACCCCTTTTGTAATAACTCATGTACTTGTTTGTTCAACTCTTCACTTTCTACTGGTGTCATTCTATGTGCTGCCTTGTTTGGCAAACTAGCTCTTGGAATCAAATCTATTTGATGGTTGATCTTCTTTACTAGTGGTAATCCATCAAGTACATTATCAGATACAATATCCTGAAACTCATTCAATAAATCTACAACCTCTATAGGTACATCCTCTACTTCCTCTTTATCAGTGCTCCTACATCAATATGTCTACTAGCTAATATTTTATACTCACATAGTCCAATTTTATTTCTTTCTCTGCAACTTTCTCTCTTAAGAAGTGATATTTTATCTCAATATGTTTTTTCTTTGCATGCATCATAGGGTTCTTCAACATATTGATAGTTCTATTATTATCACAATGAATAACAATAGGATAATCAATCTAAATTCTAAAATCTTTTATCATCTGCTTGATCCAAACAATTGTAGAACAATTTAATGATGCTTCTACATACACTTCTTCTATTGTGGATTGAGAAATACAATTTTTCTTCTTTCTTATCCAAGTAACAAGCCTATATCCAAGAAATACTGCTCCTCCTGAGGTACTCTTTCTATCATCCACACATCCTACCCAATCTGCATCTGTATACACATGAAGTTCTACATTTTCTGAATTAGGATACCATAAACCATAGTCTATAGTTCCTTTCAAATATCTAAATATCCTCTTTACTACCATAAGATGCTTTATTTAGGTTCATCTACAAATCTTCCAACTATACCAACTGCATTAGAAATATTAGGTCTAGATTGAGTAAGATAGATTAGTTTACCAATAATAGACTTATACAAGGTTATGTCTACTGTTGTTGAATCCTCTTCTTTTGAAAGCTTATATCCTATTATCATAGGGGTACTTACTAGCTTGCAATCATCCATCTTGAACTTCTTCAATATCTCTTTCACATACTTAGACTGATTAATGAAAATACCTTTGTTTGTTTTCTGCACATTCAGTCCCAAAAGGTATTGATAGGTCCTATCATGCTCATTTCAAATTCTCTCTACATCTCTTTAACAAATTCTACACTAAGTTTGTCATTACCACCAAAAATAATGTCATCAACAAATATAGAAACCAACAATAATCCATCAAGTGTCTCTCTTATAAATAATTTACAATAAGTTGCTCCTTTCTTGAATCCAATCTTTGTCCCATATCAAGTCTGTCTAATAAAGTAAGTCCTTTGAGCTTCTCTATGTATACTTCTTCCTTCAACTCTCCCTTCAGGAATGCTGACTTGACATCCATCTGATATACTTTGAATTCTTTGAATGTAGAATAGGCTAGAAATAATTTTATGGCTTCCAATATGCTTACAGAGGAAAATGTATCTGAATAATCAATTCCTTCTCCTTGTACATATCCTTTACATACTAGTTTTTCTTTGTTTCTTACTACTGTTCCATCTTCATTCATCTTGTTTCTGAATATCCATGTGGTTCCAATCACATTCTTGTCACTAGGTCTAGGGACCAGTTCCCATGTATCATTCTTAATTATTTGATTTAGCTCTTCTTTCATTGCTTCATGCCAATTTGAATCATTACATGCATCTTCAACACTTAGGGGTTCAATTTTTTAAAGTAAACATACTGGTTCATCACCTATTGAACTCTTTTCTTTTGATCTTATCATGAATTTTTTGTTCTGATCTCCAATGATGTCTTCTTTTGAATGATATCTATATGTGAGTTTTGGAACATTAGGTTTGACTCTCTCATCTAACTTTTGTGTTTCTTCTTCACTTGTTTCAGGGTCATTGAATAAAACATCATTGCTATCAAACATTTCTTCAACAACTGCTTCATTATTGGTAGGTCTAGGTTCTTCTTCAATCATAGGTGCATAATCATGATATCTTTCTTGAATCATAAACCTTCCATCAATCTTTATATGAGAAATTTCAATGATCTTCTTCAATCTTAAGTTAAAACATCTATAAGCTTTGTTTTTAATAGAGTAACCAAGAAAAATACCTTCATCACTTCTTGCATCAAACTTGCCAATAGCTTCATCTTGCTTGATGTAGCACTTACTTCTAAATATTCTAAATTATTTCACTATAGGTACATTACCAAACCATAGCTCATAAGGTGTCTTGTCTGCACCTAGCCTCAATTGAATTCTATTGATAGTATAGACTATTGTGTTGACCACATCTCTCCAATAGGTGTGTGCAACTTTTCCTTCTATCATGATGGTGTGTGTTGTATCAAGTATGATCATATTTCTCCTTTCTACAATTCCATTATGCTGAGGGGTTCTAGGTGCACTTAGCTGTCTCTTTATCCCATGTTTTTCATAGTACTCATAAAATCTATTATAGGTGAATTATCCTCTTCTATCTGATCTTAGATATTTTATCTTTAATCCAGACTCATTTTCAACTTTAACTTTGAATATTTTGAACTTCTTAAGTGCTTTAGATTTCTCTTTTAAGAACCCAACCCACATCATTCTAGAGTAATCATCAAAAAAACAAAATAAAGTACATTTCAACATAGTATGATCTTGTTTGAGTTGGTCCACATAAGTCTGTATGTATTAGATCCAACTTGTTCTTTGCTAAATTGTTCTTTGCTGAATTGTTCTTGCTTTTGAATGAATTCCTCACATGCTTTCCCATCACACATGCCTTGCATATTGTATCAACTAGTTTTTCAATACTAGGGAGGTCTCTTACTGCCTTTACATTTCTTATCTTTACTATATTGTCAAAATTGATGTGACATAGTCTTTTGTGCCATAGCCAACTATCATTTACTTTAGCAAAAAAACAACTTGCTTCTAAATTAAGCTAAAAAAAATTACCTTTAGTCTTTAATCATGATGCAATCATTTCACCTTCTTTGTTATTAATGATGCACGTATTGTCTTTGAATTCAAACTGATATCCTTTGTCAAGCAACTATCCAACACTAAGTAGGTTATGATGCAAAGCATCAACATATAAAACATCATCAATGTTATTCTTTCCATCCAAAGTGATAGCTCCTCTATTGAGGATAGGTTTAGGAGTGTTGTCTCCAAATATAACCATGTTGCCTTTGTATCTATCCAAATGAACAAATCTATCCTTGTCTCTTGTCATGTGATGTGAACAACTGATGTCAATGATCCAATCAGTCATGATGTCTTCTTGTGAAATCAAAGCTAGCTCTTGTGCTTTCCTTTATTCTTCCTTATCCATTTCAACAAACATTTTTTCCATCTCTTCAATAGAAATGAATCCTATTTCATCCTCTACTGAATCTTCATCATATACTTCATCTTCATCATAGTAACATTCTTTATACTTAGGCTTGTAATTTTTGTATTTCTTAACTCTTGTAGGACATTTAGATGCAAAATGACCAATCTTGTTACATGAGAAACATTTGAATGGCAAATGACCTTCATATTTTCCTTTTCCTTTTCCTTTTCTTTCTTTATTAGCAATCATGGCAATGAAATCATCTAATTCTTTATCATCATATTCATCATCAAAATTACCATAAGTGTTCAAATATTTCTTACCATGGACCGAGGCTTTGAATGTTGTCTCACTCTAAGGCTTTGTTTTCAATCTTGATATCTCAAATGCTGAAATCTTGTTGATTAAGGTCTCTCTTTTGAAGTCTTTTGTGGACTACATAGTTTCATCAATGATGTTTATCTTGCTATCATATTCTAGTGTCAAGGTAGTCATCAATTTATCCATTATGTCTTCTTTTGAAATCTCTCCACTATTGTTTCTGATTCCTGCAACTGCTTCATTAATCCTTTGATTGTAAGCTCTGATGTTCTCTTCAGGTAGCATCTCCAATGTATTTTATATTTTCTTCCATGTCTTTCTGTGTGCAGTCTTGGCTTGAATAAGGGCTTCTTTGGCGATAGCATTTTGAGTGACAGTCTTGTTTTGCTTAAGAGTTGCATCTTCCTTTGCAAGATCTGATAAAGAGAGAATCTGAAATTCTTTAGTAGCTACTTCAAAAATCTCAAAGGCAATGCACTGAAAATGTGTCATCATTTTGTTCTTCCAATCTACATAGTTCTCTCCATCAAACTTAGGACTTTATTTTCTAAAAATGTCATCTAATCAACCTCAAGTTGTTAAAATTTCTCTCTGAGGCACTTGGCTCTGATACTAATTGTTAGGAATAGTCCCAAGAGATAACTTGGGGGGGGGGGGGTGAATCAATTATCTAAAAGACTCAATTCTTTATCCAATTAAATATAGAAGAACATTAATCATAAACATAATATAAGAACACTTAACAAAACACCACAATTTTGGTTACGGGGAAACCCAAATAGGTAAAAACTTCACTAGGAATTAGCACCCACTAAGAATTGCACTAGAGTATAATGATCCCTGTTAGAAGTGTTAGGAATAGTCCCAAGAGATAACTGAGAGGGGGGGGGTGAATCAGTTATCTACAAGTTTCAATTTTTTATCCAATTAAGTATACTTAAACATAAATCATAAACACAATTAAAGAACACTTGAACACAACACAATATTTTAGTTATGGGGAAACCCAAATAGGTAAAAACCCCGGTGGGAATTGACACCCACTAATATTCTGCACTAGTGTATAATGATCCTTGTTAGAAGATTCTTAACCTTGTTAGGAGTTTCTTTAAAATGTGTTTAGTATAGTAGACCTAGTCAAGGGTCAAACCCTATTAGGAGTCTTTTATAATTATCCCTGTTAGGGGAGAGGACGCACTGTCTGAGAGCTCACTGCTGAAAGGGGTGAAGGCTACAACCTTCTAAATAATAGATACACACTATATCTGGATCTTAGTGAACTACACTTTGACCTGCTATCTAGATTAGTTCCAATATATAGCAAAAATACTTTACTTGGTCACATAGACCTTCTTCTAATGGCTCAACACTTCTCACACTCTGCTTTGTTCTTCTTAATCAACCATGAACCACACTTAAGAAATCACAAATGACTGCCTATAAATATCTTTCCTCTAAATGATATAATCAATTTAGCCTATTAGAACCACCTTGAAATCATATTAGAGAAACCATAAAAAACTCCAATAAATATTTTGTCAGCTCTACTATGCACGCAACACATTATGGGACCTGTCCAATAAGATAATCTTAGACACACGCTACACACTATCAGCTCTACCAAAACAACTGGATCTTTCTCTGCAAGCTGAATTAACTCATGCGCTCTTAACCAAACATCAATGACACTTCTCCAAGATTAAATCCAAAGGTGCATACCCCAAAGATAGGTGCAACTCAAGAACCAATGAAATATTTTTCGGCTCTTCTGAATAAACACAGGAAACTGTTACTGGTGAATAGCAACTGTATAACTTCACTTCTACTAAATATTAGACTATGCATTCATAACTAGAACATGACTAACATGTCTTCAACATATATCCAAGCGCGCAAGGCTCCATGATAACTATATAAACAACCATACATAGAACACTATCTATTACTCTCTGAGGAACACTACTAACACCAGATGCTATATAATTGTCTGTACTAATAGTTATCCTCTACACCTATGATATCATGTTGATATCATTTCCATGCTACATATATTAAAAGCTTACTACATAAGACTTCCATGCATGCTACTTTCCATATGTTATCATCAATGAAAACATATAGTTAGTACTGGCCTGCTAGCAAATCTCCAACAATCTCCCCCTTTGGCATTGATGGCAACATGTGGAATGAAAAACTACCACCAACCCAAATGAACATTTTTTTTATAACATTCTCCATTTCCTCATCAAAACTCCCCCAAAGATGAATCCTCCATCGGCTGCAATATTTTCCAATATTTTCCATTTCCTCAATTGTACTTCTGTCATAATTGAATACTGCTCCCCCTTAGTATATTAATCCTCCTTTTGCTTCTATTTTTTCATGACTCTATATATTACTCCCCCTTTGACATCAATGGAAAAGGGCTCCATTCATTTTAAGCACTGATACTACTCTTGAGGTAGAGTAGTCAACCTTCCATCAGTCCCTAAGGACTGATGTCTTCCCTTCTTTCTTCTAAGAAGAATCAGGGAAGGGAATTACTCCCAACTTCTCCCTAAGATACTCAAAAGTATCCTTAGGCAAAGGCTTTGTGAATATATCTACCAACTAATCTTTAGTACTCACATAGTCCAACTTGACTTCTTTCTCTACCACTTTCTCTCTTAGGAAGTGATACTTGATCTCAATGTGCTTTGTCTTTGCATGCATCATAGGGTTCTTTGACATATTGATAGTGCTAGTGTTATCACAGTGAATAACAATAGGATAATAAATCTGAATTCCAAAATCCTTTATCATCTGCTTGATCCAAACAATTGTAGAATAATTCAATGCTACTATAACATACTCCACTTCTACTGTTGACTGAGAAATACAATTCTTTTTTTGCTTGTCCAAGTGACAAGTCTATCACCAAGAAACACTGCTCCACTTGATGTACTCTTTGTGTCATCAACACATCCTGCCCAATTTGCAATAGTGTACACATGAAGCCTAACATTTTTTGAATTAGGATACCATAGACCATAATCTATAGTGCCTTGTAAGTATCTAAATATTCTCTTTACTACCATGAGGTGACTTTGCCTAGGTTCTGCTGCAAATCTTCCAAATATGCCAACTGCATTGGAAATATCAGGTCTAGTCTGAGTAAGATATATGATTTTACCAATCATAGACTTGTACAATGTTATATCTATTGTTGGTGAGTCATCTTCTTTTGTAAGCTTGCATCCAGTGATCATAGGGGTTCCTACTAGCTTGCAATCATCCATCTTGAATTTATTTAATATTTCTTTCACATACTTTGACTGATTAATGAAAATACCTTTCTCTGTCTGTTGCAAATTTAGTCCCAAAAAGTATTTGATAGGACTAATCATACTCATCTCAAACTCATTCTGCACTTAGCTTGTCATTACCTCCAATGATAATGTCATCAACAACTATAGCTACAAGTAGTAGACCTTCATATGTCTCTCTAATGAATAGATTACAATATTCTACTCCTTTCTTGAATCAAATCTTTGTTAGATATCCATCTAGTCTCTCATACCATGCTCTAGGGGCTTGCTTAAGTCCATAGAGGGCATTCTTCAATCTGCATACCATATCAGGTCTATCTAATAAAGTGAATCCTTCTGGCTTCTCAATGTATACTTATTCTTTCAAATCTCCATTCAAGAATGTTGACTTGACATCCATCTGATAAAATTTGAAGTTTTTGACTGTAGCATAAGCTAGAAACAACTTAATAGCTTCTAATCTTCTCACAAGTGCAAATGTGTCTGAATAATCAATGGATTCTCTTTGCGCATATCACTTACATACTAATCTTGCTTTATTTCTTACTACTATACCATCTATTGGTGTTCTTTTTCCCCAAAGGTTAGATTGACATTAGGACTGATAGGGCCAGTGTCACATTCACTCAACACTCCAAATTTGACAAGGAAAAAGGCCAACTAACAAGGATCAAAGAGAGATCCTTCTACACTTTGAGCTCCACATCACTCAGGTGGGTATACCCCATCTGCACACAAATACAACTTGAATCACACTATAGGCCTATAGATAACTAATTGTGGAATGGTTCTCAAACCCTTGTAGATATCTTGTACCTCAATGAAACCAAGATCTCATGCAATAGCCCTACTTGCATAGAATGGGTATGAAAACTAGAGACCTATCCTAACAACATGAAAGGGAAAGGGTGGAACTTAATGTAAATGACTTTAAAGATGGGTTGAAATGTCCCCTAAGATATCCTAAGTCCCTCATAGACCAGTGCCTTGTCCAATGGGCCATAGAGTCAAATACCCTATTGCAATAGACAACTATGAAACAAGAAAGGAATAAATTCAATGTGTTGATGTCTAACATCAATCACACACCATGACCAAACCTCACTTTAACAACCCACCTGTGTATTCAAGTATGTTATCACCCATCCAAAGGTTTTTAACCCTCCCCTTAGAAGAGACCTATAAATAGATAACACATTAACCAACATCCACTAGAAGATAGGCATGACATATTTTTGACACCTCAGCTCATACATACATGAAAACTAATCCTAAACCAGTTATCTTTGCGAAGATAACTCCACTTGCAAACACATAGGAAATGCAAACAAAAAAATCAAACACCCTTGATGTATGATTAATGAATTTAGAATTCAAATGGAGATAGCTTGGTAACAGTAAGAATAAATTGAGTCCTCATACATAAGACAAATCAATTACAATATGTATTATATTCTATGAACCAACAAAGGAAAGATGGAACACCCTATATGTTGAGAGAAGGAGAAAATCTGCAGGACAGAACCTTTCTTGGAACTAATTTCCCTGAAAAGGTAGAACCTGAAACCCCTCAAACAAAAAACACAACTCCATTTATAATCCCTAGTCATCTTGGAATCCTAAAAGGATGCATCAAGCTTCGAATGACAAGGGTTAGGGTTCCAACAACTACACCAACCCTAAAATTACATCAAAATTTATTGCAGGGGAAGAGACACGTGCAACTCAAAGAAAATAAATCTCAAATAGATTTGCAATCATGAAAATTTGTGAGATCAGCATAGTAAACCAAGGAATTGCCAAGAAAACCAGTCAAATTGGCCACCTACAAACACTTTTTGAGAACAAAACCACACTCCATGGTACAATAGAACCCCCAAAAATCGATCATGGCACCCTAGATCACACTACAATCACTGGCACCACCAACCAAATCAAATCCAACTGAAGAAACCATAAAAACCAGTCCAATCTATCACTGGAAACCCTCAAAAAATTCAAATTCAAACTGCAACGGTCACATCAAAAATTTTAAAATGCAATCGTAGATCTTTTCCTTTTCCCGGAAGATTGGGTGGCTTACATTTAATCTCACAATAGTCAACTGAGCCTTTAAAAAGTCTTTTCCATGTCATTAATCAATAGCTAATAAAAAATGAGCACCTCAACATTGCGTAGCACCTCAGACCCACCCTGCCACTTAGATTTAATACAAAACATTAGTTGCATGATTGCATAGCATGAAAATGGCCTATGAAAACATGTGACAAACTACCAACATTCACCTCATCATTTGCCTTTAAGTTACGGTCCCACTTGGTACACCTGTCAAGCACCCATTCGGTGAATACCACCCAGTCACCTCTAACATAGGCCCCACCAACACCTACCATGTCACAAACCTACCAACCAATGAAAAGCCTACATCTCCACAACACCTGGCACTGGACCCATAACCATCAACCTGAATGCTTGGGAGATCAGATGGTAGTTGCATGATTGCATGGGCTCAAAAGATTCCATGTGATTATACGACCACCGTTGATTTTGAATCTGTGACTGAGATACTAGGCCCACCTGATAGAACATCCAACTCATGGTCACGCAGACCAATTAAAGAACACCACCTGTGCTTCCATGGCAGTGTACTCGCTACAATGAAAGGATACATCACAAAGTAGAATCAGTGGCTGGCGCATGTTCGCAAGCCTCTGAAAAATTTCATAATAACATACACCCACCGTTAGATCAAGATGGTGTCAGAGAGATGTCGGGCCCAGGAAAAATTAAAGCCATCGGGACATTAGAAAATTTGAGGCATTGGGACTTAGGAAAAGAAAATTAACGGGGAGACCTAGGCATAGACAAAAAAACTAAAGGGGACCCCGACATAAAACCATAGTCGCATGATCGCATACCATGAAAATGGCCTATGGGATCATGTGACAAACTACTTAAACTAACAAGGGGTCATAACCTTTTAGCACATGGGTATTTAGGACTTTAGTGCCTTAAAAAGCAACACTAAAATAGAACAGGACCAGGGCACACTAGGGTTTTTTATGGCAATGGCTAGATTATGAATTTTTGCTTAGGGCTTTAGCCAAAGATATGAAAAATATTGCAAAGGCTAGGGGAAAGGACATGAAGCCATGAAATTTTTTGCAGGTACTAACAGTGGCTCTAGTTGGGGATGTATGCCTCTTGCAAGCATGGCAAGAATTCATGAATCACTAGGTGAAGCAGACCACCTACTGGACAAAAACATAAGGACCACAAAAATTGGTAGCCAAACTAGGGAAACATGAAGGGAAACACACAATAAAAAGGGAAAAATATTTATAAAATTTTTACAATATTTACAACCATAAGAAAATCAAGGACCCTCCTAAATCAAAGGTCTGATTTTCATCTACATATGTGACTAACCACCTGCAAATTTCATGATCATCTTGAGGCCAACATATGTGAATAACCATGGACAAAAGAATAAAACTGTGATGATCACTAACCATGCTCTTCCAGTCATAACCACATTCATACTCACACTCCAAGAAGTATGGGTCATCACTTACTTCTTCCTGATGACTGGGAAAGAAAATATCATCTAGTAATGCATCAGAAAATAAAACATACTAAGCATCATGCATTACATCACAAATACCTGGCTGAGAAGGACTTGGATCCTCTGATTTACCTTCATGAATTGCTTCAACCACTAAACAACTCGTTTCCTCCATGATGTCTTCATGAACTAGATCATGAACCAGGTGAAGGTCTTCTTCACAAATTTTGTGATAGTAGGACATTTGATATGTATCATTGTTTTCATCAAAAGAAGTTTTGTCCCAATTATTGAAGACAAGGTCCTCAATACTGTCACCATCACTGTCATATTTAGCAAAAGAAGGAAAAGAATATGAACAAGAAACTTGTTCATCACTGCAATCTTTATGACAGGAAAACACACTGTCATGTCCTTCAACCTCTTCTTTTGCAGAGTCACTACATGAGGGAATCTCTGGTGAAAATGGATCATCACTATCACTTTGAACACTGACCTCATTATCAATGTCAAAGGATAGATCATAGGGGAGCTACAAATAAAAGTCCAAAATAGGTGCATACCTTTGAAATTCTTCAGCCAAGAGTGTTGAAATCCTTTCACTATTTAATGGACTTTGGGCCTTGACTTCATCTTCCTCAGCTCCACCCCTACTAAAAACATCATCCCTGTTAGGAACAAGGATAGACATCTTTGGCCTTAGATCATCTTGTGTGAAGCAATCTATGCAGGAATCATTATCTGCATCATATCCAATATTCTGCCCTTCACACAAAACATCATCACATTGGGACTAGAAAACTGCCCTCTCATGTTGACAAGAAGAAAAATCTACAGACAAAAAGGAAATATTGTCATCCTTAGATTCATCTTCAGTACTCTCATATGCATTGACCTCAATGTCAGCTTCATAATCAATATCTTCTACAAAATGAGAATCAACATCAGAAACACTGGACTCCTCATGATCAACATCAGGAACCACCAGTCTTAGTAATCTTATGTCCTCCATTAATTGCCAGTTCTCCATTTTTATCTTTGCTAATTCCTTCTTGAGAGCAGCAACTTTATCAAAATGCTCTACAAACCTAGCTCTCAACACATCCCAAGAAGGGATTGAACATGAAGGTAAAGATAGGAACCACTTCCTTCCATCATCAAAAAATATTTACACAAGTAGCCTCATAGAAACATCTTCATGTTCAACCTCCATTTCACCAAACAAACCAATGACATCATGTATATGTTGGCTTGCAGAAATAGATCCATCAGCCATGAATCTAGGCAAGCACTCCCCATCCTTAGCAGAGAACTCATGTGGGGCACCTTCAATGCCATCAAAACAAAAAGGCCTATATTCCTCCATGAGGAACTACCCACTGCTACTTATCCCTTTATGCTAGTGCTAAACACTTGATAGGGAAACATTTTCAACAAGAGAATACTTGGAAATTTTGTAGGAGAAACCTTGTTGACTGGAAGGCAGGGCAGATCTAGAGCTCACCATGCAGCTTCATCAGGTTCTTTGCAATATAGATTCACCACCTCCTTGAAGAGGAAAATATTTTGTACTTGTCTTTGTATCTTCTTCCAATCAACACAAAAATTTACTAGGATTTACACACTGTTTATCAGGAACTGCACTGATCAAACAAAGAACTCAAAATCACCACTCAGCACACAGTAAGAAGATTTTAGCAAATACTTTATTTTTACTTTTGACTCTTTATTATGGCCTCCCCAGTGGAGTCACCATCTTGTTGGTGTTCTTTTTCCCCATAGGTCAGATTGACATTAGGATTGATAGGGCCAGTGTCACATTCACTCAACACTCCAAATCTGACAAGGAAAAAGGCCAACTAAAAAGGATCAAAGAGAGATCCTTCTACACTTTGAGCTCCACATCACTCAGGTGGGTATACCTCATCTGCACACACATACAACTTGAATCACACTACAGGCCTGCAGATAACTGACTATGGAAAGGTTCTCAAACCCTTGTAGGTATCCTATACCTCAATGAAACTAAGATCTCATGCAATAGCCCTACTTGCATAGAATGGGTATGAAAACCAGAGACCTATCCTAACAACATGAAAGGGAAAGGGTGAAACTTAATGTAAATGACTTTAAAAATGGGTTGAAAGGTCCCCTGAGATATCCTAAGTCTCTCATAGACTAGTGCCTTGACCAATGGGCCACAGAGTCAAATACCCTATTGCAATAGATAGCTATGAAACAAGAAAGCAATAAATTCAATGTGTTGGTGTCTAACATCAATCACACACCATGACCAAACCTCACTTTAACAACCCACCTGTGTATTCAAGTATGTTATCACCCATCCAAAGGTTTTTAACCCTCCCCTTAGAAGAGACCTATAAACAGATAACACATTAACCAACATCCACTAGAAGACAAGCATGACATATCTTTGACACCTCAGCTCATACATACATGAAAACTAATCCTAAACCAGTTATCTCTATGAAGACAACTCCACTTGCAAACACATAGGAAATGTAAATAGAAAAATCAAACACCCTTGATGTATGATTAATGAATTTAGAATTCAAATGGAGATAGCTTGGTAACAGTAAGAATAAATTGAGTCCTCATACATAAGACAAATCAATTACAATATGTATTATATTCTTTGAACCAACAAAGGAAAGAGGGAACACCCTATATGCAGAGAGAAGGAGAAAATTTGTAGGATAGAACCTTTCTTGGAACTAATTTTCCTGAAAAGGCAAAACCCGAAACCCCTCAAACAACAAACACAACTCCATTTATAATCCCTAGTCATCTTGGAATCCTAAAAGGATGCATCAAGCTTCAGATGACTAGGGTTAGGGTTCCAACAACTACACCAACCCTAAAATTACATCAAAATTTATTACAGGGGAAGATACACAAGCAACTCGGAGAAAATAAATCTCAAATAAATTTGCAATCATGAAAATCTATGAGATCAACACAGTAAACCAAGGAATTGCCACGAAAACTAGTCAAATCGGCCACCTGCAAACACTTTTCAAGCACAAAACCACACTTCATGGTACAATAGAACCCCCAGCAATTGATCATGGCACCCTAGATCACACTACAATCATTGGCACCACCAACCAAATCAAATCTGGCTAAAGAAACTATAAAAATTAGTCCTTTTTGTCACTGAAAACCCTTAGAAAATTCAAATTCAAACTACAACAGTCACGTCAAAATTTTTAAAATGCAACCGTGGATCTTTTCCTTTTCTTGGCAGATCATTCAGCTTACATTTAATCTCACAACAATCAACTGAGCCTTTAAAAAGTCTTTTCCATGTCATCATTCAATAGCTAATAAAAAATGAGCACCTTAGCATTACGTAGCACCTTGGACCCACCCTGCCACTTAGATTCAATACAAAACATGAGTCACATGATTACAAAGCATGAAAATGGCCTATGTGAACATGCAACAAATTGTCAGCATTCACCTCATCATTTTTCTTTAAGTTACGGTCCCACCTGGTACACCTATCAAGCACCCATTCACTGAATACCACCTAGTCACCTCTAACACAGGCCCCACCGACACCTACCATGTCACAAACCTGTCAACCAATGAAAAGCCTCCATCTCCACAACACCTGGCACTAGACCCACCTTAATCAACCTGAATGCTTGGGAGATCAGACGGTAGTCGTATGATCGCATGGGTTCAAAAGATTCCATGTGATTATATGACCACCATCGATTTTGAATCTGTGACTGAGATACTGGGCACACTTGGCAAAACATCCAACTCACGGTCACGTGGACTAATTAAAGAATGCCACCTGTGCTTCCATGGAAGTGGACCCACTACAATGAAAGGATACATCATAAAGTAGAATCAGTGGCTGGCACATGTTCGCAAGCCTCTGACAAATTTCCTAAGAACATACGCCCACCGTTAGATCAAGATGGTGTTAGAGAGATGTTGGCCCAGGAAAAATTAAAGCCACCAGGACATTAGAAAATTTGAGGCATTGGGACTTAGGAAAAGAAAATTAATAGGGAGACCTAGGCATAGACATAAAAACTAAAGGGGACCCCGACATAAAACCTTAGTCGTATGATCGCATAGCGTGAAAATGGCCTATGCGATCATGCGAAAAACTGCTTAAATTAACAAGGGCTCACAACCTTTTAGCACATGGGTATTTGGGACTTTAGTGCCTTGAAAAAGAAACACTAAAATAGAATAGGACTAGGGCACACTACGGTTTTTTATGGCAACGGCTAGATTATGAATTTTTGCTTAGGGTTTTAGCCAGAAACATGAAAAATACTGCAGAGGCCAAGGGAAAGGACATGAAGCCATGAAATTTTTTGTAGGTACTAACACCATCTTCATTCATCTTGTTTCTGAATATCCACTTTGTTCCAATCACATTCTTATCACCAGGCCTTGGGACCAGTTCCTAAGTGTCATTCTTAATAATCTAATCAAGTTCTTCTTTCATAGCATCATGCCAATCTGAATCATTACAAGCATCTTCAACACTTAAAGGTTAAATTTGAGATAGTAAACATATCACTTCATTGCTAGCTGAGTTCTTTGCTTGTGATCTTGTCAAGACTTTGCCACTCTAATCTCCAAATATGTCTTTCTTGGAATGATTTCTAGATGTAAACTTTGGAACTTTAGGTGATGCTAACTCATCAGCCTTAGGAGTACTTTCTTCACTTGTCTTAGGTTCATTGAATAATACATCAATACTGTCAAACATTTCCACAATGACTATCTCACTAGAGGAGGGTCTAGGTTCTTCTTCAATCATGGGTGAGTAATCATGATATCTTTCTTGAACCATAAACTTTTCATCAATCTTAACATGAGCACTTTCTATGATCTTTTTCAATCTTAAATTGAAACATCTATAAGGTTTACTTTTAGTAGAGTAACCAAGAAAAATACATTCATCACTTCTTGCATCAAACTTGCCTACTGCTTCATCCCTCTTGATGTAGCACTTTCTTCCAAAGATTTTGAAGTATTTTACTATGGGAACATTACCAAACCATAGCTCATATGGTGTTTTGTCATTGCCTGGCCTCAATTGAATTATATTGATGGTATAGACTGTTGTATTGACCGCATCTCTCCAATAGGTGTGTGCAACTTTTCCTTCTATCATAATGGTGTATGTTGTATCAAGAATGATCCTATTCCTTCTCTCTACAATTTCATTCTATTGAGGGGTTCTAGGTACACTCAACTATCTCTTTATGCCATGTTCTTTGTAGTACTCATAAAATCTGTCTGAGGTGAATTCTCCTCCTCTATTCAATCTCAAACATTTTATCTTTAGTCCACATTCATTCTCAACCTTAGCTTTGAATATTTTGAACTTCTCAAATGCTTCTAACTTATCTTTCAAGAATGCAACCCACATCATCCTAGTATAGTCATCAACAAAAAAAATGAAATACCTTTCACCATAGTATGATCTTGTTTGAGTTTCCATCCCACCATTGTATTTGTCCAGATGAAAAAACCTTCCTTTATCACCTAGCATGTGATGTGAACAACCACTATCTATAATCTAGTCTTTCCTTATATCAGCTTGGGAAATCAATGATAGCTCTTGATTCTCTTTCTTATCTTCATGAATTGTCTTATTATTCATTTTGTCTACAATAGAAATGAATCCAATTTCTTCTTCACCTGATTCATCATCTAAAACTCCATCTCCAGCAAAGTAGCATTCCTTAGAGTACTTAGGCTTGTAAGCATTTTTTAACTTTCTAGCTCTACTAGGACACTTAGATGAAAAGTGACTGATCTTATTACATGAAAAACAATTAAATGGTAATTGACCTTCATATTTTCCTTTTGCTGATCAAGGTCTCTCTTTTGAATTTAGATGTAAGATACATGGTCTCATCAAGGATATTGATCTTACTTTCATATTCTAGAGTGAGAGTGGTCATTAACTTGTCTATAATGTCCTCTTCTGAAATCTATCCACCATTGTTTCTGATTCCAACAACTGCTTCATTAATCCTCTGATTGTAAGCTCTGATATTTTCTTCTAGTAGCATCTCTAATGCATTGTATCTTTTCTTCCATGTCTTTCTACGCGCATCCTTTGCTTGTTTGTCTCCTTCAAATATGTCTTCTAGGTGCTTCCATATTTTGTGGGTTGTATCTACCTTTTTTATTTATGAAAACTCACCATCAGATAGGGCATTGATAGGAGATTATTTAGCTATAGCATTCTAATGAAACAATTCCTTTTTCCTATTAGTAGCATCATCCTTTGCAAGGTCTTCTAAGGTAGGAATCTTGGCTGCTTTGATAGTCACATCAAAAACTTCAAAAGAAATGCACTGCAAATGGGTCACCATCTTGTTCTTCCAATCAAGATAATTCTCTCCATCGAACTTAAGAATTTATTTCCTAAAGTATGCCATCTGATAAACCTCAAGTTGTTAAACTTTCTCTCCGAGGCACTTGGCTCTGATACCAATTGTTAGAAATAGTCCCTAGAGATAACTGAGAGGGGGGGGTGAATCAATTATCTACAAGTTTCAATTCTTTATCCAATTAAGTATACTTAAACATAAAGCATAAACACAATGAAAGAACACTTGAACATAACATAATATTTTGGTTATGAGGAAACCCAAATAGGTAAAAACCTCAATGGGAATTGACGCCCACTAATATTCTGCACTAGTTTATAATGATCATTGTTAGAAGATCCTTAACCCTGTTAGGAGTTTCTTTACAATATGTTTAGTATAGTAGACTTGGTCAAGGGTTGGACCCTGTTAGGGGAGAGGATGCACTTTCTGAAAGCTCACTTCTCAATGGGGTGAAGGCTACAACCTTCTGAATAATAGATACACACTATATCTAGATCTCAGTGAACTACACTTTGACTTGCTATCTAGATTAGTTCCAATGTATAGCAAAAATACTTTACTTGGTCACATAGACCTTCTTCTGATGGCTCAAAACTTCTCACACTCTTCTCTGCTCTTCTTAATCAACCATGAACCACACTTAAGAAATCACAAATGACTGCCTATAAATATCTTTTATCTAAATGATATAATCAAGTCGACTTGTTAGAACCACCTTGAAATCATATTAGAGAAATCATAAAAAACTCCAATAAACATTATGTCGGCTCTACTATGCATGCAAAACATTCTGGGACCTATCCAATAAGATAATTGTAGACTCACACTACACACTGTCGGCTCTACCAAAATAATTGGATCTTTCTCCGCAAGCTGAATTAACTCATGTGCTCTTAATCGAACATCAATGACACTTCTCCAAGCTTAACTCCAAGGGTGCATACCCCAAAGATAGGCACAACTCAAGAACCAATGAAATCTCTATTGGCTCTTCTGAATAAACACAGAAAACTATTACTGACGAATAGTGACTGCATAACTTCACTTCTACTGAATATCAGATTATGCATCCATAACTAGAACATCAATAACATGTCTTCAACATATATCCAAGCGTGCAAGGCTCCATGATAACTATACAAAAAACCATACATAGAACATTATTTTTTACTCTGTTAGGAACACTACTGACACTAGCTGCTATATAACTATTAGAATTAATCTTTCCTTGGTTGTCACATTTACTAGGATAAACCAAGGTATCCTAAATGTTATTTTCCTTGTAATTTCTTATTCTAGATATTCCTCCTTATGAAGAATCCTACACTTGTCTCACACACTATTGAAATGTGGCATACATAGAAATGGGAGTTACAATGTAACTCCTTTCTCATATCTCTATTAAAAGAGATAGCTCTCCTTCTCTCTTCACATGATATAATTATTCTTCTTGAACAATATTGTATGAGCTAAGCTCTCACTTTCTCGTTCTCTCATTCTTAGGCATTTTTTTCACATTCATTATATCACTTGGTTTTTTTATATTTTTCCCCCTTCAAAATATTGTCTCCTTTGTTTCTTTTCTATTTGGTGAATGCTCCTAGTTTTGTGTTGATTCATGGTAAATCTTCTTACTCCTTGCTCATTGAATTAAACAATTTCCTGTCTCTCTTTATTTTGTTATTATTTTAACAATAAATGTATGTACTAATAGTTAACCTCTGCACCCATGATATCATGCTGATGTCATGTCCATGCTTCATATACTAAAATTTTACTGCATAAGACTTCTACGCATGCTACTTTCCATATGTTGTCATCAATGACAAACATACAGTCAGTACTAACCTGCTGACAAATCTCCAACAAGAAGATCTTACAACCCTATTAGGAGTTGATATTTACAATGCATTAAGTATAGTGACCTATTCAAAGGTCAAACCTTGTTAGGAGTCTTTTATATTTAACCATGTTAGTGGTGAGGACACATTGTCCATGAGCACACTTCTCAAAGGGGTGAAGGTTGTAACCTTTTGTTTAATAGATACACACTATATCTGGATCTTGGTGAGTTACAAGGTAGATCTATTATCTAGATCAATTCCAATGAATAGCATACACTTCCTTCTTAGTCACATAGACCTTATATTGATGGCTCAATACTTCACGCCTTCTGCTCTACTCTTCATTTTTAACTAACTGTCATACCTAGCAATCACAACTTGACCGGCTATAAGTATCTTTCTCTAAATGATATAATCAAGTCCTCCTATTAGAACTTACTTGAAATCATATTAGAGAAACAATATAACTCTCCAACAACATCTCCAATGGCTATACTAAGCACGCAACACAAATTAGGACCGCCCAACTCCATATGAGTAGACACATTACTTCACACTTCCAGCTCTACCAAATTAATTGAATCTTTCTTCTCATGTTGAGATACATTATGCACTCTATAAAAAACATCCTTAACTCTTATCCAAACACAATACCAAGCATGCATATCATAATGATAGGCACAACTACTACAACAACATAAACAATGTCAACTCTGTCAGATAAACTCAGGAAACTGTAACTGGCAACTGCAAACATCATAACACAACTTGTACTACATAATTGACTCTGCATCCATGAAAATATCTTTAATAACATGTCTAAAAAATAAATATAAATGTGTAAGGCTCCATCATAACCATACTACAAATCACATACAAAAATCTTCCTAGGACCTGTTCAGGAACACTACTAAAACAAATAATTGTATAACTATATTCACTTAGAATCAACCTCTACACTTATGATATCATGATGATAACATATGTAGGAAAAATATGCTCAAGGCTCTCTCCATCAGGCTTCTATGTGTGTTGCTTACCATATGTTGTCATTAATGAAAAACGTACAGTCGGCACTAGCTTGCTAGCGAATCTCTAACAGATTTCACATCCATCTGATACACTTTGAATTTCTTATAAGCTGCATAAGCCAAAAACATTCTTACCACTTTAATTCTTGTAATAGGTGAAAAAAATCTTCATAATCAATTCCTTCTTGATTTGAGTATCCTTTACATACCAATCTTTCTTTGTTTCTTACAACTTCACATTGTCCATTCATCTTGTTTCTGAATACCCATTTAGTTCCTATAACATTTTTATATTTAGGTCTAGGGACCAATTCCATAGTCTTGTTCTTCTCAATCTTATCTAGTTCTTCCTTTATTGCTTGAATCAAATTATCATCTTTACAGGCTTCCTTAGTAGTTTTAGGTTCAATTTGAAAAATTAAACATAGTTCTTCTTGTACCTTATTTCTTGTCAGAACTCCTTTTTCTATGCTCCCAATAATCTGATCAGCAGGATGATTCCTTGCTAGATTCTTATTAGGTGTCACTGTCTTAGTTCTTGCTTCAAATCTGTGTTCTAATCTTAGTTCTTCTCTTATTTTCTCAATTTAGTTCTCATTCTACAAATCATTGTCAGTTTCATAAAATAGTTCAACATTTTCTTGATCAATTCTAGGATGAACTTCTTCATCTGACTCATAATCAAGTATTCTTTCCTAAATTTTGAACTTGATGAAGGGTTCTCCCCTTAATACCACAAACACAACAAAAATAGAGAAACAACAACAATATGCAAGAATAGAAAATTGGCTTCTTATTATCTCCACAAATGTGGAATTACAAACTTTCAGAATTACAATATGCAAAGCCACATGGGCATTCCCTTACAATATTCTGTAGGACAAAGCCTCGAATCAATACCCAGATCTACTACCCACAACTATCCCGAACTGACTAAGACAACACTACAGCCTTCCTTATATAGGCAATTTTCACTGCCCGAGAAGGTTCCAGAAATTTAGCCCATGGGCTGACCAAACTTAGAATTATTTTATTTTTCAATTTATTACATCAAAGTCAGCTCAAAACAACTTTTGAAACCTAAACAGAAATTTTGAAGAAAAATTATTTTTTGCCATTTCAGGTGACCCAACTTTTGGAGACCATAAGTCATCACCCGTTGACCCAATTGACTATTATAACCCCATTTCGAAAAGGGCACGAGGATCTCTACATGCTTGATTCATGCAAGTGCCTGTCACCCAAATTTTTGACCTCATCTGGAGCCTCTAAAGCCTTCAAAACTGAGTTCAAAGTTTTTATACCCTGCTACCAATACCAAAAATCTTCAATATCTTGAAAACTAGACTTGATCTAGCCATGAAACTTTACTGGTAGGCTGATATGACTGAGATGACCCTCCACATGTAAAATCAGAACATTTTGAGATCGTATGGCCAACTTACTAAAAATAGCAAGTTTCCATAAATAGCAGCTTTGCACAAGATAGCCCTTATTGAATACAAAAATAGAAATATTTTTAGGTGATGCAAGATTGCTCTTACACCCAGGATGCTCCTGCATCAGACACCCGGGGTAATTTGAGAAGTGACCCTGTCACGACTTAGGTGTGTAAAGGAAAACCAAGACGGTTAACCTCCTCCTTTGTTAGCCATGATGAATCTGTTAGAAAGTAAAGATCCCCAAGATAACTAAGAGGGGGGGGGGTGAATCAGTTATCAGATAATTTATCCATTCAATAGCTTTAAATAATATAATCAATGTATTGATCAACCATAGAAAGATAATCATACACAATTGCACAATAACACAAGATATGTTAACTAGGGAACCTCTTGAAAAGAGTAAACCCCGATGCGAATGATGCCCACAAAATGATGCACTAATATGAAAGTTCCTTGTTAGAGGATGGACCCTGTTAGGAGTCTTATGAAATACATTTAGTACATATAAATCCCTATTAGGAGATTTTGAATCCCTGTTAAAAGATTCTAACCCGGTTAAGAGTTTATGGAAGACAGAAGGACCCACTGCCCAAATAGCTTCAAGGCAAGATCTTTGAACCCACTATCCAAAAGATCTTAGAATTATTCAATAGAATAATATGAAACATATTACCTCCTTCACACTATGCCAAAATTGTACTCTCTGCTACACAAGATCACAATTCCAGATCTATGTACTCACAAGTCTTCCTTCATCACTGAATTAGCTCTTCATGCATATATTCACATTTCAATCTTCATAGTACACATTACAATAAGGAAAACATTCTTTCTTATATACCAAACTCAAATAATTACAAATGAGTCGGTCCTCAATTACAAAATAACAAAATTCTACACGCTACACACAGAATTCACATAAAACTGTCAGCTTCCAGTTACTGTAACTTTCTCCAAACATGTCCTCAAAGTTTGCACTATGAACCACATCATCATTAATGAGTCTCCAACATCCCTTTAACTATGAAAAATCAGATTCCATCCCAGCTAAGAGATATCCTCCGATTTCTGAACATCGCTACATAGAAACACTATCTAAACATTGCTTTCACCAAAATGCTCATAACTCTTACAAATGAATGAATTTATTTTTGTGTTGTTAACCATAGGTTAATAACACACCAAAGAACATACCATCAACTGTGTAAAATCCAATCTACAATACAACATGTGCACAAAACAAAACTGTACCTACTTTCCTGCTAATATTTAGAATATCACTGTGTTGACATCAATGACAATCCAAGTCATGAATGCAACAACAACTGCTACAGAATGACTGCCAAAACACTTTGCATTAATTCCTAACAATCTCCCCCATTGGCATTGATGGCAACATAGATGAAAAATATCCAATGTTCCAAAAATCCAATACTGCAACATCACTGCAAAATATCAAATCAAATCTTGCTTCGTTTTCCTATTCAGCTCTCTCATACAATCCAAAATGTTTTTCATGTATATCTCTCCCCCATTGACATCAATGATAGAAATTTCATCACTAAGTCAACAACTTAATGTCAAAAGACACTTTTCAGAAAAATATAATAACAAGAGTCCTCATGACTCAGCTCATAAACTCCCCCATAGAGGAAGTTCCAACATCCAATCCAGAAGAAAGATAGGGCTCATATACCACTGGATGGATGCAATCATCTGCATCAATTCTCAAAAATAGGTTGGGGCATAACCCCAAGCATACCTCTCAGATACACAAATGTATCCTTAGGTAAAGGCTTTGTAAATATATCTGCTATCTGCTCTTTTGTACTTATGTACTCCAATCTTACTTCTTTTTCTGTAACAACATGATACTTGATCTCAATATGTTTAGTCTTAGAATGTAAAATAAGATTTTTTGACATACTCACTGTACTGGTGTTATCACAATGTATAACAATAGGCTCATCAAACTTTATTCCAATATCTTTCAACATCTGCTTCATCCAAATAATCTGATTACAATCATTTGCTGCTACAACATATTTTGCTTCTGCTGTGCTTTGTGAAGTACAATTCTACTTTTTACTTAGCCAAGAGACCAATTTTCCTCCAAGAAAAAAGGCTCCACCACTGGTGCTTTTCTTGTCATCAACACTACCTCCCCAATCTGCATCAGTATAGGAACATAAAGTAAAATCATCAGAATTCTCATACCATAATCCATAATCCATTGTTCCTTTCAGATATCTCAGTATCCTCTTTACTACTGCATAATGTGATTCTCTAGGTTCTGCTTGAAATCTTGCTACAATCCCCACTGAATGTGCTATATTAGGTCTTGTATGTGTCAAGTACTACAATCCTCCAATCATAGATTTGTACTTTTTTTGCTCAACTGCTGGTGTCTCATCTTTGCTAGATAACTTATGTCTGGTTACCATAGGTGTTCCAATAGGTTTAGAATCTTCCATTCCAAATCTTTTCAATAAGTCATTTAAATACTTAGTCTGACTTACAAATATACTAATGCAGGAGCATCCTGGGTGTAAGAGCAATCTTGCATCACCCAAAAAAAAATATTTCTATTTTTATATTCAATAAGGGCTATTTTGTGCAGAGCTGCTATTTATGGAAAGTTACTATTTTTGGTAATTTTCATATGTGCTCAGAATGATCTGATTTCTTTCTTGGAGGTTCATTTTGGTCATATAAGTCTGCCAGTAAAGTTTCATTTCCAGATCAAGTGTATATTGGAAGATATTGAAGATTTTTGGTATTGGCAGCAGGGTACAAAAACTTTGAACTCAGTTTTGAAGGCTTTAGAGGCCCCGGATGAGGTCAAAAATTTGGGTGACGGGTGCTTGTGTGGGTCAATCCTGTAGTATGCTTCGTGGCATTCCTAAAATGGGGTTATAATAGTCGATCGGGTCAACTGGTGATGACTTATGGTCTTCGGAAGTTGGGCCACCTGAAATGGCGAAAAATAATTTTCTTCAAAATTTATGTTCGGGTTTCAAAGGTTATCTTGAGCCGACTATGATGTAATGAAATGTAAAATAAAATAATTCTAAGTTTGGTCGGCCTTATTGGCTAAAATTCTAGAACCTTCCCAGGCGGTGGAAAATTGCCTATATAAGGAAGGCTATATTATTGTCTTAGGCAGTTCAGAATAGTTCTGGGTAGTAGATCTGGGTATTGATTCGATGCTTTGTCCTATAGAATATTGTAAGGGAATGCCCATGTGGCTTTGCATATTGTAATTCTGAAAGTTTGTAATTCCACATTTGTGGAGATAATAAGAAGCCAATTTTCTGTTCTTGCATATTGTTGTTGTTTCTCTATTTCTGTTATGTGTTTGTGGTATTAAGGGGAGCACCCTTCATCATATACCTTCCTTGCTTTGTGTTATCTGTAATCTCAAAAAATATTTCATTTCTCCAATCATGCTCATTTCAAATTCAGTCTTCATTTCATCTGCAAATTTGTCACTAGCTTCATATTCTCCTCCAAAGATAATATCATCAACAAATATGACTATAACCAACAAACCATTCTCAATTTCTTTTGTGTATAAGTTACTATCTGTTGTTCCTTTTATAAATATCAATTTCAATAAATACTTATCCAATTTTGCATACCAGGTTCTAGGTGCTTGTTTTAGTCCATATAAATCTTTCTTTAACTTACATACCATATCTCCTTCTTGTGTCAAAGGAAAACCTTTAGGCTTCTCAATGTAGACTTCTTCTTCCAATTCACCATTCAAAAATACTGACTTCACATCCATCTAATACACTCTAAATTTTTTGTAAGTTGCATATGCTAGAAACATTCTCACTGCTTCAAGTCTAGCCATAGATGCAAAAGTTTCTTCATAGTCAATTCCTTCTTGTTGTGAATATCCTTTACATACCAATCTTTCTTTGTTTCTTATCACTTCTCCTTGTTCATTCATCTTGTTTCTGAATACCCACTTTGTTCCAATCACATTCTTTTCTTCAGGTCTAGGGACCAATTCCCATGTCTTATTTTTTTCAATCTGCTCTAGTTCTTCTTTCATAGCATTGATCCAATGTTCATCTTCACAAGCTTCATTAGTAGTCTTAGGTTCAATTTGAGAAATCAAACATAAATGTACCTTATTTCGAGTCAAAACTCCTCTATCTAAACTTCCAATAACTTGCTCAACAGGGTGATGTCTTGAAGTATACCTGTTAGGTGTCATAGTTACTGATCTTGTTCCAACTGTAGATTCTTCTCTACTTTCTTCTTTATTTTCTTCTCTATTTTCTTCTCTGTCTTCTTCAGTATGACTTTCATTTAGCAAATCACTGTTAGTTTCAAAAAATAATTCTGCATTTTCAATGTTAGGCTGAGGTTGTGCTTCTCCATCAAATTCATAATCAAACATTCTTTCTTGAATTTTAAACTTCTCATCAACTTTTACATTTGCACTTTCAACAATAGTCTTAGTTCTTTTGTTATAACATCTATATGCTTTTCTTTTTAAAGAATATCCAAGAAATATTCCTTCATCACTTCTAGGATCAAACTTTCCTATATCATCATCTCTCTTTATATAACATTTACTTCCAAAAATTTTAAAATACTTAACTAAGGGTGTATATCCAAACCATAATTCATAAGGTGTCTTATTTGTATCTGCTCTGATTTGTACTCTGTTCATAGTGTATACTGTTGTGTTCACTGCTTCTCTCCAAAAAGTTTTAGCCAAATCATTTTCAAACAACATAGCTCTTGCTGCTTCAGTTATTGACCTATTTCTTCTTTCTGCAATACCATTTTGTTCTGGTGTTCTAGGGGCTGAAAGTTGTCTCTTAATGCCATTCATTTCACAAAAAGTGTTAAACTCTCTAGATGTAAATTCACCACCTCTATCAGATCTTAGACACTTAATCTTCATTCCAAATTCATTCTCAATTTTTCTTTTCATGATCTTAAACTTATCAAATGCTTCAAATTTTTCTTTCAAAAATACAATCCACATCATTCTTGTAAAATCATCAACAAGAATCATAAAATACCTTTCACCATAGAATCCTCTAGTCCTAGTAGGACCACTCAAGTCTATATGAACAATCTCCAACTTCTCTGCCGATGTGAACTTCTTATTGGGAAATGAACTCCTTTTCTGCTTTGCCATCATACATTCTTTGCAAATCATGTTAGTAGGTTTCATAATTCTAGGTAAATCTCTTACCGCAAGTGTAGTGCTCACCTTGACAATATTATCAAAGTTTGTATGACAAAACCTTTTATGCCATAACCAACTGTCATCAATCCTAGTTATCAAACATGTCATCTCAGTAAGATTCAACTGAAATACATTACCTCTAGTTTTGGATCCTTTTCCAATCAGATTTCCATCTTTATCTTTTATCACACAAGCTTTCTCAGAAAACCAAACTTGATAACCCTTATCAGCCAATTGTCCAACACTTAGTAGATTATGTCTTAGTCCATCAACAAAGTAAACATCATCAGTGTTAGTATTTCCATCAAGAGTAATAGATCCTATACCCTTAATCAAACAAGGTGCATTGTTACCAACCCTAACAATTCCTCCATCATAATTATCTAACTTAACAAACTTTCTTTTATCTCCAGTCATATGATGTGAACAACCACTGTCTATAATCCAATCAGATTTCTTTTCAACTTTTGAAACTAATGCTTTTTCTTCCCTTTTATCAAATTCAAAACTTTCTTCTTTAATTGTTACAAATCCTATTTCCTCAAAGTTATCATTATCACTGTCACTTAAATGTTTTTCAATTCCTACTTCAAAATTTTCATCATTTGCATAATAACATTCTTTAGATCTCCTAGGTTTAAAGTTGCTTCTATACTTCTTAACTCTTTTAGGACATTTAGATACAAAATGACCATATTCTTGACAAGTCCAACATTTAAAGATTTTTTTACCTTTTGGTTCTCTTTTTACAAGTAATGCAATACCTTCTTCAATCTTCTTATCTTCCTTAGATCTACTGCTGCTAGCATAATCTCCATTCACACTAGTACTTCTTGTAGGTCTAATGCTAAGAGCACTGAATGTTGTTTCCATTCTAGGTAGCTCTCCTAATAATCTCAAGTTCATCTCTATTGTTTCTAATCTTCCAAGAAGAGTCTCTCTTGAAAAGTTCGATGTACAAGGTATCACTTGTTCAATCATCTACATTGTCTACTTGAATACTGGTGTCAAAGTTCTCAGAATTTTCCATATTACTTCATTCCCTATCTTATCACCTCCACAAGACTTTATTCCTGTCACAATCTCAGACATCCTACCAATATAACTTCTAATAGATTCATCTTCCATCATTCTGATATCTTCAAATGCACAAATCCAATTATGTAATCTAGCCTTCTTTGCATGTTCATCACCTTCAAAAGTAGAATGTAAAGCTTTCCAAATTGCATGAGATATTTTCAAACATCTTACCTGACTATATTCATTCTCTGGTAGTGCTGATAAAAGTGCTTCTCTTGCAAGTATGTTACACATGAATAGATCTAGTTCATCTTTAGTTCCTACCTCTAGATTGTCTTCCGTAATGATAGTCTTCTCATTCTTTGTAATCAACCAATAACTTGGTCCTAAACACAATAGATGTGTCATCATCTTTTCTTTCCAGCTGTCAAAATTTACTCCATCAAACTTAGGGCTTTCTTTTCTAAAATTCATCATGGATCTCCTTAAGTTGTTAAACTTTTCTTTCAAGGACCTGCTACTCTGATACCAATTGTTAGAAAGTAAAGATCCCCAAGATAACTGAGAGGGGGGGGTGAATCAGTTATCAAATAATTTATCCATTCAATAGCTTTAAATAATATAATCAATGTACTGATCAACCACAGAAAGATAATCATACACAATTGCATAATAACACAAGATATGTTAACTAGGGAACCTCTTGAAAAGAGTAAACCCTGGTGGGAATGATGCCCACAAAATGATGCACTAATATGAAAGTTCCTTGTTAGAGGATGGACCCTATTAGGAGTCTTATGAAATACATTTAGTACATATAAATCCATGTTAGGAGATTTTGAATCCCTGTTAAAAGATTCTAACCTGGTTAAGAGTTTATGGAAGACAGAAGGACCCACTACCCAAACAACTTCAAGGCAAGATCTCTGAACCCACTATCCAAAAGATCTTAGAATTATTCAATAGAATAATATGAAACATATTACCTCCTTCACACTGTGCCAAAACTACACTCTCTGCTACACAAGATCACAATTCCAGATCTATGTACTCACAAGTCTTCCTTCATCACTGAATTAGCTCTTCATGCATATATTCACATTTCAATCTTCATAGTACACATTAAAATAAGGAAAACATTCTTTCTTATATACCAAACTCAAATAATTACAAATGAGTCGGTCCTCAATTACAAAATAATAAATTCTACACGCTACACACAAAATTCACATAAAACTGTCAACTTCCAGTTACTGTAACTTTCTCCAAACATGTCCTCAAAGTTTGCATTATGAACCATGTCATCATTAATGAGTCTCCAACATCCCTTTAACTATGCTAAATCAGATTCCATCCCAGCTAAGAGATATCCTCCAATTTCTGAACATCGCTACACAGAAACACTGTCTAAACACTGCTTTCACCAAAATGCTCATAACTCTTACAAATGAATGAATTTATTTTTGTGCTATTAACCATAGGTTAATAACACACCAAAGAACATACCATCAACTGCACAAAAGCCAATCTACAATACAACATGTGTGCAAAACAAAACTGTACCTACTTTTCTGCTAATATCTAGAATATCACTGTGTTGACATCAATGACAATCCAAGTCATGAATGCAACAACAACTACTATAGAATGACTGCCAAAACACTTTGCATTCATTCCTAATAGAATCTTCAATAGGTCATCCTTTACACTTGACTAGATATTCTTCATATGTCCTGTTCCTTGTGCTTCTACCAACATGACTATCCAGTATATCCTCAATCTCTTTGGTATCTGAACTAGTTGCTGGAATACTCCACTGTATTGTTGTGATCTCATCTTCAAACTCTCCCTCATGATACTCTATCAGATCTAAAATGTTAAACACTAGTGAAATATTCAACTCAGTAGGCAACTCGACCTCATATGCATTTCTTGAATCATGCTTCTTCAGTATCTTACATGGCCCAAACTTCTTCATTTTCAACTAGTTATATGTACCAAATAGAAATCTTTCCTTCCAAAAATGAACCATGACTTCATCTCCAACCTAAAATTCCTTATGCCTCCTTTTCTCATCTGCCTTAGCCTTATACTGCACATTCATCTTGGTAATATGCTTCCTCACCTCTTCGTGGATATTTTTCAAATGTTCTACAAAATCTTCAGCTTCAGCACTACTTATTTCTCCTTTATCTATCTTTCTCAACTTAGATGCATTTTTGGGACTACTCCCATATACAATTTGGAATGGTGATTTACCACTGCTCCTAATGATAGAATTATTGTATGCAAATTCTACCTATGGTAAAATCAAATCCCATCCTGTTGGCTTATCTCCAACCAAATATCTCAGCAAATTTTTCAAACTCCTATTCACCACCTCTAGCTGTCCATCAGTCTGTGGATGATGTGATGAAAAAAACTTTAAATCTATCTTCAACTTTTTCCACAATGTATGCCAGTTATATCCAATGAACTTAGTGTCCCTATCTGAAACTATACTCTTTGGCAAACCATGCAGTCTCACCACTTCTCTGAAAAATAATTTTGCTACATGAACAGCATCATTAGTCTTCTTGTAGGGAACAAAATGTGTCATCTTTGAAAATCTGTCAACTACTACAAAAATTGAATCATGTCCCTGTTGTGTCCTTGGTAAACCAAGAACAAAGTCCATACTGATATCCTCCCAAAGCTTATCTGGTATAGGTAATGGCTAATACAACCCTGTATTCTACTTCACTCCTTTCACCATCTGACATACTCTGCAACTCTGTACAAACTTCTTAACATCTTGCTGCAACTGTGGCCAATAATAATTCTCACTGACCAAAGAAAGGGTTTTATCACGACCAAAATGTCCATCCAATCCTTCGCTATGCTTCTCTTTGATGATATTCTCCCTCATAGAACTTCATGGAATGCACAACTGACTCCCTCTGAATAGCATATCATCCTAGATGATAAAATCTAGCCACTTCATTCTGTCTAGAGTAACAGGTTCTTTACAAGCTTTTCAAGCTTCACCAAAATCAAGATCCTCTAGATACAAATTCTTGAGTTCTCTGAACCCAACCACCTCAATCTGCATCTCTGTCAGCAATAGTTTCCTTCTGCTAAGCACATCTGCAACCCTGTTAGACTTTCCACTTCTGTGTTTCAAAACAAATGTATAACTCTGTAAAAACTTGACCCATTTCAAATGTCTTTGATTCAAATTTCTTTGACAATTCAAATATTGCAAAACTTGATGATCAGTATACAAAACAAACTCCTTAGGAAGTAGATAGTGTCTCCACTTCTTCAATGCCTGAACTATAGCATAAAATTTTTGATCATAAACAGAATACTTTCTCTTGTCATCATTTAACTTCTCATTGAAATAAGCAATAAGTTTACCTTCTTGGCTCATAACAGCTCCTATTGCAGTACCACTAACATCACAGTCTACTTGAAACACCTTATTAAAATCTAGAAGTGCTAAAATAGGTTGTTCTATAACTTTCTATTTCAACAGTTTAAAACTCTTATTTGCCCCATTAGTCCACTTGAACTCTTTTCTATCCCCTCTCATTGTTTCAGTCAAGGGTCCACAAATACTACTAAAATTTTTGATAAAATCTCTGTAAAAGCTAGCCAAACCATGAAAATATCTTACTTCAGTAGCACTCCTTGGAGTAGGCCATTCAAGGATAGTCTGTACTTTCTCTAGGTCCATTTTTAGGCCTTTTGTTGAAACTACAAATCCCAAATACACTAACTCTTTCTTCACAAAATTGCACTTCTTCAAATTAATGAATAATTTCTCATCTCTCAGCTTCTCAAACACCATATGAATATGTATCATATGCTCTTCCAATGTCTTACTAAAGATCAAAATATCATCTAGGTACACAATGACAAACTTACCTAGAAATTCTTTCAGAACCTCGTTCATGAGCCGCATGAAAGTGCTCAATGCATTAGTTAGCCCAAAAGGCATGACTAACCACTCATATAGTCCTTCCTTTGTCTTGAAGGTAGTCTTCCATTCATCTCCTTCTCTGATCTGAATCTGGTGATATCCACTCTTTAGATCTATCTTTCAGAAATACATGGCTCCACTTAAAAAATCCATAATATCATCCATTCGTGGCAATGGAAACCTATACTTGATTATGATCTTGTTTATTGCTCTAGAATCTATACACGTACTTGATTATGATCTTTTTTATTTCTCTAGAATCTATACACATCTTCCATTCTCCATTCTTCTTCGGTGCTAATACTGCTGGTATAGCACAGGGACTCAGACTCTCTCAAATCAACCCCTTCTACAATAACTCATGTACTTGTCTGTTCAGCTCTTCACTTTTTTCTGGTGTCATTCTGTGTACTGCCTTGTTTGGAAAATTGGCTCCTGGAATTAAATCTATTTGATGACTGATCTTCCTTACTGGTGGTAATCCATTAGGCACATTATCAGATACAATATCTTGATACTCATTCAACAAATCTGCAACATCTACAAGTACATCCTCTACTTCTTCTTTACCATCTTTTGGAATTAAAGCAAAACACACATGCTCATGCCTCATACCATCTAGGAATTTTCTTCCAGCAACAAATATTATTTTTACATTACCACATACCTTTTCTTCGGTCTCCTTCAATGACTTTAGCTTATCTCGCACTCCATCCTTTGTTAGGGAATAGGTATTTGCACGACCATCGTGTACAACAAATCTATCAAACTACCATGTCCTACCCACCAACATATGACATGCATCCATAGATATGATATCACATAGTACCTCATCTTGGTATCCACCAATATTGAACTTTACTAGGCACTGTTCACTAGCCATGACCTTGTGGTCATCCTGCACCCAGGCAATCTGATATGGATGTGGGTGTTTCTGTCTCTTGAGCTTCAACTTTATCACCATCTCTTCTGACACCAAATTGTCAGTGCTTCCACTATTAATAATCACATCACAGCATTTTCCCTCACACTTGCATCTAGTGTGAAATAGGCTCCTCCTTTGTTCAGGTTCATTCTCACCACTCAATAGGACTCTTATGTTAATCAACATTTCTCCTCTTTCAACATCTTCTGAATTTGATGATCTAGCATCTTCATCTACATGTGCAACTCTAGCCTGGCCTTCATTCCTCCTATTTTTCCTTCCTTGGTGTTGAGGACATTCAAATGCCCTATGACCTTCTTCTCCACAGTGAAAACATGTTCCACAGAAGCCTCCTCTTCTTGAACCTTGTCCTCTTCCTCTTCATCTCTAATCCCTACTATTCTGTCATGAAAATGATTGGAATTGTTCCCTCTCTGATTTTGACTACTACTGGCCTCATCCTTCTTTTTTAGATTTTCATTTTGGCCTCCATATGACCATCCACTAGATCATCCACCACGACCTCTTCCATTTTGTCTGCTCTCAAACTTCTTGTTCAGCTTTTCCTCCACTTTTAGGGAAAATTGGTACGCCTCTTCAATATTATTTATTCGAACCAGATTCAGCTCCTCCTAAATGCTTGGCTTCAACCCATTAAGGTAATGAGCAACTTTCTCCTTATCAGCTTCCACATGTCCTTTTCTGATGAGAATTTGATAAAACTCTTCTCTATACTCCTAAACAGATCTTTTTGCTTGCTTCAAACTTTGCATCTTCTTCAGTAGGTCAAGCTCATAATTAATAGGAATGAACTATAACTTCAATTTATCCACCATCTAATCTCATCTTGTGATTTTATCTTTCCCTCTTCTATTTCACTCTAATTGAATCTCTTGCCACCAGATCTTCGCATGACCTTTCAGTCTGGCCTTCACAAATTTGACCCTATCAGGATCCTCAATATCTTCACACTCAAAATATTCTTCACATTCATTGATCCAGTCGATCAATTCTTCTAGGTTAAGATTTCCAAAAAATGTTAGGACCTCAATCTTAGGTCTTTTCCCAATCTTGGAAATGTTTCAAAAAAGTCTTTCTTCCTCCTGGTTCACAACTTCGACTTCTCATTCTTGATCTTCTTCTTCGGCTTCATCCTCACTTTCATCTTTGACATTAAGATTTATTCCTCTACGAATCTCCTCTTGCAATGCTCACACTTGTCTCTGCAGTTCCCTAACCTTAGGTGTTACAACACCAACTCTTTTGCCACGTTCCCTTCATGGAGGTATTTTTGTGATGCGCGTTGAAACCCTAACCACGGTCCTGGTGCAAACTTCCTCATAGTTAGCGATCTGTTTACACACTCAAAAAAACCTACTCTAATACCACTTGATGAAGGGTGCTCCCCTTAATACCACAAACACATAATAGAAATAGAGAAACAACAACAATATGCAAGAATAGAAAATTGGCTTCTTATTATCTCCACAAATGTGGAATTACAAACTTTTAGAATTATAATATGCAAAGCCACATGGGCATTCCCTTACAATATTCTATAGGAAAAAGCCTTGAATCAATACCCAGAACTATCCCGAACTACCTAAGATAACACTACAACCTTCCTTATATAGGCAATTTCCACCACGCGAGAAGGTTTCAGAAATTTAGCCCATTGGGTCGACCAAACTTAGAATTATTTTATTTTTCAATTTATTACATCAAAGTCAACTCAAAATAATTTTTGAAACCTAAACAGAAATTTTGAAGAAAAATCATTTTTCGCCATTTCAGGTGACCCAACTTTCAGAGACCATAAGTCATCACTCGTTGACTCGATTGACTATTATAACCCCATTTCGGAAAGAGCACGAGGAGCTCTACAAGCTTGACTTGTGAAAGCACTTCTCACCCAAATTTTTGACCTCATTTGGAGCCTCTAAAGCCTTCAAAACTGAGTTCAAAGTTTCTGTACCCTGCTGCTAATACCGAAAATCTTCAATATCTTCAAAATTAGACCTGATCTAGCCATGAAACTTTACTGGTAGGCTGATATGACTAAGATGAACCTCCACATGTAAAATTAGAACATTCCGAGATCGTATGGCCAACTTACTAAAAATAGCAAGTTTCCATAAATAGCAACTCTGCACAAGATAGCCCTTATTGAATACAAAAATAGAAATATTTTTGGGTGATGCAAGATTGATCTTACACCTAGGATGCTCCTACATCAGAACTTCTCATCAACTTTAACATTTTCACTCTCAACAATAGTCTTAGTTCTTTTATTGAAACATCTATAAGATTTTCTTTTCAATGAATAACCAAGAAACATACCTTCATCACTTATGGGATCAAACTTACCAATGTCATCATATCTCTTAATATAACATTTTCTTCCAAAAATTTTGAAATACTTAATTGACGGTGCATGTCCAAACCATAATTCATAAGGTGTCTTGTCTATGTCTGCTCTGATTTATACTATGTTAATTGTATATACTATTGTATTCACTGCTTCTCTCCAGAATGTCATTGCCAAATCATTCTCAAATAACATAACTCTTACTGCTTCAGTTACTAATATGTTCCTTCTTTTTGTAATACCATTTTGTTCAAGTGTTCTAGGAGCTGAAAACTATCTCTTAATACCATTCACTTCACAAAAGGTATTAAATTCGTTAGAAGTAAATTCTCCACCTATATTAAACCTTAAACATTTAATCTTCATTCCAGATTCATTCTCAACTTTGTTCTTAATCAATCTAAACTTGTCAAATGCTTCAATTTTTTCTTTAAGAAATGCTATCCACATCATTCCAGTAAAGTCATAAACATAAATCATAAAATACCTTTCACCATAGAATCCTCTAGTCCTTGTGGGACCGCTCAAATTTGTATGAACAATTTCTAATTTTTATGTTGTGGTGAACTTCTTACTAGGAAAAGAACTTATTTTCTACTTTTTCATAACACAGTCTTTGCATATCATGTTAGTAGGTTTCATAATCTTATGCAAATCTCTTACTGCAAATGTAGTACTTACTTTCACAATGCTATGAAAATTTATGTGACAAAACCTTTTGTGTCATAACCAACTGTCATTAATCTTAGTAATCAAACATGTCTTCTCAACAAAATTCAACTAAAATACATTACCTCTAGCTTTTGATCCAATTCCAATCATATTACCATTCTTATCCTTGATCATGCAAATCTTCTCAGTAAACCAAACTTGATATCCCTTATCAACTAACTATCCAACACTTAAAATATTATGTTTCAATCGATCCATAAAGTAAACATCATTAGTGTTAGTCTTTCCATTAAGAGTAATAGATCCTATTCCTTTTATCAAGCAAGGTACATTATTTCCAACTCTAACAATTCCTCCATCATAGTTGTTAAACTTTATAAATTTCTTCATATCTCCAGTCATATGATGTGAACAACCAGTGTTTATGATTCAATTAGTTTTCTTTTCTACTTGAGAAACTAAAGCTTTTTCTTCTCTAACTTCAGTTTTAGAGTTTTCTTCTTTTATTGCTACAAATCCTATGTCATCACTTTCATTATGATCACTTTCACTTAATATTTTCTCAATGCTAGCCTCAAATTTTTCATCATTAGCATAGTAAAGAACTTTTAGGTTTAAAGTTCTTATATTTCTTCACTCTCTTAGGGCATTTAGAAATGACCATATTCTTGACATGTCCAACATTTAAAGATTTTCTTACCTTCAAGTTCTCTTTTCAAAAGCAAGGCAATTCCTTCCTCAATATTTATGTCTTATTCAATCTTAGATTTGTTGCAACTGGCATAATCTCCACTGAAACTTGTACTTCTTGACAAAGTAGGATGAACACTAAGTGCATTGAATGTTGTCTCAATTCTAGGTAGATCTCCTGACTGTCTCAAGCCTATCTCTATTGCTTCTAATCTTCCAAGAAGAGTTTCTCTATTAAAATTTTCAGTACAAGGTATAACTTGTTCAATCATTTGTATTGTCTACTTAAACACATGGGTATGTGTCTTTAGATCTTTCATATAACTTCATCTTTAGTTTTGTTTCCTTCACAAGCTTTGATACTTGCAACAATCTTTGATATCCTACCAATATAACTTCTAACAGATTCATCTTCCATCATCTTTACTCTTTACTCCTTTGACTGTGCCAAACCACACCAACTGTTCTACTAGATCTCAATACCAGATCTACTTAATTTGCATATCCTCTTATAATATCATATCATTTCTCAATCCACACTTCTCTTTTTTTCTTATATATCAAATCAAGGAAAATGATCATTCCTTTCTACCTCACTCAAATAATTTACAGTAGAGTTGGCCAACTAGGCTTAACCATTACAAAAATATAAATCATTACACATTACATAATATTTCATAACCACATAAAAAATGTAGGCTTCCAAACTAAATAATTCTTCTCACGTGTGACCTTTGACTATGTTGTCTCATCCAAGCCACCTCTGAAATTTCATCAACCTCTTTTCAACTTTGCATGTCCAGATTCTATCCCGATTAGGAGATATAATCTAGCTATCACAAACTGCTTCTCAGGAACACTGTCTGAATACTATTTCCACTAAATTACACATAACTGTCATGAATCATTGAATTTTTGTATGCACTCTTAAACATAATCTTAGGACATAATATAGAATCATCTCTCAACTCCACATAGCTTGATCTTCAATTCTCCATGTGTGCTAATACAAAAACTATCTACTTCTCTATTATTTTCTAGTAAACCAATGTGTTGACATCAATGACAAACATAGTCATAAATGCAACATCCAACTGCTACAAAATGACTCTGAATAATCCCCCATAGGACATATTCATCATTCACTCCCAACATATGCATTGGGTCTAAAACCCACCAAAATTCAACCCTCAAGGTATAGGTCAAAATAGGTTCAATCTATACTTAGTATAGGTCGAACTAGGTTTTACATATACCTAAAAGGGTAAATTTCAAGGCAGATTTTGTGGGACTTAAGAAGTATTAAGAGGTTCGGGGAAAAATGGAAAGATAAGTAGGAAAATGAAGCATAAATACATCTATAATAAAGGAGATCACTAAAATGGGGCCCAATAGGTCCTAGAGATTCCAAATTAATAGGTGCTAACTTTTTAGGACTATACAATATGTAAATGGCCAAATTGATCAATAAAATTAACCAATAAATGACCAAAAATAGTTGTCATAAATTTGGTCATGTTATAAATGACTTACAATGAACTATCACTAGTCGTATGACCAACCTTAGTCATTTATAGGCATTTTTTAGTAGTTTTTAGTCATTTATTGTTATTTTTCTACTTTTGAGACTACATAGTTGATAAATTTTCTTAGCTAGAGACATGTTAACAATCACATCAATCTTATCCATACTGACTTCGATTCCTCTCATATTATAGAGACATATTCGGTTGAAGATAAGTTGAAGGTTGTTAACATGATCTTGGAGGATAGACTTCACCAGGATGTCATCCACATAATCATGCAAGATCTTATGAATAAAATCATGGAAGATGTGGTCCATTGCCCGTTAATATGTCATACTAGTGTTCTTCAACCCAAACAACATGTCAACATAACAAAAAACTCCTCAAGGGATAGTAAAGGTAGTCTTGCATTGATCTTCCAAATTTACACGAATTTGATTGTATCCTGAGAAAGCATCCATAAAGAATAATAATACATGGCCTATTGTCAAGTCAACAATCATGTTGATATTAGGAAGAAAAATAACATCTTTTAAAGATGCCTTATGGGGTCTATATTCGATATCCAAGGCAAGTAGTCAATAGAATAAATAAAGCCATCCTTTATAAGCTTTTTTTTTTTTTCTCGACTAACAAAGCGATCCTAGGTTTCATCTTTTGGATCTTTTGTTTTACTAGCTTAGCATCAAGAGCCAATACAATATTGTAAACCAGTATTGATTCATTAATACATGTCATGTCCTTGTATGCCCAACTAAAAACATCTTGGTTAAGGAGATCAAAATGTGACTCGACTTTCTTAGCAAAAAGGTACTTACCAACCTTAATGATCATCTTAGGATGTTTAAGGTCTATAGGTACATCAATAATACCCCCTTTAATGAGGGCAGTCTAGTCCTCTAGATGTGGTATCAAATTTTTCTTACCATTAAGAGATAATATTTCTCCTTCATCATCATTCTTAATATATTCCTTGAAGTATGCCTAGCTCCCCAAGTAGTAAAGGAACTATCAATTGTGATGATAAGAAGGAAAATTTTCATAGACACCTAAGAACTCCTTAAGGTCTTCCTCTGAAGAGAAAACATCTAAAGGAACCATTGTAGAGGTCATATCAATATCCATGTACTTAGGATGAACTAGCTCAAGAGGTAGAGGCTAGCAAGTAATTGTGTTGACATTAAACCATGGCTTTTCCTTATGGGACATGTGGAAGTATCCAAGCCTAGTGTTATGATGCCTGAGCTTTGGTTCCAAAGGAACTTGAATACCTTCCTCATTAGGACCACAACCTCTACCATCATAGCCACATTTCAAAACTAATCTATATCATACTCCATAGTTGGACTTAAGTTCTTTGGAATTTTGAGGGTAGTATAGAAGAGATGATCAACATGATAGGTGTCACTAGGATTCAAATAAGTGTAATCTTCTTTTATAGCCATAACGAAGGAGATCTTTGGAATCTTTGAATTGACAAGGTTGAAATTATATGCACTGATGTGAGAATGAGTAAAGTCTAAAGTTCCCCAATCATCACCTAAACATGATTTGACATGAGTTAAAGGAGGACCTTTAGTCAATTCGATGGAGGTTGGTTTAGGGTTTTCTATCTCGAGAAGATCCACTTTGGGTTGATCAACCTTAGGATGATCTACCTTGAGGGTTTTGATTTATCCATCATGTCATCTTTCGTGGCAACCTTCCCTTGATCACTCACATTAAGTGGTTCCAATGAGGAGGATGTTGACATGTTATAAGACATCTTTGGATGTAGATATGAAAAGTGGGAGCAATCAAGGTCTGTCCCACGACTACCATTTGGCATAGATGCATGGCATCAAGGTCAACCTTCATTGTGACCACTTGATTATCAACTAAAAACTTAATAGTTCCATGAAAGGTAGATGATACTGCTCCTAAGGCATGAAGCCAAGGACTACCCAATAGAATATTATAAGCTAGGGCCCTAGCATGACATACACCAAGGTATGTATGGTAGCAGGTCCAATTTTCAGGGGTAATATAATAGTACCCATGGAATGCTTCCCATTATTATCAAAAACTTATATGGATAATAATTATAAAGACAAAGAGTTCTTATCCACATTAGTTTTAGGTAGAAAATCCAAACCACAAACATTTTGTCCTAACCCAGTGTCAAAAGGGGTTCATCTTATATCCACACCATTGAGAAAAACTATAATCATAAAAGGATCTGTAAGATTCCTAATTTCTAGGGGTGGAAGTTCATGTAGATAGAATAAATTATTAAGATGAATAAATTATTAAGCGTGTTCTCATGTATATGATCCATCAACGCAATCAAGTCTATTGGCTTCCTAGAAGAAGGGAGCATGATCTTTTGAAGAGCTTCTTGAAGCATTCCATGATAAACTAGGGTATTCTAAAGAAAATCCCAAAGTGAGATCTTAGCGAGAGTAACTTGAAGTTGTTTTATAAGATCATAATCACTGGTTTTCTTAGTTGTGAGCTTAGGTGCTTGTGGGAGGTCAGATTGAGAAGGTGGTATAATTGTACTAGTAGGTTGATTGACATTTTTCCTTATTCCTCCTAGAGTTATAGGTATGAGCAATGGAGTTGTAAGGATCATTCCTAAATCAAGAGAATTTAGTAAATACATCTAGTGAATTAACATCAAATGCTTTACCATAAATGGATTTTAACTTCTTAGGAGGACTTGAAATAATCACACAAATAACTAGTCTCTTGAGCTTTGTTGGAGTTGTTCACACAACCATGTTTTTTGATAAGTAGGAGATATTTTCCACATCAAGTCAAATTGTGATATTGCTATCAGGATCCAACTGTGTAGTTTTTTAAGTCAAACTCATTGACCCATGATTGATGAGTAGTATTTCACATGAACCCATCTCTCATGAGGATGAATGGAACACTTAGCACTCATTGGATCTAGGTGATGCTCATAGAGGTGAAGCACTGGGACTTCTCGGGAGGTCACCCATCCCCGTACTACTCCAGCTTGAGCACGCTTAACTACGGAGTTTCCTCCATGGCTAAAATCACTCTACTTGCATTCTCATTTGCTAAACCTTCACCAAGTATTGTTCCTTATGAACCATTCATTAGAAATCCCCTTAAGCTCATCAATTGATAAGTAGGAGATATTTTCCACAGCAAGTCAAATTGTGATATTGCTATCAAGATTCAACTATGTAGTTTTTTGAGTCAAACTCATTGACCCATGATTCATGAGTAGTGGTTCACATGAACCCATATCTCATGAGAATGAATGGAAAACTTATCACTCATTGGATCTAGGTGATGCTCACAGAGGTGAACACTTGGTGAAGGTTTTGCAAATGAGGATGCAAGTAGAGTGGTTTTAGCCATGGAGGAAACTCTGTAGTTAAGTGTGCTCAAGCTGGAGTAGTACTGGGATGGGTGACCTCATGGGGAGTCACGGTGCTTCACCTCTATGGGAATCACCTAGATCTAATGAGTGCTAAGTGTTCCATTCATTCTCATGAAAGATGGGTTCATGTGAACCACTACTCATGAATCATGGGTCAATGATTTTGACTCAAAAAACTACACAGTTGAATGCTGATAGCAATGGAAAATATCTCCTACTTAACAATTGATGAGCTTAAGGGGCTTTCTAATGAATGGTTCATAAGGCACAACACTTGGTGAATATTTTTCAAATGAGGATGCAAGTATAGTGGGTTTATCCATGGAGGAAACTTTGTAGTTAAGTGCGCTCGAGCTGGAGTAGTACTAGGATGGGTGACCTCCCAGGAAGTCCCGATACTTCACCTCTATGAGAATCTCCTAGATCCAATGAGTGCTAAGTGTTCCATTCATTATCATGAGATATTGGTTCATGTGAACTACTACTCATGAATCATGGGTCAATGAGTTTGACTCAAAAAACTACATAGTTGAATCCTAATAGCAATATCACAATTTGACTTGCTGTGGAAAATATCTCCTACTTATCAATTGATGAGCTTAAGGGGTTTTCTAATGAATGGTTCATAAGGCACAACACTTGGTGAAGATTTTGAAAATGAGGATGCAAGTAGAGTGGGTTTAGCCATGGAGGAAACTTCGTAGTTAAGCGCGCTTGAGCTGGAGTAGTACTGGGATGGGTGACCTCCCGAGAAGTCTCGGTGCTTCACCTCTGTGAGCATCACCTAGATCCAATGAGTGCTAAGTGTTCCATTCATTCTCATGAGAGATGGGTTCCAGTGAACCACTACTCATGAATCATGGGTCAATGAGTTTGACTCAAAAAACTACACAATTGAATCCTGATAGCAATATCACAAACATGTTATTCACAAAATCTTTAGTCCTTAATGAAGGCATTTTTATGTTCGAAAGGTGTTTGGTGGACTTTGAGACATAAGAGGACACACCTAGAAAATCATCTAGGGTGTCATGCAACATGTCAAATTCATCATTTGGGAATGCCTAGTTGAATGAATCAAATATTTGAAGAAAGAGATCTAACATCTAGGCACTCATGTCACGTTCACCAAAATATAGAGCAATGGATTTTCTACCTTCCAAAGAGAAAATCTTCCTTACACTACCTCACTTCTACTAGTTCTCTAGTGAGTTAGGGGATTACGACACTTGAAACAAAGTAAATCTAATCTTGCAAGATAGATAAAATAACTCAAAATATACTATCAATGTAACATAAATGAAATAAGTGTATACATTGACTATGTTGAAATACCAAATAACATGCCAAAATAGAAAAGGCTGAATAATTAAGACCTACTAACAAATATGTTTATTTTGGCTACAAGAATTTAAAATATAAATATTAAACAACATACCTTGGAATTTTTAATCTCTAGGCCTTAGATGACAGTGTGATGTGTGAACATTTGTGTGTCACACCAGAGTCCTCTCTATTAGAAAATAGCAAATGTCTACAACTTGATCACAGTACATTATTTTCGCCTCCCGAACCTATTTGTCACCTACACACAAAAATATAGAAAATTGTTGTGGGTCGTATAGGGGCTTGCCATAGTCAAACCCCCACTTTGGTGTTTCCACCTCCACGGATAGCCATATAGATAGATCATAATAAAATTGATATAAAGACAAGTAATAGAAACAAACCCCAATAGTGGTGGAGAACCCTATTATACAAGACAAGCAATAGAAATGAGTCCTTGCTTAATGGAGGAAAACCCTTTAAACACAATGATAAAATGATATGAAAACAATATAGACAACTGCTTGAAATTGACAAAGTATATAAAAGATAAAGAGATGATATCTTTGCGTAGTGTAGACCCCTCTCCTTGAAAGGTGGGAAGAATGGCCTACACAATAAGCTTGGTAGAGGTTTTATTTGAGTAATGGAAGAGTGAGAACTAAGAGATCATGAGCCAAGAGAGAGAGAATGAATGAAAATGAAGGCTTTTTTATTGCTCAAAATGGACAGTGGTAGTCATTTTGTACATGCCCAAGAGAAGGGACATGTGTCGAAAGTAGTGTAAGAAGCAAATACTTTCTTTTTTAATTGAATTTCATGAGGACGAGTGTGCACCACAAAAATATTTGTGTGCTATGTTGTCTCTCGACCATATTCAATCCAAATTCAAATGAGGAGTCATGGACACTTAGCTATCAAGGTTCATGATATCAAAATTTGGATACTTGATCATGTACCTTGGTCATAAATGCATGGGGTCCAATGCCCAAGTGACATAAATGTGCAAGATGCAATTTTGTGACACTACATTCATTATGTTCTATAGTATGTGATTCTTGTTCATTACCGAGAATGAATACCCCCAATGAAATGCTTGTGATGGGTAATATGAATGCTTAAAAGTAACTCATGATCTTGCACTTATTGCTACATGGGTGAAGAGGTTGGAGTAATTCCCCTCCTTTTTCATATGAACATAATGGTTCAACTGCAATAGTCATGAGGTAACTCCTTTAATTTATAAGTATATATATTTATATATGAGTTGTAAGTAGGCAGATAGGTAGATAGATAGACAAACTGACTGACCAACTGATTGACTGACCGAAAGATAGATAGATTGACTAACTGAACTACTGACCAACTGATAGACAAATAGATAGTACGCCCCTCAAATATATATATATATATATATATATATATATATATTGTTAGGAATAGTCCCAAGAGATAACTGAGAGGGGGGGGGTGAATTAGTTATCTATAAGATTCAATTCTTTATCCAATTAAGTATACTTAAACATAAAGCAGAAACACAATGAAAGAACACATGAACACAACACCAATATTTTGGTTACAGGGAAACCCAAATAGGTAAAAACCCTGGTGGGAATTGACACCCACTAATATTCTGCACTAGAGTATTATGATCCTTGTTAGAAGATCCTTAACCCTGTTAGGAGTTTCTTTACAATATGTTTAGTCGAGTAGACCTGGTCAAGGGTTAGACCCTATTAGGAGTCTTTTACAATTGTCCCTGTTAGGGGAGAGGACGCACTATCCGAGAGCACACTGCTCAAAGGGGTGAAGGCTACAACCTTCTGTTTAACAAATACACACTATATCTGGATCTTGTTGAACTGTGCTTTGACCTATTGTCTAGATCAGTTCCAATGAATAGCTTAAGTACTTTACTTGGTCACATAGACCTTCTTTTGATGGCTCAACACTTCACACACTCTTCTCTACTCTGCTTAATCAACTATGAACCACACTTAAGCAATCACAAATGACTGCCTATAAATATCTTTCCTCCAAATGATATAATCAAGTCAGCCTGTTAGAACCATCTTGAAATCATAATAGAGAAACCATAACAAACTCCAATAAGCATTATGTCAGCTCTACTATTTACGCAACACATTCTGGGACCTGTCCAATAAGATAATTGTAGACGCACGCTACACACTATCGGCTCTACCAAAACAACTATAACTTTCTCCTCAAGTTGAATTAACTCATGCACTCTTAACCGAATATAAATAACACTCCTTTAAGCTTAACTCCAAGGGTGCATACCCTAAAGATAGGTGCAACTATATAACTAATAAAATCTTTGTCGGCTCTTCTGAATAAACATAGGAAACTACTGCTGGCAAATAGCGACTGCATACCTTCACTTCTACTCAATATCAGACTATGTGTCCATAAATGAAACATCACTAACATGTCCTCAACATATATCCAAGCACCCAAGGCTCCATGATAACTGTACAAAAAACCATACATAGAACACTGCTTGTTACTCTGTCAGGAACACTATTGACACCAGATGCTATATAACTATCTATACTAACAGTTAACCTCTGTGCCCATGATATCATGTTGATATCATGTCCATGCTTCATATACTGAAAGCTTACTACATAATACTTCCATGCATGCTACTTTCCATATGTTGTCATCAATGACAAACATACAGTCAGTACTGGCCTACAGGCAAATCTCCAACAATCTCCCACTTTGGCATTGACGGAAACATGTAGAATGAAAAACAACCACCAACCCAAATAAAAATTTCTTTTATAAAATTCTCCATTTCCTCTTCAAAACTCCCCCAAAGATGAATCTTTCATCTACTACAATATTTTCTAATATTCTCCATTTCCTCAATTGTACTGCTGTCATAACTGAATACTACTCCCCCTTAGTATATTACTCCTCTTTTTGCTTCTATTTTTCATGACTCTATATATATATATATATATATATATATATATATATATATATATATATATTACTCCCACTTTGACATCAATGGCAAAGGGGGACATTCATTTTAAGCATTGGTACTACTCCTGAGGTACTGTAGTCAACCTTCCATCAATCCCTAAGGACTGATGCCTTTCCTCCTTTCTTCTAAGTAGAATCAAGGAAGCGAATGACTCCCAACTTCTCCCTGAGATACTCAAAAGTATCCTTAGGCAAGGGCTTTGTGAATATATCTACCAACTGATCTTTAGTACTCACATAGTCCAACTTGACTTCTTTCTTTGCCACTTTCTCTCTTAGGAAGTGATACTTGATCTCAATGTGTTTTGTCTTTTCATGCATCATAGGGTTCTTTCACATATTGATAGTGCTAGTGTTGTCACAGTGAATAACAATAGGATAATCAATCTGAATTCCAAAATCCTTTATCATCTGCTTGATCCAAACAATTATAGAACAATTCAAGGCTGCTGCAACATACTCCGCTTCTGCTATTGATTGAGAAATACAATTTTGTTTCTTGCTTGTCCAATTGACAAGTCTATCACCAAGAAACATTGCTCCACCTGATGTACTACTTCTATCATTGACACATCCTGCCCAATCTGCATCAGTGTACACATGAAGCTCAACATTTTCTAAATTAGGATACCATAGACCATAAGCTATAGTGCCCTGCAAGTATCTAAATATTCTCTTTACTGCCATGAGGTGACTTTGTTTAGGTTCTGCTGCAAATCTTCCAACTATGCCAACTGCATTGGAAATATCATGTCTAGTCTGAGTAAGATATATGATTTTACCAATCATAGACTTATACAATGTTATATCTACTATTGGTGAGTCATCTTCTTTTGTAAGCTTGCATCCAGTGATCATAGGGGTTCCTACTAGCTTGTAATCATCCATCTTGATTTTCTTCAGTATCTCTTTCACATATTTTAACTGATTAATAAAAATTCTTTTTTCTATTTACTGCACATTTAGTCCTAAAAAGTATTTGATAGGACCAATCATACTCATCTCAAACTCATTCTGCATTTCTTTGGAAAATTTTGCACTTAGTTTGTCATTACCTCCAAAGATAATGTCATCAACAGATATAGCTACAAGTAGTAGACCTTCAGATGTCTCTCTAATGAATAGATTACAATCTGATGCTCCTTTCTTGAATCCAATCTTTGTTAGAAATCCATCTAGTCTCTCATACCATGCTCTAGGGGCTTGCTTAAGTCCATAGAGGGCCTTCTTCAATCTACATACCATATTAGGTCTGTCTGATAAGGTGAATCCTTCTGGCTGCTCAATATATACTTATTCTTTAAAATCTCCATTCAGGAATGCTGACTTGACATCCATTTGATAAACTTTGAATTTTTTGACTGTAGCATAAGCTAGAAATAACTTAATAGCTTCTAATTTTCTCACAGGTGCAAATGTGTCTGAATAATCAATGCCTTCTCTTTGCGCATATCCCTTACATACTAATCTTGCTTTATTTCTTACTATTGTACCATCTTCATTCATCTTGTTTCTAAATATCCACTTTGTTCCAATCACATTCTTATCACTAGGTCTTGGGACTAGTTCCCAAGTGTTATTCTTAATAATTTGATCAAGTTCTTCTTTCATAGCATCATGCCAATCTGAATCATTACAAGCATCTTCAACACTTAAAGGTTTAATCTGAGATAGTAAACATACTGCTTCATTGCTAGCTAAGTTCTTTGCTTGTGATCTTGTTAAGACTTTGCCGCTCTAATCCCTAATGATGTCTATCTTGGAATGATTTCTTGATGTAAACTTTGGAACTTTAGGTGATGCTAACTTATCAGCCTTAGGAGTTTCTTCTTCACTTGTCTCAGGGTCATTGAATAATACATCAATACTGTCAAACAGTTCCTCAATGACTGTCTCACTAGTGGAGGGTCTAGGTTCTTCTTCAATCATGGGTGAGTAATCATGATATCTTTCTTCAACAATAACTTTTCATCAATCTTTACATGAGCACTTTCTATGATCTTTTTCAATCTTAAATTAAAACATCTATAAGCTTTATTTTTAGTAGAGTAAACAAGAAAAATACCTTCATCACTTCTTGCATCAAACTTGCCTACTACTTCATCCCTCTTGATGTAGCACTTGCTTCCAAAGATTCTAAAGTATTTTACTGTGGGAACATTACCAAACCATAGCTCATATGGTGTTTTGTCAGCATCAGGCCTTAATTAAATTCTATTGATGGTATAGATTGTTGTATTGACCACATCTCTCCAATAGGTGTGTGCAACTTTTCCTTCTATCATAATGGTGCGTGTTGTATCAAGAATGATCCTATTCCTTCTCTCTACAATTCTATTCTACTAACGGGTTCTAGGTGCACTTAACTATCTTTTTATGTCATGTTCTTCACAATACTCATAAAATGTGTCAGAGGTGAATTCTTCTCCTCTATCTGATCTCAAACATTTTATCTTTAGTCCAATTTCATTCTCAACCTTAGCTTTGAATATTTTGAATTTCTCAAATGCTTCTAACTTATCTTTCAAGAAAGCAACCCACATAATCCTAGTATAATCATCAACAAACAAAATGAAATACCTTTCACCATAGTATGATCTTGTTTGAGTTGGACCACATAGGTCTGTATGAATCAGATCCAACTTGTTCTTTGCTGAATTCTGCTTGCTCCTAAATGAATTTCTCACATGCTTCCTCATCACACATACCCTGCATATAGTATCAATTGGTTTTTCTATGCTAGGTAGATCTCTTATTTCCTTTACAATACTTATCTTTACTATGTTATCAAAATTTATATGACATAGTCTTTTATGCCACAACCAACTATCATCAACTTTAGCAACAAAACAACTTGCTTCTGAATTGAGTTGAAAAACATTACCTCTTGTCTTTGAGCCTAATGCAATCATAACACCATCCTTGTTGCTTATGATGCATTTGTCATCTTTAAACTCCAACTGATAACCATCATCAGTACTATTCTTTCCATCCAAGGTGATGGCTCCTCTGCCAACTATTGGTTTAGGAGTGTTGTCTCCAAATCTAACCATCCCACCATTGTATTTGTCCAAATGAACAAACCTACCTTCATCACTTGTCATGTGATGTGAACAACCACTGTCTATAATCTAGTCTATCCTTATGTCATCTTGTGAAATCAATGCTAGCTCTTGATTCTCTTTCTTATCTTCATGAACTGTCTTATTATTCATTTTGTCTATAATAGCAATGAATCCAATTTCTTCTTCACCAGATTCTTCATCTAAGACTCCATCTCCGGCATAGTAGCATTCTTTAGAGTACTTAGGCTTGTAATACTTTTTGAACTTTCTATCTCTAGTAGGACACTTAGATGCAAAGTGACTTATTTTATTACATGAAAAGCACTTAAATGGTAATTGACCTTCATATTTTCCCTTTCCTTTCTTTTCTCTTTTGGCAATCATAGCAATGAAATCATCTAATGTTTTCTCTTCATCATCATCATCAAAATTACTAGAAGTGTTTGTAGATTTCTTACCATCAACTATTTCTTTGAAGGTTGTCTCACTCTTTGGCTCTGTCTTCAATCTCAAAATCTCAAAGGCTAAGATTTTGTTGATCAAGGTCTCTCTCTTGAAATTAGATGTAAGTTGCATGGTCTCATCAAGGATGTTGATCTTTCTTTCATATTTAGGAGTGAGATTAGTTATTAACTTGTCCATAATGTCCTCTAAAATCTCTCCACTATTGTTTCTGATTCCAACTACTACTTCATTTATCCTTTGATTGTAAGCTTTGATGTTTTCTTCAAGAAGCATCTCTAATGCATTGTACCTTTTCTTCCATGTCTTTCTGCGCACATCTTTTGCTTTTTTGTCTCCTTCAAATATGTCTTTTAGGTGCTTCCATATTTTGTGGGTTGTATCTACCTTTTTTTATTTCTAAAAACTCACCATCAAAAAGGGCGTTGATGAGGGCTTCTTTAGCAATAGCATTCTGATGAAACAATTCTTTTTGCCTATCAGTAGCATCATCCTTAGCAAGGTCTTTTAAGGTAGGAATCTTGGTTGCTTTGATAGTTACATCAAAAACTTCAAAAGCAATGCACTGTAAATGGGTCACCATCTTGTTCTTCCAATCTAGATAATTCTCTCCATCAAACTTAGGACTTTCTTTCCTAAATTATGCCATCTAATCAACCTCAATTTGTTAAAATTTATCTCTGAGGTACTTGGCTCTGATACCAATTGTTAGGAATAGTCCCAAGAGATAACTGAGAGTGGGGGGGTGAATCAGTTATCTACAAGATTCAATTATTTATCCAATTAAATATACTTAAACATAAAGCATAAACACAATGAAAGAACACATCAACACAACACCAATATTTTGGTTATGGGGAAATCCAAATAGGTAAAAACCCCGATGCAAATTGACACCAACTAATATTCTACACTAAAGTATTATGATCCTTTTTAGAAGATCCTTAACCCTATTAGGAGTTGCTTTAAAACATATTTAGTATTGTAGACCTAGTCAAGGGTCGGACCCTATTAGGAGTCTTTTACAATTGTCCCTATTAGGGGAGAGGATGCACTATTCGAGAGCACATTGCTCAAAGGGGTGAAGGCTACAACCTTCTGATTAACAGATACACACTATATCTGGATCTTGGTGAACTATGCTTTAACCTTCTATCTGGATTAGTTCCAATTAATAGCTTAAGTACTTTACTTGGTCACATAGACCTTCTTCTGATAGCTCAACACTTCACACAGTCTACTCTACTCTGCTTAATCAACTATGAATCACACTTAAGCAATCACAAATGACTGCCTATAAATATCTTTCCTCCAAATGATATAATCAAGTTGGCCTATTAGAACCACCTTGAAATCATAATAGAGAAACCATAACAAACTCCAATAAATATTATGTCATCTCTACTATGCACGCAACACATTCTGGGACCTGTCCAATAAGATAATTGTAGATGCACGCTACACACTATTGGCTCTACCAAAAAAATTGTAACTTTCTCCTCAAGCTAAATTAACTCATGCACTCTTAACCAAACATCAATAACACTCCTCTAAGCTTAACTCCAAGGGTGCATACCCTAAAGATAGGTGCAACTATAGAACCAATAAAATATATGTCGGCTCTTCTGAATAAACACAAGAAACTACTGCTGGCGAATAGCAACTGCATAACTTCACTTCTACTCAATATTAGACCATACATCCATAACTAAAACATCACTAGCATGTCTTCAACATATATCCAAGTGCCCAAGGCTCCATGATAATTGTATGGACAACCATACATAGAATACTACCTATTACTCTGTCAGAAACACTATTGACACCAGCTGCTATATAACTGTATGTACTAACAGTTAACCTTTGTGCCCATGATATCATGCTGATATCATGTCCATGCTTCATATATTAAAATATTACTACAGAAGACTTCCACGCATGCTACTTTCCATATGTTGTCATCAATGACAAACATACAGTCAGTACTGGCTTGCTGGAAAATCTCCAACATATGTGTGTGTGTGTGTGTGTGTTGGCATTAAAAGAAATGGTAATCGGTAAGCCTACTACCGGTACAAGTATTGTCATTAATTGGAAAAGGAGGATAGAGATTTTTCATCTCTCTAGAGTCTAAAGATCTAAGGAGATCTATATGAAAAGAGGCTGGCTTGGCTACCAATGTCCACATACAAGAAAGAAGTGCAACCGCATATTGTAAACAGTCAAGGAAAAAGAGGATTCAACCGTCAACCGAGGACTAGATCACGACTGGTGTAGACAAGCACAAAAAAAGTAAGAGTACAAATCGGTGTCTACAACACAACTGAGGAATGTGTAACTGGTAAGCCGAGGAAGGGACAATGACAGGTTAAAGACTCTTACATTTGCACAACATGAGGTTCTCAACTGATCTAGTAATGACTCTGGTATGAAACGAGGAAGTCAGAGTCAACTATTTGTTTGAAATAACTCTTTGACTAGGATTTATTGCAGTAAATCTGGATGACTTTGAGTTAACTTAGTGATTGGTTTGAGGCACGTCTGAAGGTTTTAAAGCTGGAATCTATGGCTTTAAAATGAAGAGTTATCTCTTGTGAAGGAAAGGTGCTTGATACACATCTATTGTTTTCTTCATAAAGCAGATAAAGCATAAGCATGCATCAGATGTTTCTTCAATAAACTGGTACTCTACTGAGTGATGTATTCAAAAGGGATTTGAAATTAGATCATGCATGAGAGGCACAATTAGGGAATGAACTCTATAAATTCTTATGCCTATTTACGATATGAGTTGTCTTTATTCTGCTAAGTAAAAGAGTGAACTTGTATGCTGTAGAAGCCAAGGTAAAAAGAAGTTTGAAGAAGAGAGAAAGAAGATTGTGCAGAGAAGCACAAAAGTAGACGAGAACACACTTGCGATGACTGGTGATACTTTTCAATTGAGCACAAACAAAGATCTTATCAGGCTATGAAAAGCCATTTGTAAAAGGTCAATCTTTCTATTATTTTCTAGCAATTACAATAGTTAAATCATAGTATTTGGGTGGACTCTAACAGTTGCCTTGTATCAAATCCCTTAACCGGGTGACATCTTTCAAAGTCTTCAAAGTCCTCTAACTAGGCAGGCACTAACCAGCCTTATTGTAATAAATCCCTTAACCGGGTCGCATCTAACATTGCATTTTTATCTTTTAATCAGGAAGGCTCCTAATAGGGCGTACTCTAGAAGAGTACAAAATTTGTGAGGTCTCCTCACATTGTGGTTTTCACCCTAATCAAGTTTCCACGTGATAAATTTGATGTCACTATGTGATTCTTTTCTTATTGTTATTATATGCTTGAATCTATTTGGCTTATAGTTATAAGTACACTTTACCAGAGTTATAAGAAAAATTTTAGAGGTGTTGATTCACCCCTCCCCTCTCAGCACCGATTGGGACCGTCAATTGGTATCAGAGCCAAATCTTATTTTCTTTACCACTTAACTACATAAATAAAAATTCAAGATGATGAGAAAGGAAGGACCAAAGTTTTCAAAAGAAAAATTTACTTTGCAGTAATGAAGCTATATATGAAGACCACTGGAGATCAATATTGGAATCATGTTACTGCTAATTATAGTGAACCTGATGGCACTTTGACACCAGATCAACTTAAGATCAAAACTAAGCATACGACTACTATGGATATGATAGCTAGCACACTACCTGATCATGTCTATGCTGAGATAGAACATATAAAATCTTCCTTCATGATGTGGGCCAAGTTTCAAGTGGTATATGGAGGTGACCCAAATGTTCAAAGAGCCAAGGTTGAAAGCTTCAGAGGAAATTATGATGGTATGAGGATGAATGAAGGAGAAGACATCGAGCAATACAACAACTGGTTCAAAGAGGTGATCAAATCCATCAAAAGCGCTGGAGGAAATCTTAGTGAAGAGGAGGTGGTTAGAAAAATACTAAGAACTCTTAGATCTCAATATTCCATTAGGATCTCTATCATTCAAGAGCTCAGATCGGTCACCACAAATCAAGTCACCCTAAACTCTCTAATTGGTAAGCTAGCTGCTTTTGAATTAAGTAATTTTGATAATAGCTTACCCATTTACGATGCAACGTTTAAATCTTTTGTCAATATTTATTCCACCAAAAAGGGAAGAGAAACCGGTAACTGCTCTACCAGTAAGATTGGTAATCTTGTTGAGAATCTTCTCTTAGAAGAGATGGAGCAAGATGAGTTTGAAGAACTCATTGCCAGGAGATTCCCCAAAGGCAAAGGGAAGTACAAAGGAAAGGTTCCCTTGAAATTTTTCTCTTGCAACAAGATAGGACATATAGATGCAAGATGTCCTAATAATGAAAATAAAGATAAGAGAGACCGGTTCAAGAGAAAAGAAAAGAAGGAATGTTATCTTGCAGAGGAAGGAGTCATAGACAATGAATCTAAAGACTCTGAAGATCCAAATATTGCATTTGTTGAAATAAAAGAGGAGAGCCCAGTGGTAAGTGAAGTAACACTTATAACAAGATCTCATCAGCATGATGATTAGATCATTGATAGCGACTACACTCACCACATGACTAGTGACAAGAACAAGTTTATCAACTTGGAGCTCAATGGCAGTGGATCAGTAACCTTTAGAAATAATGCTCCCTATGCCATTAAAGGAAAAGGTTCTATTGCACTTTGAAACAGTGTTGTCTATGAAGATGTGTACTGGGTTGAAGGACTCAAGTACAATTTAATGAGTGTTGCACAACTAAATAACAAAGTATTTCTGTTGGAATTCAAACAAAGTTTTTGTATAGTCAAAAATCAATCTGGAACCCATATTGCAACTAGTAGACAGAGAAAAGGTAATCTATTCTACCTAGGCTCAATGGAAGGAGCTTGTTTGATAGCTTTAGTCAAATGGGAATCAAACAAAATCTATCTTATCTCTAAAGAAGACAATAGCTAGCTATGGCACAAGAGACTCTGCCACATAAAATTTGATAGTATTGTCAAGGTGAGCAAAAAGAAATCAGTTAGAGGTCTCCTTGAGATTAAAAAACCCATCAAAAGTATTTGTAAAGATTGTCAGTTAGAAAACTAACGAGAACAAGTTTCAACAGTAAGTCTTTTTCTGTTGAAAATAGTCTAGATCTTGTGCACACATTTGTGTGGGCCAATGAGGACAAAGAGCTATTATGGAGACCGGTACTTCATACTATTTGTAGATGAATTTTCAAGAATGATGTGGAAACTCTTTCTTAGAGAGAAATCAGAGGCCTTCCACATGTTTAAAATCTACAAGGCTAGAGTGGAAAAGGAAACTGGTAAAAGCTTGAAGTGTCTTAGATCATACAGAGGAGGTGAATATACCTCTCAAGAATTCACTCACTATTGTGAGGAACATGGAATAAAGAGACAGCTATCTGCACCAAGGACTCTCAGCAAAATGGAGTTGCAGAAAGAAGAAACAAGACATTGATTGATTGTGCAAGAACCCTGTTGATTCAGAAAGATCTTCCTCATCACTTTTGGAGAGAAGTCATCAACATTTTTGTCTACACACTGAACTGAGTTTAAGTAAAAAAGGGAACCGGTAAGACCCCCTATGAATTATGGTTAAAACATACTCCTAGTGTAGGCTACTTCAAAATTTTTGATAGTAAATGTTACATCAAAAGAGATATGTACTATGGGAAGTTTGATCCCAAGAGCGATGAAAGCACATTTTTGGGATACTCTACCAAAAGCAAGGCCTACAGGAGTCTGAACAGGAGAACATGCAAAATAATTGAAAGCATTAATGTAAAATTTGATGAATCTTTTAAACCAATCAAGAAGACCGGTCATAATGTTCATGACAGTCTTGATGGTCAAATTGAAGGAAATGCCTTTGAGTTCAATGAAGTAGAACCTAAAGATGAAAGAAAACACCATATGAGCAGACATCTGGTGGAGGGGACTATATTTGAAGCACCAGATGATGAGCAGGAAGATGCTCAGAACCATGATGAAGAAATTTCTCAATCAAAAGAACTAGACTGGGAACATCGACCGGTTCTCCCAAGGTATGTCACATATCATTCCACTGATAATATAATTGGTGACAAACATGCAAATGTCTTGACCAGGAAAAAGGCCAAAGAGAATATCTATTTACTTTCCTGTATAGAGCCCAAATCCACCAAGGAAGCACTAGAAGATGATAACTAGGTGAAAGCCATAGAGGAAGAAATTGAGAAAATTGAGAAGAATGACACATGGGAATTTGTGCCAAGACCACAGGACAAGAATGTAATAGGAACCAAGTGGGTCTATAGGAACAAACAGAATGAAGAAGGGGAAGTTGTAAGAAATAAGGCAAGACTGGTCTGAAAAGGGTATGCCTAGGAAGCTGGACTATACTATAGAGAAACTTTTGCACCAGTGACCAGATTGGAAGGAGAGAGAATTCTTCTTGCCTATGCAGCTCACAAGAAGTTCATAGTATATTAGATGGACGTCAAGTCTACATTCCTCAATAGAATATTGGAGGAGGAAGTCTATATTGAACAACCAGAAGGCTTCTGATCTACACAAAAGGGTGGTATGGTTTGTAAGCTAAAAAAGGCTCTTTATGGGCTTAAGCAAGCTCCAAGGGCTTGGTATGAGAGGTTGCAATCATATCTTCTGACATAGGATTCACAAGAACCAGGGACTGTTATAATAACTGAGAGGAGGGGTGAATTAGTTAGATCAGTTATCCTATAGTCCCAAATCTTAAGATGTAACTTTCAAAACAATTTTAACAAATTCTACAGCTCGGTAACATAAACTCTTAAACTTTTTGTGCCTTTACCGATTACCAGTTAATTAACTCATAGTGATTACTGACCAAATCAAATATGCAGTACGTAAAGTATGAAAATAAAGAAATCATCACAGAAACACATAACAAAATAATTTAACATGGAAACTATGTTAAGGGAAAAACCACCTGGGACGGGTAATCCAAAATAATTTTCATTCTTCTAAAGTGAGTTCGGTGAAGAGCCAACCTTGTTAAAGGTTACAAACACATTGTTAAGTGTGACCTTGTTAGAAGATTTAAGACTAACAGTTATCATTCAACCATAATTCACTATGGGGTCGATAGGATAACAATGTACATTCATTGAATGACATAGGGGCATAACATAAGACAGTTAAGTCCACTCGGTTAAGAGATTTTTTTGTATAAATGGTTAAACTGAAACAGTAGTTGATCTAATTACAATACAACTTAACTTGCAGATGTTCAAATCTATTATAAGCCCATACAAATCCTCTAATCAATATATCAATTCACTTCCTTAACTTATTTTCACTCAGTAATAGCTCTCTGACGCTTAGTACTCTTTTGTAGTTCGGTTCTCCTTCAACCAGTTTGATCAGGCATGCATGAAACTGTATTCATGTGAAATCTTTGAAATGTTCTTTCTTCCTACTTATTTCAATAAAGAAACTCATATGTCTTATATAGACAGATAAATTATTTTCATATCAACCATCATATTTTGCCACTTAATCTCCTTCATAGATTTTTCTTCTTAAACCTTCCTCGATAGTTGTGTCAGTAACATGTTTCAATTCCATCATTTAGATCTTCTCTGAATTTTGTTAGCCACAGATCTTATAACAAACTTTATCCTCAATCTTGAAATCATAACAATTTCCATCTCATCAATTTATGTCAGCTAAACTTAAGCATTTAATACTTTCATCCATACTCGGTTAACAAAGAAATGCGTCGGCAAACACAAGCTCAGTTAATACTGTCACTTGGTATACACTACACCGGCTCGGTGTATACTGAAGTGCTTAATTTATTAACCACGTTGCCTTGTACATTTTGCTTCCTCCTTCACAATAGATTAATGCAACATGATCAAGTCAACAATATGAAGTCATAGACTCATCAATAAGTTGCCCAAAGTATTCCTTATCCTCATATGTCATCTCCATATTTCTCTATGTAGATATCTCAGTTCTTCATCTCTTCTCTCCTCTTCACAAATGTTTAGATTTTTGTAAATAACATGATAAGTACTGTCAAACTAGTTGACATTAATGACTGATTTGATTATCTTACATATCATTTCAGTACTTGGTGATCTCTAATCACTGATCTTCAAGTCATTCAGGTATTCAATCAATTTTAGTTCATCAATCTCTCCCTTTGGCATTGATGGCAACACAAGCAATATGAAATATGCCATACACATACCAAACATGTATTCTAAAACTATGTAAGTAAATGTTGTAACTCGGTAAGCTCTCCCTAGCTTGATATTTAATATGTTTAATCACTACGTTACATAACAGCATTACAAGTACAAACTTTCCTCTGCGGATTTGATCTTTTCATCTCTCAGATTCCTTTTGTTCTCAGCAACAAATCTTCAAAACTCTCCCTGAATTTCTCATATTATCTCTCCCTTAGATAGATATGATCTCCATGTTTATCATATTGTTTATCTCTCCCTTTAAAAACAATGCCAAAGAAAAACATAAAACATACAACTCTGCAATAGCCAAGTGACTCTCTGTTGTTCAGTGCAGATAATGTATCTTGGTATACTGATATGTCAATTCTTTGTTCTAGTTCCTCAAATCTTTCACAACCTTAGACATAATCTAAAGTGTGAGCTATGTTGCATCAACATGAATGATATTCTGAGAAGATTAGGCTGATGCAACCTTCAGATCACATCAGTGGCCGGTAGATAGGGGATGGACCCCAAGTCTACTCCTCAAGTATTCAAAAGTTTCCTTTAGTAGAGGCTTAGTAAAAATATCAACAAGTTGCTCCTTTGATGTAACATATTCCAGTTTGACTTGCTTCTCCTATACTTGTTCTCTTAAGTAGTGATACTTAATAGAAATATGTGTTGTCTTTGAATGCATTATAGGATTCTTTAAAATATTTATTGCACTGGTGTTATCACAATATATAATCACCAGCTCATTGATTACCTCATTCATCCATTCCAACACTTGTTTGATATAAGAAATGTTTGAACAGTTTGTAGTAGTGACAACATACTCTACTTTGGCAGTAGACTGAAAAATACAAGGTTGTTTCTTACTTGTCCAAGTAACAAGTCTTTCACCAAAGAAAAATGCTCATCTAGTTGTTCTCTTTCTATCATCTATATTTCCAGCCTAATCTGCGTTGGTGTAGACTCTTAGTTCAAATTTGCCTTCCTTAGGATACCATAAGCCATATTCTTTTGTTTTCTTCAGGTATCTCAATAGTCTTTTCACTGCAACAATATGTGAATCCTTTGGATTGGTAGAAAATCTAGCAACAATCCCCACTACATGTGCAATATCTAATTTACCTCTCTAGATTCATCATCTTTAGTTAGTTTGCAGCCTGTGATCATCGGTGTTCCAACTGGTTTAGCATCTTAAATGCCAAATGTTATCAATACTTCTTTTATGTACTTTGATTGTGTGATGAAAATTCCATCATTCTACTTAATAACCTACAAGCCTAGAAAGAATTTAATCTCTCCAAACATAGACATTTAAAATTCTTTTCTCATCTCATCAGCAAATTATTTACAAATATGATCTTGTCTTCCAAAGATTATATCATCCACAAATACTGCAGTAATCAAAATAGTATCATCAGATCCTCCTTTCATATACAAATTGTTGTTTTCACTAGTTCTTACAAAACCAATACTAAAAGATAAGTATGCAACCTTTCATACCAGGCTCTTGGTGCTTGATTTAAACCCTATAAAACTTTCTGTAGTCTACATACCATGTCTATCTGATTTGGATCAACAAACCCTTCTGGTTGTTCTATGTAGACCTCCTCTTCTAGTATTAACATTCAGAAAAGCAGACTTAACATCCATTTGATAGACTTTAAATTTCTTATGTGCAACATATGCAAGTAACATGTGTACTCCTAGTCTAGCAACAGGTGCAAAAGTTTTAGCATAATCAATTCCTTCTTCCTGTGCATATCCCTTGCAAACTAGTCTAACTTTGTTTCTTGTAACCTCTCCATTCTCATTCAGCTTATTTCTGAAAATCCATTTAGTACCGATAACATTCTTATCTTTTGGTCTAGGTACTAAAGTCCATGTCTTGTTTTTCTCAATTTGTTTTATCTCCTCATTCATTGCATTTATCCATTCATCATTCTCAAGTGCAACCTTAACATTCTTCGGTTCAAACTCATAAACTAAGCATATATTTTGTCTTAACTTACTTCTTGTCAGCATGCCAGCTTGCTTGTCTCCAATGATTTGGTTCTCAGGATGATGCCTTCTGGAAAATCTTGCCAACACTTGATCTCTCCTTTGTTCTGCATTCTATTCAAGTTCATTTCCTTGCTCGGTAGCTTCTTCCTATTCTTCAGTTTCCCTTTGTTGTTCCTCGGTGTTATTTTTCTGATGCTCAGTCAACTCTGCCTATGTCTTCGGTAGGTATTTTGGATGATTAACATAAGTGAATTTACCATAGTCTTTCGGCTCCTTATTGCTTTCTTCATCATTTTTATCATCAAATTCATCAACTCTGACATTAGCACTTTCAATCATCTTATTAGTAACCTTATTCAGACACTTGTAAGCTTTTCTTTTAGTAGAATATCCAAGAAATATTCCATCATCCCCTTTAGAGTCAAATTTCTTGTTCCTATCATCTTTCAGAATAAAACATTTGCTACCAAAAATTTTGAAGTAACTTACACTTGGTGTGTAACTAAACCATAACTCATAGGGTGTTTTGTTTGTGTCTTTCTTCAATTGTACTCAGTTCATAACATATACAACTATGCTAACTGCATCTCTTCATTATACTTGTGCAACATTATTTTCTAACATCAGTGTCCTCACACAATCAACAATTAATCTGTTTCTCCTTTTAGCAATCTCATTCTGCTACGGTGTTCTCAGTGTATAAACCTGTCTTTTTATGCCATGCTCATTACAATAGTTAGTGAATTCATCAAAAATAAACTCACCACCTCTATCAGACCTCAAGCATCTCAGTTCTTTCCCGGTTTCTTTTTCTACTTTTGTTTTGTACTATTTAAACATTTTAAATGCCTCAGATTTCTCTTTTAAAAACATTACAGTCATCAATCTAGTGTAATCATCAACAAAAAGAATAAAATATCTATCTCCATAGTAGCTCTGAGTTCTCATGGGACCACATAGGTCGGTGTGAACTAACTCCAAGATTTTTTTTGTTGAATACTCTTTACTTTTAAAACTAGATTTTGTCATTTTCCCCTTTTGACATTCATGACACATAACATGATCAGACTTTGTTAGGTTAGGTAGACCTCTAACCTTTTTCTTTCCACTAATCTTAATCATGTTATCAAAATTTACATGACATAACCTTTATGCCATAACTATGCATCCTCATTTTTCATCAGTAAATAATAAGTCTCAGCATTGTCAAAATAAAATAAGTTACCTTTAGATTGTCCTCATGTTCCAACAAGCTTTCCACTTTCATCAAATATCTTTACCTTCTTGCTTTCAAAAGCCACTCAATGACCTGAGTTGTTAAGTTGTGCCACACTTAGCAAATTGTAATTTAGTCCTTTTACCCAATAAGCATTATCACATTTGATTTTATCATTTATCAAGAAAGATCCTTTTCCTCTAACCATACATGGTGTATCATTACCCATTCTTACTGATCCTCCATTATAATGCTCAAGATGATCAAACTTTTCTTCATCACCAGTCATGTGATGTGTATAGCCACTATCAATGATCCAAGTATCATTTTTACTAACTTTAGAAATGAGTGTTGTTTCTACATACCTTTCTTCTTCTTTAGGATCATCCCTCATTGCAACAAATACTACTTCAACATCATCATATGTGTCGGTATCAGTATCATTCTCTTCAGCTATGTAACATACCTTTTTGCCCTTATCTCTATGATCTTGGTTGTCTCTATTGTAGTGCGGTAACTTCTATTATTTCTCCTTCCATAGCTTCCTTCACCAGATCGATCTTTGTTTCTATCTTCTTCTTTCTTGTTCGGGCATCTAGTAGCAATATGGCCAACTTCTTTACAGTTAAAGCATGCTAAAGGTAATTTAACCTTATATTTACATTTACCTTTAGGAAATCTCTGAGTCATAAGAGCTTCAAGCTCATCAAGCTCATCATCAGTATTGCTATCACTGTCATTCTTTATATTATGTCTACTACTAGACTTATCGATCTTCATAGAAGACATGAAAGTAGACTCAACAAATGGTTCAACACTATTATCAAAATTGTTCAACTCAAAAGTTGTTAGCTTATCAATCAGAATATCAAGAGTAAGATTATTATCAGGTGCAGACCTCATTTCATGTATAGCAGATATTCTGATTGCATAAGCAGGCAGCAAGGTTCGTAGAATTTTACTTACCACTGTATCTTCATCAATGACACCACCAGATCCTCTGATAGCATTGACTACCTCTTTTATTCGGTTTGTATATTGTATTATGTTTTCTCCTTCCTTCATTTTCATATCATCAAACCTGCCTCTTAGGCTTTCAACTCTGGTTCTCTTGACATTAACATCACCACCATAGACTTGAGCAAGTTTGTCCCACATTTCCTTTGTAGTCGTGCAACCTTTGACATCCTTGAATTCAGCATCAAATAGAGCAGCAGCAATCTCTATCATATTAATGTTGTGCTCATGTGGATCTTTTAGTTGATCAAGAGTCAATGGTCTAGTCATCGGTTGTAAGTAGCCATTTTCAAGCAGATGTAAGACAGAATCTTTGATTTCGAATATATGAAGTTTCATTCGACTTTTCCATATAGTAAAGTTGTCCTTGTTCAGCTTCGATACCTCCCTCTTATACATTGTTAGCACCTACCAAAAAAAATTATGGCTGCAACATATTTCTTTGTTCTCTGTAGTGTTTTCCTTGCCTCTGGCCTTGAACCCTAGTTTATCCAGGCCCTGTTTCTAATTCTTCATTACCTTTTCAAGCCACTTAAGTTTTCCTGTGTGCACGTGACTATTTCCCTCTTGGTATTTGTTGAATCTCTAAACAATGTTTCATGTCTCTTTATCATTCAACGATTTAGCGAATACAGTCAATCGCTTGTTCTCCAGTTTCTCAGGTAGTTAGGCTTTTGGTTCAGCAATTCGGTGACTGTGTAATCCCTTAGTCATGTTTCTCTTTGGTCACTGAATCTCCCCATTCATTGTCACAGTTAAGTCTTCAACTGGCGATTGTGCGACTACCGTGTTTGCGTATTCTCTTGTTCTTGGCAGCTAAGTTCCTAACATTCAGCGACTCTACTAGCGGTTTATTTTCTCCTCAGTCGCTAGATCGCATGACGGTGGGGCCTGGCATTCAGTTGTTAGAAGATCTACGGCTGGCGTATGATCGCATAGAATCTTTCCAAGCCATGAGATCATGCGACAGCCGTTGATTTGGTATCGAACTATAAGGGATGTTGTGGGACCTTTTGCCAGTGGGCGCTGACATGTTCGTTTCTTATTGGCCACGTGGATAATGACAAGGATGTGTCAGTGGGCCTGAATCTTATATGAGGAAAAGGAGGATCTACAGATGTCACTTGATCGCATGGAATCTTTCTAGGCCATGCGATCTTGCGACCACCATCCGATTTAACAGCGACTAGCTGTTGGGTCCTTTGTCACCAGATCGCCAGATAGAAGGTCAAAGGGGATTCATGACAGTTAGCTTTCTTCGGTCGTGTAATCTCCAGATCAAAATGCAGTTAGTGGTTTTGTTTTGCGACCTAGCAGGCAGTTAGAGTTTCTTCAGTCGCGTGATCAAAGGAAAATGTAGTGGTTAAAGAGATGTCTGCGCGATCTCGCGACTAAGATAAATTGAAACCCGAGAAAAGTAAGAGGATCTGACGGTCATGATATAAAGTAGATCCAATTTTGAATGCTAGCCGTCGATATATAGTCTGGAGCCATAAAGTAGCCGTTATTTCTCAAATTCAAATCTTTTTAGGGTTTTCTCTTCAGGGTTTGTAACAGTAAGCCGTATGCGACAAAGGGTTGTTCAGAATTGATTTTCCCGGATGGTTGAAGTTAGAGAAAATGATGAAGAGGATCTGGGTAGCTGTCTTGATCTAATTTTACCGCTTGGAGTGCCATGTCGAGTAATACAAAGGACTATTATTTGACTCAGGCGGCTAGGGTTTTGATTGATGTCAGAGGTCTCCATGTTATGTACACGCAAGATCTGCAGGCTGGCTCTGGCATTAAATTTTGTTTTGTTTGTAACAAGAAATTGGTTGAATTTGTAAATGTAGTAAGCTTAGAATATGAAACTAAATATCTATACATCATATTTGATCTGATTCTCCCAGGTTTCTAGGCTTTTCTACAGTCTTTCATTTCTTGTTGTACTTGGTGGTTGTAGACATATTTTTGCCATAAATGATCCGTAGCTTGTTGCAATCCTTGTTCCTATAAAAAGATTTTCAAGATCATTTAGAGGGGTTCGAGTTCTATTCCGGTTTTCTTGCAGAGCTAGTTCCATGAAGGGTCCTTTTCCTGTAGATATTTTCCTTCTCTGCATATAGGGTGTTCTCTCTTTCCTTTCTAGTTTGGAGAAGATAATATAAGTTGTAACAGTTTGTTTTATGTATAAGAATTCAATATATTTGTACTATTATCAAATTGTCTCCATTTGAATCTTGAACTTGTTGATTATAGCATCAAGGATGTTTGATCTTTCTATTTGTATTTCCTATGTGTCTGCAATAGAGTTGTCTTCGCGGAGATAACTGAGTTCAAGATTAGTTTTCAAATGTGTATGAGCTAGGGTATCAAGGGTATTTCATGCTTGTCTTTCAGTGGATATTGATTAATGTATTGCTTTCTTATAGGTCTCTTCTAAGAGGAGGGTTAAAATCCCTTGAATAGGTGATAGTATATCTGGGTACACAAGTGGATTGTTGAAGTGAGGTCTGATTAATGGTGTATGATTGATGTAAGACATCAACATATTAGAGTGTATTATCTTCTTGTTTCATAGCTCTGTGTTGCAGTGATGTATTTGACTTTGTTACCCATTGGATAAGGCACTGGTCTATGAGAGACTTAGGGTATCTCAGGGGTCCTTTCAACCCAACATTAATCATTCAAATGAACTACCTTTTCCTTTCATGTTGGTTGTAGTAGTAGGAGGTCCATTCTAGGTTTCAAACTAATTCTATGAAAATAGGTTATTGCATAAGGCTTGATTTCATTGGGGTATAGGATACCTAAAGGAGTCTGAAAAATATTCCACAATAATTTATCTGCAGGCCTTTTGTTTATCAAGAAGAATCATGAGTGTGCAAATAAGGCAATACCCACCTGAGTGATGTGGAGCTCAAAGAAGAAGGAGGATGCTCTTTGTCCTCATCAATTGGCCATTTTTCTCTGTCAGACTTTGGAGTGGAGACTAACCAGTTTGTCAATCATAGTGTAAACCTGACACTATGTGGGAACAAGTTTAAAAGCCAACATACATCTTGTGATCTTTCTGATGAAGTCCTTAAAACTCTGTTCCAAGCAACCAATGCTCTGATACCAATTGTTAGAATAACTGAGAGGGGGGGTGAATCAGTTAGATCAGTTATCCTACAATCCCAAATCTTAAGATGTAACTTTAAAAAAAAATTCAACAAATTCTGCAGCTTGGTAACATAAGCTCTTAAACTGTTTGTGTCTTTACCGATTACCAGTTAATTAACTCATAGTGATTGCCAACCAAATCAAATATGCAGTATGTAAAGTATGACAATAAATAAATCATCACAAAAACACATAGCACAATGATTTAACACGGAAACCCTATTAAGGGAAAAACCACCTGAGACCGGTAACCCAAAATAATTTTCACTCTTCTGAAGTGAGCTCGGTGAAGAGCCAACCCTGTTAAAGGTTACAAACATTCTATTAGGTGTGACCTTGTTAGAGGATTTAAGAATAATAGTTATCATTCAACCAACATTCACTATGGGGTCGATAGGATAACAATGTACATTCATTGAATGACATAGGGGCATAACATAAGACGGTTAAGTCCACTCGGTTAAGAGATTTTTCTGTATCAATGGTTGAACTGAAATAGTAGTTGATCTGATTACAATACAACTTAACTTGCAGATGTTCAGATCTATTCTAAGCCCATACAAATCCTCTGATCAATATATCAATTCACTTCCATAACTTAGTTTCACTCTGTAATAGCTCTCTGATGCTTGGTACTGTTCTGCAGTTCGGTTCTCCTTCAACCAGTCTGATCAAGCATGCATGAAACTGTATTCATGCGAAATCTCTACAGTCTTCTTTCTTCCTGCTTATTTCAATAAAAAAACTCATATCTCTTATATAGACGGATAAACCATTTTCATATCAACCATCAAATTTTGCCGCTTAATCTCCTTCATAGATTTTGCCTCTTAGACCTTCCTCGGTAGTTGTGTCAGTAACACGTTTCAATTCCATCCTTTAGATCTTCTCCAAATTTTGTCAATCGTGGATCTTATAACAAACTTTATCCTCAATCTCGAAATCATAACAATTTCCACCTCATCAATTTTTTTCGGCTAAACTTAAGCATTTAATACTTTCATCCATACTTGGTTAACAAAGAAATGCATCAGCAAACACAAGCTCAGTTAATACTGTCACTCGGTATACACTACTCTGGCTCGGTGTATACTGAAGTGCTTTATTTACCGACCACATTGTCTTATACATTTTGTTTCCTCCTTCACAATAGATTAATGCAACATAATCAAGTCAAAAATATGAAGTCATAGACTCATCAATAAGTTATCCAAAGTATTCCTTATCCTCATCTATCATCTCCATCTTTCTCTATGTAGATATCTCAGTTCTTCATCTCTTCTCTCCTCTTTACATATGTTTACATAATAAGTACTGTCAAACTAGTTGACATCAATGACAACATAATGACTAATTTAATTATCTTACATATCATTTTAGTGCTCGGTGATCTCTAATCACCGATCTTCAAGTCATTCAAGTATTCAATCAGTTGTAGTTCATCAAGGACAACATGTATCTCAAGAGTAGAAAAGATGAAAATCTAATTGCTGAGATCTTTGTGGATGACATCGTCTTTGGAGGTGATGACAAGATGAGCAAAGCCTTTGCTAAAGAAATGAAGAAAGAGTTTGAGATGTCTATGATAGGGGCCATAAAATTCTTCATTGGAATACAGGTCCATCAGCTAAAATAAGGTATTTTTATCTCTTAGTCCAAGTATATAAAAGAAATTCTTAAGACTTTTGGACTTGAAGAATCTAAACCGGTTAGAACCCCAATGATAACTAACCTCAAGTTATCAAAGGAGGATGATATAAAAGAAGTGAATGAAACAATGTATCGGTCCATGATAGGGAAATTACAGTATGTTGTTCACAGTAGACTAGACATTGCACATGTAGTTGGCATAGTGGCAACATTCTCTGCTAATCTCAAAGAGACACATCTCATAGTAGTGAAGAGAATTTTTAGATATCTAAAGGGTATTGAAGGAGATGGCATGTGGTTTCCACACAAGGATGGATTCCAAGTAAAAGTTTACACTTATGCAGACTGGGCTGGCAACATTGATGACAGAAAGAACACAAGTGGTGGTGCATTCTTTCTCGGTGGGAGAATTGTCTCTTTGACAAGCAAGAAACAGAACTCCATATCACAATCTACTATCGGAGCTGAATATGTTGTTGCAATCAATTGTACATAGGTAATCTAGATCAAACAACTTCTGGAAGGAATCAAAGAATAGATACCCGAATCGATAGCTATCTATTGTGATAGCACCAGTGCAATCAACATATCCAAGAACCCTGTCATGCACTCCAAGACAAAGCACATTGCCATCAAGTATCACTACTTGAGAGAGTTGGTACAAGATAAGGAGGTAAGATTGGAGTATGTTCCCACAAAGGAACAAATTGTTGATATCTTCACAAATCCATTACCAAAGAGTACTTTCGAGTATCACGGAGGTAAACTCGGGGTGATACCCCTTCAAGATCTTCGGTAAAGTTACAAAGGTGATCATCAATTCATTAAGCTTCAACTGACCATTACACCTCATCTTTTCTGAACTAATGAAAAGGATTGTTGCTCGTAGGGGGAGCAGATGAGAAAAGGAAGTCTTTCTGACTAGCCTTTGGCATTATTGTCAAAAAGGGGGAGTGTTTGGCAGTAAACTGGTAGACAACTAGAAGCGAACAAAACGAAGTCAGAGGCAAGCTTATGATTGCCCATCAAGGTTTTGTCATCAATGCAAAAGGGGGATATTGTTGGCATTAAAAGAAATGGTAACCCGTAAGCCTAGTACAAGTATTGTCATTGATTGGCAAAAGAGGATAGAGATTTGTCATCTCTCTAGAGTCTAAAGATCCAAGGAGATCTGTATGAAAAGAGGCTGGCTTGGCTACCGGTGTCCACATACAAGAAAGAAGTACAACTGGGTATTATACATAGTCAAGGCAAAAGAGGATTCAACCATCAATCGAGGACCAGATCACGACTAGTGTAGACAAGCACAGAAAAAGTAAGAGTACAAACCGGTGTCTACAACACAACCGAGGAATGTGAAACCAATAAGCCGAGGAAGGGACAGTGACAGGTTAAAGACTCTTATTCACAAAATGAGGTTCTCAACCGATCTAGTAATGACTTCGGTATGAACCGAAGAAGTCAGAGTCAACTATCTGCTTGAACTAACTCTTTGACCAGGATTTATTACAATAAATCCAGATGACTTTGAGTTAACTTAGTGATCAGTTTGAGACACGTCTGAAGGTTTTAAAGTCAGAATATGTGGCTTTAAAACGAAGAGTTATCTCTTGTGAAGGAAAGGTGATTGATACGCATCTATTGTTTTCTTCATAAAGTAGATAAAGCATAAGCATGCATCAGATGTTTTCTCAGTAAACTGGTACTCTACTGAGATGTATTCAAAAGGGATCTGAAATTAGGTCATGCATGAGAGGTGCAATTAGGGCATGAACTCTATATATTCTTATGCTTGTTGAGGATATGAGTTGCCTTCATTCTGTCGAGTAAAAGAGTGAACCTGTATGTTGTAGAAGCCAGAGTAAAAAGAAGTTTGAAGAAGAAAGAAAGAAGATTGTGCAAATAAGCACAAAAGTAGAGGAGAACACACCTACGGTGAGAGGTGATGCTTCTCAATTGAGCACAAACAGAGATCTTATCAGGCTATGAAAAACTATTTGTAAAAGGTCAATCTTTCTATTGTTTTCCAACAATTACAAGAGTTAAATCTCAGTATTTGGGTGGACTCTAACAAGTCCCTTGTATCAAATCCCTTAACTGAGTGACATCTTTCAAGGTGTTCAAAGTCTAACCAAGCAGGCGCTAACTGGTCTTATTGTAACAAATCCCTTAACCAAGTCGCATCTAACAGTGCGTTTTGATCATTTAATCGAGAAGGCTCCTAACAAGGCGTACTCTAGGAGAGTACAAAATTTGTGAAGTCTCCTCACACCGTGGTTTTCAGCCTAATCGGATTTCCACGTGATAAATTTGGTGTCACTGTGTGATTGTTTGCTTACTGTTATTATATGCTTGAATCTATTTGGCTTACAGTTATAAGTACACTTTACCAAAGTTATAAGAAATGTTTTAGAGGTGTTGATTTACCCCACCCCTCCCCTCTCAGCACTGGTTGTGACTATATATATATATATATATATATATATATATATATATATATATATATATATATATATATATATATATATATAGTTCTAAGCAAACAAATTTGATAAAATTGAGACTTATAATATTCAAGATCAAATTTGTTTGCTTAGAACAGTAGGATTATAGGGTCATTTATTTACTTAAAGACCCTATAATCGTATAGTTCTAAGCAAACAAATTTGATAAAATTGAGACTTATAATATTCAAGATCAAATTTGTTTTCTTAGAACAATAGGATTATAGGGTCATTTATTTACTTAAAGACCCTATAATCGTACTGTTATGTGTAAACAAATTTTAATCTATATATATATATATATATATATATATATATATATATATATATATATATATATATATATATATATATATATATATATAAACAAATGACCCTATAATCCTATTGTTCTAAGCAAACAAATTTGATCTTGAATATTATAAGTCTCAATTTAATGATTAATCAATGAATATATATATATATATATATATATATATATATATATATATATATATATATATATATATATATATATATATATATATATATATATATATATATATATAATGGGCAAACACACACATGAGATATACAATTGATATATGAATATATATTTATATGATGATAAGATACATAGTATTTTATAGTCTTACTCTGCTAGGACTCTTGCTAGTTTTGATGTTAATCAGTTGTTAATGTGCTATTAATGCTAATTTTTTGTTATGGTTGAGTTTTGCTACCATTTATATTAAAAAATAGATAATAAAGAAAATAGGCCAGTTGCCTAACTAATTGATAAGTTATGACAAAACATCTATGACACCAAGGTAACAACTAAGCCCCAAGGCAACTTACCTCTAGGTTCATGGCTCAATGGCAAGTTTGACCTCTTCCAAATTTTGTGTTCCCCTCTTTGAAGATACTCTCCTCCCTTTTAGGGACATTACAATTCCTACATCCACTTGGACATACAAATGTGGTAAGGTCAAATCTTAACCTTCCAAGATTTGCTTAAGATAGATAAAACATTATTGTCTATATCAATATACATTCATGCCATTAAAAACATCTCACTGATGTTCATAATAACTTTGAATACTTAATAATTTAGTTATCTCCAAAATACAATAAACCGAAATAAAATTGTTAGAGTTTTAGGTGACTCTACAACACCCCCAGGATCAAATGAAAGATCAAGATAACTTCCACAAGAGAGTGGCAAGACAATTGCATTAAGATGCAAGAATGATATTATTGATAATGGACAATAATGAAAATGTATATAATAGATCTACTTATATAGGCAAGGCAATAAGAGACATTGATAAGGAGAAGATAAATTATCACCTACCCAAAGTGGAATCACATGTCCACCAAAGATGGATCATCTTCCATTATGCAATGACATATGTGCAACATGTGGAGGATGATAATGTGATATGTGCACTAAAGGTGGATCCCAAAGATAAAGTGGAATGAGATAACAACCATCACCACCTAGAGTAGAATTTCTCCTACACCATGTGCAAATATAGGTGCAAACTCCTACGTGTCTCGTATGCAAACTACTATGCGATGTATTATCCTAAGTAAGCTTAAGTAAAGGGTAACTAGGAATATTTAATTACACCAACAAAAATGACTCGTGGAAAAAAAGATGTAATAGTATGACCCTTCAAAAGACATAATTCTTGCATTGTATGAGTTTGTAGCATCAAATGTTGGCCAAGCACTCCAAAGTCGCTATTTTTTCGCTTTTTTAACATTGCATTTTGCCTCTTAAAAAATCATGAAAATGATGTGTGCCACAAAGTTTGTGTGGTTTTGTCGGTCTTAATTTGGGCTTGGTATCAGGGGCTCTACCCCCTCCTCTAGACCCAACAAGGGGCACTCCCATCCACCCCATTGGAGGCACTACCCCCAGACCCATGCAAGGGGTGCTACCCATTAACCTTGTTGGGGGTGTTACTGCACCTAGACCTCCATTGCCTTCATTTGATTTCCAAAGTATACTACAAAGTCTAAGTTTGCAATGTACAATTCCAAGTTCACGTACAAGTCTTCATCCATAATATTATCATTAGACTTCTTGAATATTATTTGATGTTTACTTGTTGTCTAGAAGACAACTTTTTCTTTTGGGGGGATGATGTAGTCAACATATAATGTCTATTGTTTAATATTGATTATACAACTATGTATTAGTTGTCAGTTATAAGCATTGGGTAGTTGTAAGTGTTGGTTGTTGACGATTATGTTCCTCTTGGCAACTGTTAGGTCCTTTAAACATATTATCGATTGTCAAGGAAAGTAGTATGATCTAATAGGATACTGATCTTGTCTAGTCTTATTCTGTAAAATATTCATGTGCAAATAAAGAAATATTTTCCTCATGTATTTAGTACGCATTGTTATCTTTACTATTACTTCATGTACTTAATTTATTAGATATAGTAGTAAACAATTGTCCGTAAGGACAAGTTTTGCTGAGTTTATGTTGAGTTGTAAAGTTGTGGCTAATGATTGGATCTACAAAGTCATGTTTCTGAACTATGGAGCATACAATTTGTATGTGACCCAACATTTGCTTTACATAAGCCCTCATCAACATATAAATCATAAGAAAAACCATCATTAATTTTCAAAATTTTAGTTCAGACTTAAAACTATTCAAATCCAGACTTAAATGAAATTTTAAAATGGGCTAACCTTTAAATCTAACTGAAAATTTCTAAATGCAATGGTTTTATTTTTCTCCCCCTAAATGTAAAAGTGGGCCAAAAAGAGGGGTACACATAAAACAAATTTAGAGCATAATGAACAATGAATGTTTAACAAACCGGAACAATGAATGTTTTGTCCATAGTGAACATGGATTCCTGAAATACTATGACCAATGAGTGTTTAGCACATAATGAACACGGATTTATGAAATATATGCTGTAATCTAACATACGGTGCGAAAAATAGGTTCGAAAGATGAAAATCTTTCACCTAGCCTTGCCAGAGTTCTGGCATAGTCTCCTCTTGCAAAATTATTCATGGCAAATGGAGTGAGATGAAATACTTAAGTAGAATTAAGAATGAGCCTTGACCATACGATCTCAGATTACAATTAATGTTGGGGGAAAGAGAGCACTTAAATCAATAGATTCGGATTATTCATTCTCGCACATGCAATATAGAGGTAGCTCTAGAGTAACATGTAAGCCTGCTAGAGTTTGAACATGAGTATCAGTAGTTTACACGGTATACTGGGATACACAATCTTAACCATTAAATCAAGTGAATAGGACTTGAACTTGCAATTTTGCAAGCGCTGGAAGATCTCAATTTTGACAGCACTGGAATAAGGAGAATAGAAACGATATCTTCTCAATGCTTCATAGTTCGTAGCAAATGTCATCATTACCTAAAACTGAAAAAAAATCACTCCTTTGATAAAATTTAAATTCAAACTAAGGAGTACTAGACTTCTAGTTTTGAATAAGAAATATATTTAATTATTTATAGGCTGTGCCAAATACATGTGGGCTAACAAGAGATGCTGTCTTGAACGATTTCATGTTGATGTCAACCTTAGAAAATCCAGATTCTCTAATGAGCTTTCCTGTCTCACGTGTGAGGTGACACCCATCTGAAGCAAATTGCTGTAGTGGATCTAGTAACTTCTGCCAAAACCTCAGGAGTGTGCCATCTGAAACATGTTAAAACAAAGAAAAATCATTCAAATTGATTAACATTCGAAATCTTTAAAAACTGGATACTGTTATTGCCAAACTTATTGTTGTTGAAAAATAATAGGAAACAGTAACCTGGGGCAGCCACGTGTTCTATAAAGATGAACTGGCCACTAGGTTTCAGCACCCTCTGCACTTCTACAATGAAAGACAAAATTTGAATGTAAACTAAGGAAGCATATTGCAAGGATGTGGTCCTTTCAACATACAGTTAACAATAAGTAATTCCCCAAAAGTTATAGCCTTATATGTCAGAAAATAATCTAAAAAATGCATGATGTCCCTGGAGATATCAAAGCCATATTATACTACCCATGCCTGTTTTTAATTGACAAGCCCTTTTTATGTATCAGTTGGAGAAATTGGTTTGTACAAATATCAGTTTATCATGTCCAATGCATCTCAAGAGGAAAACAGTCTCACATTCTTTCAATAGCTATTTCAGTTCAGTTGCCTTGTATTAAGCTTTTGATGGAAATTTAAATAAAAGTAGTACCTTTCAATGTCTTCTTCACATCGCTGACAGAACACAAAACTAGAGTAACAACAACTGCATCCATGCTTGAATAAAGAACTGGTAAAGCCTCCCCAACCTGTTGATATAGCATAGTTGACTTCAAATTCAATTTGAAAGTTAGAATGGACAGATTAAAAACTATCAAAGTTTCTACTATCTAATCTGCATGAAAAATGGATACTGACATTCGGATGCAATTGGCACAGAAATAACAAGCAAAGGCAACCCCTCTGTATATTTAAGTGTTGAACATAGGCATCTGAAAACAGAGCAGTTGAATGGTCCAGAATCATCCGACTTGGAAGAAACACGTTTTGTATACTTGGCTACTCTGTATCTCACTTCTTTGTTATTGCTTTTCAAAGAAAGAGATATTGGAATGTTTGATCCTATCATTCTCATGATTAATTTGTGCTATGTAATTATTTCAAACTATAATGATCCGCTTCTATGGAGTAGCCAGAAATGATCCATTTAGCCTATTTAGTTCTTTTAGTCTAACAAAGTGAATAAGTGATTAAAAAGGCCAATATTATAAAGTTTTGAGAGGGAAATTAAAAGAACCTTTGGTTATAAAAGGCAATTTGAGAGGTCAATGTGGAGTTTGAGCTTCTTGCTTGAGAAAACCCTAGGATGAAAACTAAGGGAATTGGTTTTGGTAGTGCTACATTGATGCAGAGCATGGGTTGACAACTAGACTATTGATACCATATTTCACAACTAAGGGTGTCATTCCTTCTTCAAGACTCAAAGCAATCACATTTAAGGAAACTTCATCACAAGGACAGACCTTTGACATTTCATGACTTTAATTCAACATAGACTCATCTCAGTTTCGGTTTCCCAACAAACTCCACTCTCACTCCCTTACAAACTCAAAACCCTTCCAAGGTAGACTGGTGTTCCTACGAGGCCACAAGACTCCAATAAAGCATTAAGGCTTCAAAGCTTTCATCTAACTCTTGAGACACTTTAGTCCATGTGTAAATGATATGTACATATCAACAATGACTCACACAACTCAGATTTTCCAAACCTAGATGGCATCCTTCACAAACAGGTCTGATTTCCTAGTAGTACTCTCAGATGACAAAACATGGCACAACTTTTGATGCAGATCTGACATCCACAAACTGATCATAGATATAAATACCCTTTTGGGCCCTCTTCAACATATTAGAAACTTGTATGGGGTTTCTTTGGAACTTGCCCTCCAATAATTGACTGGTAATGCTGCTACAAGGCCCTATTAGGCCTGTTTTCCAAAGCAAGTGTATGACCTTTTGACTCTAGACCTTCAAACTGTACTCTAGGAGTTTAAACAAGTTTCTTACAAACTGAATCCATCATTTCCATCAATTGGAACCATCATTCATTTGCCCTTTTATCCAACCCTTAATCTATCAATGTGTAACAAGCCCAAAACAAGAAGGATTCAGGCTAGGGCATCAACAAAAACACCCAAACTCCATCCCTGAAAACTACATGAAAACCTTCCATTCCACCGAGTTTCAAAAATTTTCAATGGTGGAATGGGCTATAATGCATGATTTTCTCCACAAACCCTTGAAACCCTAGGTCCACGGGCTGTTTTCAGAAAAACACTTGGATCTTCCTCAAACCTTAATGAAATTGGATCAAACCAACACCAAAACAAAGCTAGTTCACCCCTCTATCAAATCCAATAGGATTCAGCACATGTTCAGGCTGTACAAATCCGTACAGAAGTCTGAAACAGCCTCTGAACATGTAAAAATGCAGGAAACAGTACAAAATTTTATTGATTTCTCTTCCCCGTTACATCAAAATTGACCCTTGGTCGATGGAATTGACTTATTCATATGTTCCTCCAACAGCCCCAACGGTTACAAACCAAAATTTGAATTGTAACCAACCAAAAAAAACGTGTTCAAAGGTGACAGTTTTTGCAAAACAGTTGCAATGACAACTTTTTGTTGCTATGTGAACCTAAGAGGACCTCCTAAGACTCCAAGGTATTACAAAAAAGCTTAAAAAGGTCAAAAAGACCTTATTACATGATTAGGACATCATGGAAACAAGATTGACAACTTTTTGCCAACATGGCAACTTTTGCAATGTTTGAACAACTTTTGACAAGAGACCTCAAATGACTTCCTAGGACTCTAATTTGACCGAACCAAGATCAAAGTGGTCTAAAAGACCTTATTACAAAGCAAAAAACATGAGTACAAAGCGAATTGCCAAAATGGCCTCATTGAGGCATGAGTGCACTAGGCGCTCCTGCACCATACATCTACCCTAGACAATATGCAGGTGGAAGCGCATATGTTTTGCATAGGTGTTTAGTGATTGAAATTTTGTTATTTTTTTGGAGGTTTGCAGACAAACAGAAAATTATAATTCTCTGATTGTAGGGCAAAGCTTTATCATCTTGGTGAGTTTTCAGGCACCATTGTGGTGATTGATAGAATATGAATTTGGGATGCCAGTTATAAAGATTTAGTGATATATATGTTTGGGAATTTATAATTTTGTTGGGTATAAGGATGGGTTATAGCTAGGCATGAATTTTCCTTGCTGCTGGCATGGGTTTTTTGGCTAGGCGAGTGCCATATTTGCTTTGCCAGGCATGAGACTTCCAAGCAGCTGGTCACCACTCAGTTAACAGCAGGTCTTGCCATTTGTTAGAGGATTTGAATACATCAGTAAAAGTTCGTTGGCTGCCCAGGAATGGAGGAATAAATTGCAGGTCACTTGAGAGCATATACCAATACTTTCGCAACCACAGGCTGTCCCAAACTCTTGGCACGTGGAACTTCTGGCACAGAAATTTATTAATTGTAAATCTGCAATAAAAGGTTAGCCATCTGATATTCTGTAGCCCTGTTTATTAAAAGCAGCAAATGAACTTCTTCCCTTGTAATGTGCAACTTTGTGTAATCACTTTAAGAAATGAGAAAGCTAAAAGAAAAAATGGAAAATATAGAAAATTGAATGATTCTAATCATAAAGAGGATGAGGACAGAAGCAAATCCATAGAAAATCATTCTACTCCACATACATATGAATACAAATATGTAGCACCCCCATTTTTTCAATGATTGAAACTCTCATAAGCCTCATAGGATAAAATATGAACTTTATTTTCTTTCAAAACGATTCATATTAATGCCACATTCACATTTAGGAAACAAATTAACGATGAATAAGTGTGCATGCATACACATGTGCTGATACACTTAGTTCTCAAATTAGAAGCCCTTCTCTGCAAACTCATTTTTTGTTGAAAACCTAAATTAAGGCTTCTAGAAACCTCACCAATGAAGCTGATAAGTACAGGAACCTATAAATTGACAATTCAGCCTCCCAGAACACTACCAAATACAAAAATTATGCTCTAGTGAACATTAGCAATTCCTGAAATGGTAATGGCAAAGGTATTCGGTTAGTTCTTAATTTGCAGCATCAATTGCACCTAACTCTCTAGTCTAATATACTTTTGGAATCAAGTTGGCATGAAGAATCTAGATCTATCTTTGCATTTCAATCATTTCAATTTTATGAATTGAAACTGGTTATGAATTGATTCTAGCTGCTAAAATCAGCCTTTAAGAAGGTTTTGAAATTACTTAGAAAAGCAAAAATTGCAAAGAAAGCAGCTCAAGAGGAACTTTCGGAGCTGTGAGGTCTAAAGAGAAAGATAGATTTTACATAAGTTCCATGAAATTAATCAGATTTAGACATTAAGCCTTTTCCTTCAGTATGAGATTTTTATTTATTTTTGATCTGATAATTGTGGGGCATGGGGCCCACTCCCATTGTATTGAATTGTTAAAATACAAACAACAAAAGCTTCAGACCCCACTAATAGGGGAGCTGAGAAAAAAAACTTGCCTGCTTGAAAGTCAGGCCTGAGAGTGTATTACCTATACTTAACTACATCCAGCTTAAGATGTGTTGAGAAGGGAAAATATGCTGGCTAGATAAAAACCTGCTCAATAATTATGAAAAAGGTCGTAAGTGTTATTATCTACGTTACGGGGTTCGCACCCTGGACCCTCAAACTGGGTCTGGGTCTGGGTTCGGGTCCTCATAATGGTCCGTGTCGGGTCCAGGTAGGGTCCACACTTGGATCTGTGGGTCCGTCTGGGTCCAAACCACCACGAACCCGTACAGACCCACAGGTCCAAGTACGGACCCTGTGCGGACCCTATGCGGACCTGAGGGTAGGTAGCACGGACCCGGGAGGATCCCGCGAGGACCCGCGCGGACTACCAAGGACCCATGAGAGTTAAGTGAAAAGGTGGGGCCAAAACACATTAAAATGCCATTATTTTATTATTATTTTTGTCCAAACCCTAAAACGACCCTAATAAGGAGCCTCCAAACACATTTCATTTCACATTTTCTCTCTCATTTTGCTCTCTCCATCTTGCAAGTTTGAAGTGAGGTGATTGTATTCAAAGAAGATCGATTGTGGAGTTGCAAATACCTTCCAAAGAGCAGATTTGAGTGTTTAAGGTATGCATTTCAACCATATTCTTTAGTTTTTTGATAAATTGTTTCAAGTTTTTGAAAAGTTATAAATTTTTTTCAAGTATTTGTAGAAGTTTTGAAGTTTTTTTTTTCATTTTTGTTATAGATTGTAACAATGAGTAGTCAAATCTCAGTGGGTGGGTCTCAAAATTTTAAAATTGATAAAGGGTCTCCTCTATGGAAATACACTACAAGAATTTCTCAATGTCTTGGAGGTGGGGGGTTTGTATGGAAATGTAATTTTTGCAACTCAAAATATAGAAACTCCTACTACCGAGTATAACTTCATTTTATGGGCCATGGGGGTAAAGGGATTAATATGTGTGAGGGTCCACCAAGGGGAGATAAGAAGGGGCTGCCACCTGGACAAATAGCAGCATTCATTAAAGAACAAGAAGATACAAAAAAATTAGTTGCAAAAGGAAAACAAAGTGGTTATACTTCCGAGAAAAAAAAACCAATACCACAACCACCCACTCAAACAACCCCTAGACATCCTTTCTTGCCTATCCCTTCTAGAGAGGATGAAGATGTAGATGAACCACAAGTAACCACCCACAAGAGAGGCCCACTAGATCAAGCATTTCAAAATGAGGCAAGAGATATTGCCTCAATGTGAATGGTCTTCCATTCAACTTAGTGAGGTCACCCTATTGGAGGGAGATGATGACAGCAATAAATAATGCACCTTCTGGTTACAAAAGTCTTGGATTTGAAAAGGTGTGCACCACCTTATTGCATAAAGAGAAGAAAAATGTAGAGGCCCAATTAAAACCAAATGGAGATTCTTGGGTTCAAACAGTTGTGTTTATTGTCTCGGATGAATGGAAAGATTGCAAAAACCGTTCCTTGATCAATGTTATTGCTATGTCCCCCAAGGGGGCAATGTTTTTCAAAAATTTCTCCAAATTGGAATTATTGATGGTAAATTTTAACATTTAATTTATTTAGTTTCATTTATCATTTTATGTCATGTTTTGCATAATTGAATTAAATATTTTTTGTGTTGTTTACATATTTTAAATGTGTTACTAATTTACTATTAACATGTTCTTAGGTGGCTGAAACTCGTTTTGCCTCTCACACAATTGTCTTGAGACAACTTGTGAAGGTAAAGGAGGCATTGTCACAGATGGTTATTAGCAACCAATGGGGCATTTGGAAGCAATCCAATACAGCAAGGGCCCAAAAAGTGAAGGCAATGATATTGGGTGATGATTGGTGGGGTCGTGTGACTATGGAGTATGTTTTGAAATTCACCGAGCCAATCATGTCAATGCTTAGCTTTGCTGACACTAATGAACCATGCCTCGGGGATATCTATGATGCCATGGACACAAAGTTGGAGAAGATAAAAGTGGTAAGTTATAAATTTATAATACATTACTCTATCATTGATTATTGAGAGATATCTAAATTTTTAATTGACATAACTTACATTAAGATAACTTACATGAACATCATTTGATATCCTAGGTGATACAAAGAAACAAGAATGATCCTGAGGACACCTTTTACAAAAAGGTGGAAGCAATTGTTGTCCAACACTGGAACAAAATGACCACACCTCTTCACTTCCTCGCCTATGCTCTCTCTCCCAGATACTATAGTGCACCGATGCTCGCTATTCCTGGTAAAGTACCACCATATAGAGATGCTGAGGTTGCTAACAAGTACAAGGCAGCGCTTACCAGACTCTTTTGTGATCCAGAGGTGGGGGCAGTTGTTAGGAGTGAATTTGGATTGTTCATCTCAAGAAAAGATCTTCTCCCTATTGTTGTCAATGACCAAAGCAAAATGGATGAGATTACATGGTGGTACATGCATGGTCAGGATTTTATGTACCTCCAACCTCTTTTCATTAAGATCCTCTCACAAGTAAGTTTTTAATTTTTCTTTCATTTTTTTTGTCACTTGCATTGTAGAATTTAACACTTAACATTCTTGAATTTATCTTGTATTTTTTATTTTTTATTTTGTTTGTTTTCTCTCTAGGTCGCAAGCTCTTCTGCCGCTAAGCGGAATTGGAGTACATACTCCATCCACTCAGTGAAGCGTAACCGGTTGGCTGCCAAAAAAGCTGAAGACTTGGTGTTTATTCACACCAATTTGCGCTTTGTGGCACGCAAGGATCCGAGATACAAAAAAGGGACAAAGAAGTTGTGGGATGTAGCACCCGAGTCCTCTGACTTCAATTTGACCATTCAGGATCTTGCTAGAGCCACTATGCTTGATGTGGATGAAGATGATGACATCGAACTTGGTGCAACTAGTGCTAGCGGAACCGGTTTGGGTGATAATGAGGATCTACTTGCAGCTGCGGAAATTCCTATAGACGATTTTTTTGATAATCCATTCAATTATTGATGAACATTAAACATTGAATCATGTTACAACTTTCAAACTTCCATGAACTATATTTTAATTCAGTAATGGAATGTAATGATTTTCATTAGAATCATGTTTTAATGTTTATCTTTGGCATTTAGCATTGATCAATGATCAAGCATCATACTTATGAAATGACTTAGTTATACTATGAAATGATTTAGTTTTACACTTTTGTATATTTCTCTTATTTTTTGTATATATATATACATGAACCCCTACGAACCATAATGAAAAAAAAATTTCCTCAAACCCACGAACCGGGTTCTCGTACCTAAACCTATCCCCCCGAACCCGAACCGGTAACTTAGGTTATTATATAATCTAATGAAATCTAATTGAAATGATAAATATGCTCTGAAGAAGACAGATCTTACCTCACACAAATTCATGCCTAGCGTAAATGGGCCCTCGTATGATGTTGAAGTTTGTTTTGTGGTACTTTGGTTGCTGTGAGGAGCTAGCTTTGTGAGGTTTGTCCTGTTTGGTGAATCTAGTTGGGGATTTTTGTTTTCGTCTTTAGTTCGGATGGAAGAGCATAGGGTTTCCAATAGTCTAGTGGTTCCTGGTGCTGCGCCGCCCATGGATCTTCTTCGAGTTTGCATGCAAGGCCACCATAATTCTTTTATGTGGGGGCGAGGTCCAAACTAAATAAAGTGAATGGTTGTCTTCTGAGGAGTCATGATCGTCCAGTCCCAATCATTCCTCCTGAATCGGTTATGGAGGCTGTCACTTATTGGAGCAAGTATGCATTGATCTGCAAATTTCTTGGGATTCACATTTATTTGACACTAGAAGCTTGGATTCATCATTCATGGTACGTTGAGGGAAATATGGAGATTGTGGTAGCTGCGAACAACTATTTCATGTTTGTTTTTTCTTGCATGTTTTGTCGAAATCATTTTTATGGAAGACCATATTTTTACAATCATGTGGGCTTGTTTGTTAAACCTTGGAATGCGGGTTTCAATTTAGCAAAAGAATTGCCCTCAAGGGTTCTTGTTTGGGGTCAATTGCCCCAGCTTCCTTTAGAATTTTGGCCTGAAAAAATTTTGCAACGGTTGCCGCACTACTTGAGAAGTCGGCTGCGATAGCTTAGTAAACCCTTGATAAAAAAGTAATTACTTTTGCCCATAATTGTGTTGAGATTGATTTGAATAATCCATTGCTAGATTCTTTGGAAATATATTTAGGCTCTTTAACGTGGGTTCACTAATTAGATTACGAATTTAATCCTTTTTTATGTCAGATATGTCATGAGTACGGACATCTTCAGTGTCAGTGTCCTTGGGTTAATAAGGGAGCTAGTGGCTTTGATGGTGGCTTTGGTGGGAATTGTTGGTGGAATAGAATATGCTTTGGTAACCTTTATCCTATGAAGAGGAAGGTTCAAGCACACCTTGATGTTATCACTCTTCAAATTTGGAGTCTTGGTTTCTCAGAGGATTTTGGCAGAGCAAAATTCTAGATTGTTAGAGAATTGGAGTGGGAACTTAGGGAGGAGATTTTTTGGAAGCAAAAGGTCTAGATTGACTGGCTTTAGGAAGGGGACAGGAATACAACTTTTTGCCATAAATCAATGAAAGCTCGTCGAAATAGGAGTTATATATCCTCTTTGGTTAATTTAGAAGAAATTCAATTGTCATCTCTGCAAGATCTTTCTCATGAGGCTACTTAGTACTATTTTGCTCTCTATGCTGACAACTCACCTACTACTAAGAATGAGGAGAATATGATCCTTTCTCATATTCCCTCTTTAGTCACCAATGTGATGAATGAATCCCTCATGCATCTGATATCTATGTTGGAATTGGAGGAGGTTGTTTTTGAGATGCACAAGGATAAATCTCTAGGCCCAAATGGGTTTCTAGATTTTTTTCAGGAATTCTAGGATATCGTTAATTTGGAATTTCTAGAAGTGGTCCATGAATCTTATGGCAGCAAACAAATGCTTAGAGCCTTGAATTCTACTTTCCTTGTTCTTATACCCAAAGAGGAAGGCAATAATCAAATGGATTATTTTAGACCCATTGCTTTGTGTAATGTGGTCTACAAAATTATTACTAAGCTGATTTCCAAGAGGCTCAAACCTTGTCTTTCCACTTTGATCTCGGAAGAGTAAGAGGGTTTTGTGGTAGGAAGACAAATTCTGGATGGGGTGGTAGTTGCCACTGAAGCCATTTACTCTATCATGGTTTCTAAGGAGAAATATATGTTCATCAAACTAGATATGGCTAAAGCTTACGATAGAGTTAAGTGGCACTTAATGCAGAAAATTCTCATAGCCTTTGGTTTTAGTTCAGAGTGGATTAGTTGAACTATGAGTTGTGTTACTTCATCATTTTCTATTATTCTAAATGGGGAGCCTTCTAAGTTATTTGGAGCCTTCAAGGATCTACACCAAAGAGATCCTCTTTCCCCCATTTGTTTATTATTATGGTTAAGGGCCTCACTAGATTTATTAAGTCTTGGGTTTCCTAGCACTTGATTCATGGATGGAGTTGGGGTAATGGGATGCCTAAGCTTCCTCATCTCCAATTTGAGGATGATACTTCTCTTATGGGGATTGCTCGCCTTCATGAAGCTAAATCCTTTAGGACATTGGATATTTATTTAGCTACTTTGGGTTAGAAAGTCAATGAGCACAAATCCTCAATCTATCTTTTCAACACTCCAAAACCTATCCAAAGGAGGATTGCTAACATCTTACGATTTCAAATTGAATCTCTCCCTTTCCTTTATCTGGGCATTCCTCTTGTTGTTGGTAGGCAACCTAGGCTATTCTGGTAGGACTTAATAAGTAGCATCGAAAGGTAAACAACTAGACTCATCAATGGCTTGCCATTGTTGCTAGGGTGACTCTTCTTCAATCGGTGGTTCAAGCTCTTCCTATTTACAATTTTGTTAAGGTGACTCCTATGTACTATTTTAGGGAATTTGATGCCCTCTTGCGCAAGTTTCTTTGGAGTGGTAATTTGCAAAATTCTAAGTGGAGCCTAATTAGGTGAGATTATGTGTTGGCCAGAGGAGGGGGATCTTGGTCTTCATTCTACTATCTTGAATGGGTAGACTCTTGCAACAAAATTATATTGGCATTGGCATACCGGTCAGAATTAGCTTTGGGCTCTTATTCTCATACATAAGTATTAAAGGAAGTTGACTTTTTGGATGTATCTTGCTATACTTTGGAGGGAAGGGGCTCTATGATTTGGCACACTCTAAAAATGGGAGCTTAGCTGGTTCAGAATGGCCTTTTTTGGATTTGCAATAGGGGCTACAAAGCTCTTTTTTGGACCGATGCTTGGTATGGTAATCCTTCTCTCCTTTCCATGTAACCACATCTACAACCCCTTTTTGATTGTTTTACAACAGCTAGATGGAATAAGGTTGTGCATTATAAGACAGCTCAAAATTTAGGCTTGGTTCTAGGTTATAGATGGAAGGATTCTTCTAAGTGGCCACTAGGTGGTTTAGAGGAGGATCGGAATGAGCTGACTCAAATTCTTGCTTCTCGGGAGTACAACTTCTTGGTAGGGCCAGATGTTCTGGCTTGGGGTAGTGACTCGTCTAGTAAAAACCCTATTTATGCAAAGTCCTTGGAACTTAATAGACAGTTGTTTGGAGGTATCGAGGTGCCTTGGTGGAAATAGGTATGGAATAAATTTTCTTGGCCCAAATGCAATTTTTTACATGTGGCTAGTGGTTCAAACCCGATGTCTTACTTGGGATAATTTGTGTAAGTAGGGCTTCTAGGGTCACTCAATGTGCGTCTTGTGTTGTAATAGTGAGGAGTCTATTTCTCATCTTTTCTTTCAATGCTCCTTTGCCAAGGAGATCTATCACTTTTGGTGGGGTGTTTGGGGTTAGACTTGTTGGCATGTCTCCTCTTAGAACCTCTTTTCTTCAGGTTTCTTGGGCTATTGGTCCTACTTTTATCATTTGGCATATTTGGTTGGAAAGAAATCAAAGGATTTTTCAGGATGCTAGGATGGTTGTTCAATGTGTGGTGGAAAATTATTCATTCTCTTCATGAGATTGTCTTGGCAAAGTGTGACTTGGCTAGAGGTGTGGATCCTGGGGATGTTATTTCCAGTCATCTCAATTTTCCTCTTCAAGGTGGTAATCTGATCTATGTTGGTCAAGTCGATAAGTAGATCCAGGCATCCTTTGCAAAGGATCAATCAAGAGGGTCTTTGGACCCCTCCTCCTCAGGGAGTTTTAAAAATTAACACTGATGGTTCATCACAGGGGAATGCTAGGCATGCTGGAATTGGTGGAGTTGGTTGTGATAGTTCTGATGATATTTAGTTTATTTTTTTAGTTTATAAGGGCCTTCATACGAATAATTTAATGGAGGCTCTTGACATTTTGTATACTGTTGAGTGTAGTTGTGTTCTTGGCTGGAGAAGGATTATTTACGATTTTGATTCTCAGGTGGCGGTGACTTTGCTAACTAGGCTACAGCTAGTTGATATTAGACGGCACTTAGCTTTGGTTATTAGACAAATTCTCCAGTTGTTGAGCTCCTTTTAATCTGTTACTTTCAGACACATTCCTAGGGAATGGAATGGTGTAGTGGATTGTTTGGCCAAATGGGCTTTTGATCAAATGCAGGCTTGGAATATAGTGAATAGGGGGAAATTACCTCTAGATATGGCACATATGTTGGATCAGTTAGTGGAAAATTACAGGGTTCTATAATGCTTTCTTTGTTGGGCAGCTTGTCCACTTTATTTTGTATCTCTCGTGTTTGAATAAATTTTCACCCCTCTTTTAGTGTCATGGAAAGAGGAGTTGCTCCTAACTTGGCCTTTTTCCCAGGATTTAACCTCAGTCCACTCTAAAACATGTGGTAGTCATGAACTTAAATCCTTATTCAAATCCAATCCATTATAGCTCTTTGAATTGTTTTTCTCAATATATGTATCTTTTGATTTTAAATCTAGATCCAACCCCTTGGGTTGCTGAAAAATCTTCCCTTTTTGATTAATTACCTGACTATTTGGATTTAAATGTTGCAAAAGTTGGACTAGCAGCCGACATATTAGGAGATGGTTGGGATGAAACAAGATGAAGAAGAGGGGACAATCTCTCCCAATTAACCTTGAGGGATTCATCCCCTACCTGCCTGTTTTGTGTAAGCAGATGGTGAAAAGCTACCCCATCCCACCTAGGGGATTTCAACGGTCTTGACTAGACATTACCTCTTGAATCGGCACTAAATTGCTTGAAATATGCTTTCATTTGGAATTTTTTTCAATACATTTAACTTCTCAAAGAACCAAGCAAAGACTGTACACACCTATCAGTTGTCTCATTTGATATACATAAAACCTTTCCCGGGGAAATGCCAATTGCTTCTAATACAAAATCTTCAACTATGGACGAGTAAATGAGGAAATATTACACAGAAAAAAGCTTAAGAAAATCTCTCCATCCTTGGGTTGGAACATTGGGGGCCAAGGTTTTAATCATATAAAATCACCTCTCCAAACTCACAAAACAAATTCTAGGATAAACTCCTTATCACTTCAAGGATTGAATTCCAGAAAAACGTAATCACAAGCAAAAAGGTAAATACAAATTTCACCCTCTATATAATACTGCTTCCATATTTCAGAAATCCATTAGTGCAATTTTGTTAGATAGGCCACAATTTTGAAAACTTGCATACAATGGCATGATCCCATTGATAATCTTCCTGCTCAACCACTTTGCTATTCAAAGTATTTTCAGGAATAAGATCTGACTTTTATAACAGGCTGAGAACAAACCCAACCAAATTTGTTGTTCATTAGTGCATATGAACTATGAAAGCATTTGGCACCTAGAAAAGAGTGAAGTGAAGGTGCAGAAGCACAAAAAAACATAGGTCATCCATAATCGTCAATCATGTTTAGAGAAGTAACCATTGTTGAAGGAGATGCCTAAGCCACAAAGCTGCCTTGCCTTGGGTGTGTTGAGTATGTTGTCATTGATGTCAAAGATTGATGATCAAGGTTGTATAAATCTCAGAGGATTACTCAAAGTAATAGAGAACTGGAATGAGTTGCCTAGTTGTCTCCTTGAGCTACCTGAGTTGCTTGACCTAATTGGTTGCGTGGTTGAGCTACCTAGTTACCCGCTTGAGCTACTTGGTTTTGTGTTTGAGCTACTTGGATACTTGGTTGAGCAGCTTGGTTTTTTCGTTGAGCTGCTTGAGCTACTTGGATACGTGCTTGAGCTCTTTGGTTGCATGTTTGAGCTGGTTGAGCTACTTGGATGTGTGATTGAGCTACTTGGTTATGTGCTTGAGCTGCTTGGCTGTCTGGTTGAGCTACTTGGGTGTTTGTTTGAGCTGGTTGGATGTTTTCTTAAGCTGCCTTGTTGTCTACTACTTTGCCAAGTCAAATCATGAGCCATGTCACCAGTTGATTGACTGCCTTTGACTTCGATTTAAATATCGCAGAGCATTCGTTACATACAACATTTTTGGACAGTTTCATGAACTAATGTTAGGCAGCTCTATTTGAAACTAGTTCATTTATTTATTCATTTTATTTTAGGTACGATGGCTTCAGGTGTATATGGTTAACGTTATGGATACTTGGCAGTTTTATTTGAAACATTTAATTTAATTGTTTCTCGCTATGTGTGTAGCATATAAGTGGGGTTGTGTGACGCCTTATGTTAAATATGTATTTGAGCATATGTTAGTGGAGCTGCAATCTGTTTGTGCGTTCATTATTCCTTTTGACTGGCCTTCGAAAAAGTCCGTTTTTGGTATGAATGGGCAGCAATATCTATCTCTACATGTTTAAACAAAATGTGTGCGTTGAATATCTCATCAATAGTGATGGCAGCAGCTGTCTATATTGGATATTGTTGGACGGTGTTATGATGGCATCGTACATGATAGTAAAAGAAAACTTATGTTTGTGATATGTGATATTCGGCTGGAATCGAAGGTTAGTAGTGGTGAGGGGAGTAATGCTGCATTTGAAATAAGAAAGTGAAGTCGGGCAATTATGTGTCATGTATGGACAGTAAACAATGGTATTTTCCTTGGTAGCGATGATTGTCTATGAATAATTGGGCGGTGATGCATAGAGCGTTAGTGAATGATTATCTAACAACATTTATCTTCCCGAGTCTTCATCATGGCCTTTTTAATGTTCTAAAGTTTATTATTCAAGTTGGGCTGTAGCTTCACATATTTACTGGAAGTCGTATTTGCTAAGTAAAAAAAGAAAGAGTCGATGCCTTTATTTTATTAGCAGCGTTAATCATTCTGATTCAAAAGAAAGAGTTTTTTTTAAAAAGGCCAAAGGAATGAGGATGTTGGTAAGGTAAGTGATGTATGGCTATGCACATCAGTTAATAAGTGTGTGATTTCTTCAGTATTGAAGTAGATCGAAGATGCTAGGTGGCATGTTCCTTTTGGAGACGGGCTGTGGTATTGAGTTGATGATCTTAAGGATGTGGTGTGATTTTTGAAAGGATTGAAGTGTTGTGTGTATTCTGAAAAGTGGCATTAAGTTTTGCATTTGAGTTGTGCTCAACCAGAGGCTGGAGCCTCAGCTGATTGGAGTTGGCACTCTCTGTGCGTTGGTGCTTACTTACTATTTAGGTTGGTGTCCATTTTGCCAATGAAAGCTATTGTGTGTCGTCGTTTTTTACTCGAGAGAGTTTTCCACGAGAAATTTGGTGTTTGCGTTTTTTATGATTGCTTTCATTATGTTTATGTGGTTTCATGCATTTAAAAGTTTAAAAATCTGAAATGCTGATTCACCCCATCCCCCTCTCAGTATTTCCTATGTGCTCTTTAGGGTGTACGAGCCCTTGGGACACCATCCCCAAACAAAGAAGCCTATAGCATTCCTTATATCCAACAAATTTTGGAAAGTAGAGACAAAAGGGCACAAAAGCACCCAATGCATAAATTCCACTAGACACTACAATGTGCTCTCTTTCCCACAAAACCTAAAAACTTAGGGCATAAACCTTCATCATTTATATCTCCAGCCATAAGGAGAAGCCTCCCCAATCCCAATGTGGCAACTTATTGACACTAAATTCCTACTCAAATGCCTATCTAGGGAAAATTGGGTTGCCAAATGAAGAACAAAAGGAACCACTGAGCACTAAAAAAACTGTTATGGTAAATCGATGTTGTATTAAATAGAGGAGATGAAAACTCCTTATATAGATTTACAAAGACGATGTTTCTAAATGAAACAATCGTGAACTAAAGATGAAAATAGAAACTACCTAATAAATTAAAGATTAACTAAGATGACCATTAAAGAAACATTTTAATATTCTAATACTCTCCCTTAATGGTCATCGTCTAATTGTTGTCTTTTGGTCACAAATTCTTCAAAACATTCTACTGCTGCTAAGATCCTCCCTGGATCTGCAAAATGTTAATGACCAAGAAGCCAAAATCCGTCCTGAAAAGAATAGAGAAGGGTGCCATTTCTTTAGAAAGCTTTGCAAAAAGAGACAGGAGCCTGCCACTAACTCTGCCACTGAGATGAGTCTACCACTAACCCTCCCAGAATCAGCAAAACATCTAACCAGAAATCATCACAAAACATCCAACCTGATGTTGGATAATGGAGTTGCTCTTCCCTGGAGACAAAGACAAACATTGAGAACATCTAGCACGATTTTGACAAAAAATGGCAAACCCTCCAAACTTTGCAGATGAGTTGGATGCCTCAAAATAGACTGCAAAAAGCCATGATTTTTTTAGGAGAAAAATTGGAAAAACCACAAACGATTTTTGAGGTGAAAAATTGATCAAGACCAGACAACAGAATCCGAGACATGGATTAGAGAATACAAAGTTTCATTTTTTAGGAAAAATGATAAAACCCAACAGATAATTTTTTGAGGAAAAAATAATAAACCCACTAGATAATTTTTGAAAAATATTTTTTAAACCCACCAAATAATTTTTGAGGAAAAAATTATAAACCCAACAGATAATTTTTGAGGAAAAAATTATTAAAACTCACCGAGGAACCTTCATGCGGTAAAACACAAGACTTCACATGGTAAAACAACACATGCAGGCACATGCAACTCACAAAAAGCACATGCAAGTACATGCAACAAACATGCAAGTACGTGCAACCCTAAAAAATTAGACTTTTGCTCAAAATAAGAAATTGCGCGATCAAATCCCTCAACCAGACTTGCGATTTTCAACAAAAATCTTCGAAGACGAACCACAATTTTTTTATAAAATACTTCTAGCGATTTTGATTTTAAAAAATCAAGAAACAAATTTCTGGAAAAAAAATCGAGATCAGAAGAGACTCGAATTTTTCTTAAAAAATTTGCCAAATTTTATGAAATCCCATTGACCTATTCTAATACCATGTTAAGGTAAATCGATGTTGTTGTATTAAACAGAGGAGATGAAAGCTGCTTCTATAGATTTACAAAGACAATATTTCTAAAAGAAACAATCGTAAACTAAAGATGAAAATATAAACTACCTAAAAACTAAAGATTAACTAAGATGACCATTAAATAAACATTATAATATTCTAATTAAAACTCAGGGGCATCATCACTTCTTTTACATTTTTATATAATTTAATTTTTATTTTTCCCTCTTTGTTTCAAGTTTTACACTCTTTTCACAAAACATGAGAATTGCAAGAAAAACTTGTAATTTAGAGTAATTCGAAATGAGCTAAAAGAGTTGTGGATTCTAATTCATTTGATGGAGGATTCATACAAATTCTTAGGTTCCCATTCAAAGAAATTCTCTCGGCTTTCCAAAAAGTAGATAACTAGAAAGAAAAATGTGCAAAAATGAATATATGGAGGTCTGAGGTTTGAAGACAATATGTATGCTTCATTCTAACTACATTAAATACAAGTTCATTGGGTCACATGTCATGTTATTGTTTGGCAGCTCAAGAAATGCTAGAAAATTTCACTTCTTTAACACGACAAAAACTATCTTTTTCCATTGAATTCGACAATTCAATTCAGCTAGTTAGAGGATAGTACTTGTACATGTCATGTCCCTTTCTCCAACATAAGATTAGTGAAGTTCCTTAGACTATTTCCTTAAATTTTCATATAGGATAATGGGGAGGTAAAAAAGGAAATATCTATATAATTAAATTTAAGTTGTTGAAAATTAACTTTACATTATATTTCAAAAAGAAGACATATAATTATCAAAGAAACGAGACTTGCCACGACTCGACGAGTCCTAGGCCAAGTCACTGTGGTGCATACCAAGGGCTTAGACTCAGGCCCAACCGAGTCTGGTCAAGTCTCAATGCCTAGAAACAGTCATGAATATGGGTGTGATAAAGTTTAAAAAAACATAAAAACACTTGAACATTAAAATTTCAATACTCTTTTGGTTTATTGCACGACCCCAAAATATACAAGAAATAAAATTCCCCATCTTTTTCTTCAAGTCGATCTCATTCTCTTCATTAGAATATACACATGAAATATAACCAGAATTACTTGGGAACATGTCCTTGACCCTATTTGACCTATCCCAAAAATAGGGATGTCCTAGGGATGTGGGGACACCTCAGGGACGTCACTTAACTATCCCATAGTATTGATGTTTCAGTTTTGATAATTTGTTTGACGTTGACTCTCATGTGAACTCTCAATTAAGTTATTTAACACAAATATTATATGTTAAGGTTCTATAATGTATATATATTCAAGCTTTATCCATGTTGTCATATGAATATTTAAATTTCCTTGTGTATTTTAAATTTTCTACATTTTATATAGCCATCCCCAAAAATGGCTCAAAAGGTCAAGAACAAGGAAAGGCATTCCTCCGTCGTGCAATCTCAAAAACTCAAGGTAACATAAAATATAACATTGAAGTATGAAATTGAGAAAACTTTAAAGAGGCTCGTGCAATCAAATGATATCGTACTTCCATAATTAATACATTATGAGCTAGGATAGTTTATACCATCCTAGTGGAACGACAACGCCTTATGTGAATACAATAGGACCAAAGGACATAAAATTTCAAATTGCTTAAAATTGAAAAATCTCATCCAAGATCTCATTGACCAAGGTGACTTTACTATTAAAGAATATCCCAATAATTCAACTCATGCGGAATTAGACATATGTTAAGACACTACTACCAAACATGATCAAAATCATATACCTATATCTAGCAATGGCCCACAAGTAAACTCCATATCTCCCACCATTCCTTCATATGCACCATCTCCACCAAACAACACATCCAATGATGACACATTTTCAGTTTACCCCCAAGGGCTATCCACAATACAAATCCTAGCTAGTCCATTCCTTGGTGCAAGTCCCTTCCTTGGTGCAAGTCCCTTCTACAACTCAATTTCCCTAGATCCAATGTCGCCATATGCTCCATTCCCAGACAAACCTAATCCAATCAGTCCCATTCAAAGTCCATTCTTGTCATGCCAAAGCATTGAAACCTTCCAAGAATCCACCATACATGTCCAAACTTATACCCCATGTCAAGAGGGAAATCCAAAGTATAAAGAAACAAGTCCTAAAATGGATCAAGATCAAGATACCAAGAATGTCCAGTTCCATCCAATCTTTGACCAAGATCCCAACTCCTTAGAATCACATGATGATCCCCTTGCCCATTTATTTTCCATCCAAGATGATCCTCTTCCATCCCAAGAGAAAAGCATCCCTCTAAGTTCTATTCATATTCTACCTCCCACACAATACTATGAATGTCTCTTCCACTCCATCCAGTTCTCTTTTGTCCCCAGAGCAAAGCATCCTTCCAAGTTCCATTCATAATCCACATCCTAAGCTAGATCATGATGTCTTGTCCACTCTATCCAATGATCATCTTCCATGTCAAGATCAAATCAACCCTCCATCTCCTTGTCATAATCCTCCATATCCACCACAAGATCCTATTAGACCTCCATCTCCATGTCATAATCTTCCATATGCATCTCAAGATTCCATCACCCCTCTCAAAGATAATAATGATCCTCTTACCTATCAACTTCAATGAACAAGGTATATTACTAGCTTATATATATATATATATATATATAAGCTAGTAGAAATCGTGGCGCAACATGGAAGACATTTTATGATTTTTATTTTTTAAATAGATGCCATGAGGGTTACTATTACTGTTATGGTTAGTTCTACTAATATGTTTAAGGTTAGTGGTAGGGTTATGGTAACTTAGGTTAGTGTTATGGTAACAATTAGGTTCATCAATGTAAATAGGGTTAGTGTTAAACCTAGGGCTATGGTTTGGGTTAGTGTTAGGGTCAAGACTAGGATTGAGGTTAAGATTAGAATTACGGTTAGGATTTGGTTTAGGTTTATGATTACGGTTACCATTTACAATTATATTTTAACATTTATGATTAGGGTTTAGCATTTAATGAGTATGATTATGGTTAGGGTTAGGGTTTAGGCTTATGGTTACAATTATAGTTACATTTAGGATTCAGTGTTAAGGTTTAATGTTAGGGTTAGGTTTATGGTAGGGTTAGAATTTTGTTTAGGGTTAGGGTTAGAATTATGGTTAGACTTAGGATTAGGGTTAGGCTTTGAATTATGGTCAGGGTTAGGGTTATGATTATGGTTAGGGTTAGGATTATTGTTAGGGTTAGAGTTAGGTTTATGGTTATAGTTACAGTTATGATCAAGGTTTAGGGTTAGGATTAGGATTAAAGTATAGGGTTTAAGGTTAGGATTATGGTTAGAGTAAGGACATACATTGTACATAGTATTATGATTGAGATTAGACCTTAGGATTAGGATTATTGTCAGGGTTAGGGTTTACATCATGGTTGGGATTTTGATTAGGATTGGGATTAGGGCTTAGGATTAGGATTAGGATTATCGTCAGGGTTAGGGTTTACATCATGGTTGATTACAGTTCATATTAGGGCTTAGGATTAGGATTATAATTAGTGGTAGCATTTACATCATGGTTAGCATTAGGGTTGGGGTTAGGATAAAGGATTAGCATTAAACCTAGGGCTATGGTTTGGGTTAGTGTTAGGGTCAAGATTAGGATTAATGTTAAGATTAGAATTACGGTTAGGATTTGGTTTAGGTTGATTATGGTTACCATTTACAACTATATTTTAGCATTCATGATTAGGGTTTAGCATTTAATGAGTATGATTAGGGTTAGGGTTAGGGTTTAGGCTTTTGGTTATGATTATAGTTACATTTAGGATTCAGTGTTAAGGTTTAACGTTAGGGTTAGGTTTATGGTTAGGGTTAGACTTAGGATTAGGGTTAGGCTTTGGATTATAGATAGGGTTCGGGTTATTACTATTGTTACAATTAATATTTAGTGTTAGACTTAGGATTATTGTTAGGGTCAGAGTTATGTTTATGGTTACAATTGTGGTTATGATCAAGGTTTGGGGTTAGAGTTAGGGTTAGGGTTAGGATTAGGGTTTAGGGTTTAAGGTTAGGATTATGGTTAGGGTAAGGACATAAATTGTAGATAATATTATGGTTAGATTAGGGTTTGGATTATGGTTATGGTATAGGGTTAGAGTTAGAGTTGATATTAGGGTTAGCCTTAGGATTATGGTTAGAGTAAGGGTTTAGATCATGGTTAGAATTATGGTTAAGGTTGGGGTTTTGATTAGGGTTGGGATTAGGGCTTAGGATAAGGATTATCATTAGGGTTAGGGTTTACATCATGGTTAGTATTATGGTCAGGGTAGGGATTTTGATTACGGTTGAGATTAGGGCTTGGGATTAGGATTATCATCAGGGTTAGGGTTTACATCATGGTTAGTATTAAGGTTAAGATTAGGATAAAGGTTTAAGTTCATGGCATGGTTTAGGTCATGGTTATTTTGAGGGTTCATGCTAGGATTAGGGTTTATCATTTAGGTCTAGGATTAGGTTTAGGATTATGGTTAAAGTGAGGGATTAGATAATGGTTATTATTATGGTTAGGGTTGGGGTTTTGATTAGTGTTATGATTTAAGGTTTATGATTAGGATTATCACCCGTTTGGTTGCTAGAATTGACCTGGAATTGGAAAACGGGAATTAGTGAATTGGTATAGGTTAATTCTAATTTTGGTCCAAAATGAGCATTAAGCCAATCCATCTCAGAACCTGGAATTAGAATTGAGGCATGGAATTGGAATTGGGAATTTAATTTTGAGAAGGGAAACCAATTTCCATTTTCCTATTAGGGTTATGGTTAACACCATGGTTAGTATTAGGGTTAGAGTTAGGATAAAGGATTATGTGCATGACATGGTTAGAGTTATGGTTATATTTAGGGTTCATGTTACAATTATAATTTAGCATTTAGGGGTTAGCATTTAGGTCCAGGGTTTACCATTTATGATGAGCATTTACCATTTAGGTTTATGGTTTAGTTTAAGATTTAGGATGTAGGGTTTAGCAATTAAGTTTAGGATTAGGGTTTAGCATTTAGGATCTATGGTATGGTTAGGATTGGAGTTAGGGTATTATGGTTAGGGTTAGGGCTTTCTTAGGATTAGGGTTAGCATCAGGGTTTAGCATTTAGGATTATGGTTAAGATTATACTTAGGGAGAGGTTTTAGGGTTAGGATTAGGATTAAGATTAGGATTAGGATTAAGATTGGGATTAGGTTTAGGGTTAGGATTGGGATTATAGTTAGGGTTAGGGTTTATATCATGGTTAGGATTAGGGTTGGGGTTGGGGTGTTATTATGGTGAGAGTTAGAATTATGGTTGGAATTAGAATTATGATTAAGGATAGGACTAAGGTTAAGGTTTTGATTACACTTTGGTTAGGGTTTAGATTAGGCTTTTGTTAGGATTCATATTGGGTTTTGGTTAGGGTGGATATTCTAGGGTTAGGGTTAAGACTATGGTTATAGTCAAAATAAAATTATGATTAGGGATCAATTAGGGATATAGTTGTAGTTCAATTAGTGTTATGGTTGAAGCACAATTAGAGTTAGAGTTAAGGTTAGGTTAGGGTTAACGTTCAATTAGAGGGAAATAGTTGAGTTATAGTTAGGGTTGAAGTTAACTATACTTAGGTATTGATTATGGTAAGAGTTTGATTATGGATAAGGTATGATTATACTTAGGGTTAGAATTAGAGTTTAATTAGAGCAAGAGTTAGGGTTATGATTTAATTGTATTAGGATTAGGGTTAAGCTGAGCATTAGATTTCAAGGGTCATTTTGTTTGGACTTTATATAAGTTAGGATTTAGCCAGGTTTAAAATTAGGGTTATAGTTCAATTTGGTTTAGTATAAGGTTAGGGTTAATTTTAGGGTTTAATTTATCAAGTGACCCTATTTTTTTAATCTTAGTTAGGGTTAGGTTCATCTTGGGTTTTAATGTGTAATATGATAGAGTTAAGGTTGGGGTTCAACCTATTTTTTCAAGGTTTATTGTTTCTATGTCTTCAATAGGTTTCTCCTGAACTAAGATTTTAGGTATAAAGTTTAATTTGGCTTAATATTTAATTAAGATTAGGGTTAAGATTACAATTTATTTTAAGGTTAGCGTTCAATTTGGTTTAGTGTTGGTCTCAATTTGGTTCAGGCTAATATTTCAAGAGACCTCTTGGTCATTTTTTCTTTCTTCCTTATAGGTTATGTTGTACTTTTAACCATTAATTCAAAAATTTATAACATATTTAAATTTGAAGTATTTTCTAGAAAATTTATTGTTTGTGCAACAATAGAGATATATTTCCCCCTTTCTATGCTAATCATATTATCTTAATTAAATAAATAATAGAAACGTCATAAAATTGATAATTGAATGTGAAGACAACAAATAGATAGAAATGATATTTTTCTAATATGGTCCCTTAAATCCTTGACTTTCTCATCTTTTTTCATAATTTTTATGGCAACATCTAGAATTCAATCATATCCATTAGATTGAATTAATCTCACCCCCTGGTTTGACAATTTTATTTTTACAATGATCACCTCAACCTAGGTTATTGGTCACATTAAAATTTCCAAGCTCTCCACTAATTTGAAAATATGGCCTCCAATGACATGCAATGATTGCAAGATTTGCATAAAACAGATTTGTTGAAATTGTCATTGACAGATTTTAAACCAAGTTCTTTGGTGTCATTCTCCCTACTTCAGGTAGGATGTTCTGCACATTGCGAATGATTATGAAATTGTAGACATAGTAGCTGAAGAGGATTTACAAACTTTCAAGCTAATGCAAGAAAGCGTAAAGCCTTACGCAACAACCTTTGTTAGCATCCTCCTTGTGTCTACTAAATGCAAGCATGCAACCCCTTCTTTCGATGATCCAACAAAATGAATTATAGATTAAATCATAAATACTCTCTGCACAAAATATATATAAGATTTTGAAACTAATTATCAAATTTGATAAATTAAATAATATGGCGACATAGCCCTCCATATTTTTCATCAAACATTCAAAACCAAATATAATAGTAGAAATTAAATGTTAAATATAAAAACTATATAAAATAAAGTATTAAAACTAAATCTTAAAGATTTTCCAATTTTAAATAAGAAGAAAGATTTTTCACCATTACAAATGAATAATCTAAATAATGTAAATCTAAAGCAATATGGTAGCATTGGCCTCCATATTTAAATTTAAATCTAAATATTAAAACTAAATATTAAATGAAATAATGATAAAAATATAAATATAAATCTAACTCTAAAACTAAAAGTAAAACTAAATCTTACAAGTATTAAAACTAAATCTTAATGATTTTCTAAAAATAATTAAAGAAGAAATGTTTTTCACCATTTTAAACCATTCTAAATGAATAATCTAAATCTAAAACAATATGACAGCATTGCCCTCTATATTTAAATTTAAATCTAAATATTAAAAATAAATATTAAATAAAATAATGATCAAAATCTAAATCTAAGAGAAATCTAAATCTAAATCTAACTTTAAAACTAAAACTAGATCTAAATGTAAAACTAAAACTAAATCTAAATTAACATAAAACAAAAACTAAACCTAAATCTAATTCTAAATCTAAAACTAAAACTAAAATTAAATCTAAATCTAAAACTAAAATTATATAAAAAAATTTATTAAATACAAAATAAAAATATCACCTTGATATTTCGTTGCTTGCTTGCTCTTTAAATGGGCTTCCTCTTAAATCTCCTCAAAGCTCTTGCCTACTTTACAAAACAACAAATGAAAAGAGGAGACACTCTTTTATAATCTGAGAGTGTCTCTTCATAGTCCCCAAAAAGTGTCTTTTCTAATTCCTTTGCCTCTCCAAATTCCACAAAAAAATAAAACACTCCAAAAATGTAAAAAAGCTCGTTAGTCGAAATTGTATTGAATTTTTTATAAAAAAAAAAAATAATGCCCATATGGGCATTTCAGTATTTAAAAATAAATTAATAATTAAAATAATAATTTCAATATTTTTTAAAAATTATTAATTTTTTAAAATAAATATATTGTTATTTTTAATTAATTTATTAATTTTTTAAATTTTTAAACATATTCTTCATCCATGTGGTGCCCATATTTTTTCGGGTCCTATTATTTTGGGCTCCATTATTTCGGCCCTACCATTTGGATTCCTATTATTTCGGGCCCCATTATTTTGGCCTTGCCATTTGGCTTCCTATTATTTTGACTAGCTACTATTTTAGGCCTTGACATTAGAATTTATGATTTATTTAAATTAATATTTTTGTAACTTATTCTTCATCCATGTGGCACCCCTATTTTTTTGGGTCCTATTATTTCAGGCCTCATTATTCAGCCTTGCCATTTGGCTTCCTATTATTTTGGTCAACTATTATTTCAACCTTGGCATTGGAATTTATGATTTATTTAATTTAACAGTTTTTATTGACACAATCTTTTTTGGCATATTCTCGTGCTGGTATTCCCATTTGTGCTCCCATTGTATAGCTATGCCTCTTAGCGTAATAACCCTTTCATATCAAAGCAAATCTTACTTATCATGGCCTTAGCTATATAGCTCACTCTCAAGATGTTGGTATCCCTCCAAAATCTTACATTACTCCATATAGACCCAAACATCCACCTTCCCCATCCTCCAAATCCATTTTAGGTCCTTATATCCCAAAGTCAAAGTCCTCATCCCATCCATCCATCTTAGGTCCTTATATCCCTCTATCATCTATCCATATCACCCCTAGTCCACAATCCACTTTCCCTTTCATAAATCAAGATCAGAAAAGGCACACATCCTTGAGAACCTTCCAACCATCCATCTACCTTAACTCCTTCAACAAACCTCCATATCACTCTAGTCCATCCATTTATTCCAATCCCCTTGAAAGCAATTTGGATGCCAAACATAAAAGCCACAAATTCAAAAATCCACATACGTCCAAGGATCAACATGTCCCATCTAAAAGACATGTAAAAACAAAGAAAAATTTGATCCAAAATCTAAAAGAAAAGTCTGAAAAGCCACAAAGGCCCATCAAGAAAAATAAAAAAATCAATTTAAACCATATGGATTCCTAAGTCTCTCATTAAAGCAATACATTCATCAAAAACTATGTGGATTCCCAAGTTGCTCAGAGAAGCATTGCATCCTAAATAAAAATCAAAATTGGTGTCCAAGTTTTCTATTCCAAAGGCCTCCATCATCTGTTGAACTAAATGTCTTATATCTTCCAAATCTATTTTGGGTCCCTATGTCCCAAAATCCACTATCCTAGATACTTCATCACCTCCTTCATACATTTTGGGTCCTTGTGTTCCAAAATCCACATATTTTCCTCCATCTAAATCTTAGAATCCAACATCCATCTTTCCTCCATCAGTCTGCCGCCCTTCAAGGTGTGTGCCAACATTTCCCACCACCCATACACAAATCTTCGAACACCAAGTCCATTATCCACCACCTATTTTTCATCCTTCTATTCCTCTTGTCGAATCCTACTCTTAAATCCTTACCCTAGTCCATCTTCATCCATTTCATCCCCCTTTTCCATCACCTTATCAACATCTCTTAGCATACCTTCAATAGCCATGGTACATTATGGCACATCTTTAAAGGTTACTATCCAAAGAACAAGATTCTTGAGTCCTTCGATGTCCTATCATGAGTCCATTCCCTTCCAAAAAGTTAAAAATACAAAAATAAAAGTCAAAAATCATCACCTTGATGAAAACTTGGCAAACAAGCATCTCGTGTGACAAAAAAAAATGAAAAAAATAAATAAAGAGAAATAATTCATCCTATGGTGAAAATTACTTCTTGTGTCGCCTTGGGCAAGTACCATGTGTTACAACTAGTGGTTGTCGTTGCACCAAAAGATCAACCTGTTAATGCCTAATACAACGACTATACTTATAGAAGACACATGAGGCTATTGAACCATGTCACGAATCCCGAATGGGGACATTGACGATTAGTCCAACAATCCCCCCTAATCATCATCCAAGGGGACTCGAACCTGTGACCAAGCTTTGATACCACTTGTTACAACTAGCGGTTGTTGTTGCACCAAAAGATTGACCTATTAATGCTTGATACAACCACTAGACTTGTAGAAGACACAACAGGCTATTAAACCATGTCAAGAATCCCAAAGGAGTATGTTGGCAATTAGTCCAACACCATGATGAAAATCGAGCAAATAAGTGTCATTTGTAATCCATTACCCTCTTGCACTCTACACTTGGGAGCAAGCTTCATCCATGCTATCCTACCTACCACAGTCTCCGTGATCCCTCATTCTCAAGTTTCCATCACCCTATCTACCTCCATATTCTTTTTTCCACCTTTGATCTTGACAAGGCTAAGGATCCTCATAAGCATCGTGCTTCTTATCTAGTTCACCTTATCCATATCACTTGCTTCCATCATCCATTATCCCCTTTGATCTTGCTCATCCTATCTCCACCCTATCCAAATCAATCCCTTGATCTTGATCAAATCTAAGGACCTAAAAAATGAATAACATGTTTTCAAAATCATCTTGACATTTCTACTCATGTGGACCTGTTGTGGCCTAATCACACATCGCCCATTGTAATGGGACCCCTTTCATTTTACTTGTTTGGCCCTTTTGTTTTCATTGTTTCGATAGCTCTAGCCTTGGCCTCCCAAATTTCCTTTTGTTCTATCTGGGAAGCGATGAATTTTGACCAATTTTCAAATTTTGATTCCCTATCTTTCAAGGTCACAAATTCGAAGTGCTCCCTAGTTTTGTTTGAATCCTTTAGATAAGAGCCAATGAAATTTCAAAGTCTTTGTAAAACACCCATCAACTAGACTTTCTCAAAAATGTAATCCATTGTGAAGACGCATGAAGATCTCCAGCGGCCACACTTTGACTACAATCAAAGATCATCGTGGTTGCACAAACATTGTGGAGGCTTAAAAGGAAGTCCCAGCGCACTCTCAAACGTGTCAAGAGTTCAATAAAACGAATCATCGATGTGTCTCCAATTACACGAATAGTAAAATTTCATGCATGCCTAGCATGATCCTGTTGCACATAAATGAATCTTATTCAATAATAGAATTCATGGCAAAGACAAATACACGACCTCTAATCCCGCCCAAGCATATTGATCTACGATGAAAGCTTACCATTATGGTTGCTGGATCGAGCCAATGAGAGAACTCTTCCGAGGTAAGGAATCCACAAAATAGTCCCCGAGAAGAAATGAAATTGCACATTTGATGTGATCAACATATGATGCGAAGATGGAGGCTTCACGTCAAAGCTCCACACATGCCAAGTCCACATCGATTCTAGTCATCGAATCCGTGGAAAGAAAATGAAATCTGCAGCCCAAGGACTTCCGCATGTGCTCACAATGTGATCTCAGAGGTAGAAGTAAGTCCAATATGAACTCTACAAAACCCATGCTGAAGTCCACCAAGTCCAGAGCTATGGTCAAGAAGTTGAGGAAAGATATACGCACTCCAATGCGAATGGGTAAAAACTAAAAGAAATCCCTCATTAATGTCAAGATGTGCCGAGAGTGAAATACCACTAGTCAAGGAATGTTTCAAAAAGAAAATCATTTATGGGTTACCTAGCACGGAAGCCCTATTGCGTGGAGCAAAATGTAGGAAGAAGTTCATGGTGAGGACCCAAACGCGCCAGGAACATGATCTAAGGGTAGTCGAAGAAGGTCTAAAAAGGAGAAAGTGTGCAATGTAATGGAAAGATGGACACTTTGAGCATCCGTCTCTTTTGGACAGAAGGAAAGGTGATTTTGATGTGATGAAATGGCTCCTCACAAATGAAGCCATCCATAACCTGTGAAACATAGATGGAGGAGGCATTTAGAAAGAGTTCCCTAGGATGCATGGATCATAAAGAATGTAGTAGACAATCTACGAAGACTTTATTTGCATGGAAATTCAAAAATATTCCCAGCATAAAACGAGAGTGGCCAAGAAGTATAGGGAAGGTGGTTGTCCAGTATGAGCTCCCATTTGCGCCTAATGCTAGCGGAATGTGCATGTTCCACATGGTGAAGGAAAAGTTCCAAAAATTAAGATAATCCTTAACCCAACTTCAAACATGCTCAAGCGTATTTTTCAATGTGGGAAAGGAAATTGTTTATGACACACCCATATATGCATGCCCTAGACAAATATTTGCAAGTGAATGAAAATTAAAAAGAAATGAAGTTAGGAATGTCTGAAGTTAATATAAATTAAAACAGCAGCAATTCATTAAGGGGCAACTGTCATTTGCAAGAGACGCTACTCTTGAGAGGGTTGTGACCATAGAAAAGACACAACCCTCCATTACTAATTGAGGGACATATACAGCAAGGATGGCACTCAAAGAGGGTCATCGAAGTCAAGAAAGGAAGATCTAAATAAAAACTATTAACTCAGCATATATATAAACAGCAATTACAATCACCAAGAAATCATTCCATCAAATAAGAAATATATAGAATCAAGAAAGCAATGAAATATAAACAGCAACTTATATTTACAGCGATCTGAAGGAGGCATTGGAAACAGATCATCCAAGCAGCAAGAATACAATCGGTAGTTATATCATGAACAGCAGAAAATATTTATACAGCAACAGCATTAGCCAAATAGAGTAGAAGTAAACCACGAGCTGAGAGAAGCGATTGAATAGAGTTCTGATACAACTTATAATGGTGATATTGCATTCAGCAAGGAGAACACACAGCAGTTCATCGTCCAACAAGAACTCAATACATCTCCAACCCTGTCATCAAACTCATATTTATTGGTATATCTATTATGATTGTCCATCATGATTATTAGTTAAGCATATGTTGTTTATATATGCATAATGAGTAATAAGCCCATGTTGATTGTCATATATGAATATCAATGCAGATAACTATGTTGCCAAGATGACAAATGTGTTTGACTACCTGAAACCCAGCTTGCAAGGGAAAGGGCTTGAGGTGTGAGATAAGGATCGTGAGGGGCTAGTGAGGAGGTTATCCTTTTAGGACCGTTGCAGCCTAGGACAAGAAAGCACTCACTAAGTCAAGTTACCCCTTACAGCCTCCGCTTAATTCTACAAAGTGGCAACTGTTCATAGGAAGACAAGATATGATTGGAGAAAGCAGATACAAGCCACCAAGCAAGGGTGTTGTGGTATACGTCCCTCTTAGGCTTTTGGTGTAGAAATGGCTTCGGGCAGACCCATCATGTCTCTTCATCCAAACCCTAATATGTTTATGAAGTATTATTAATGATCTATAAATATACTGTGGTTTGACTAACCCTAAAAATTAACTATATATGTGTGTATATTGCATGTCTTTCATGTTGTGGTTGCAAGATCCAAATCTAGGATTGTATTATCGAGGAAGGGTTTATTTGGTAAGATGTAACCTAACCCTAATTTGTTGCAATTGTGATTTCAGGGCATAATTTTAGGGCAAATTAGGAAGGGGACACAACATTCTTTGAACTGAGGATCGTTTATAATTTTATGATATCCAGTTTCCGGAATTTGAGAGAGAAATGTACTGCTGCTGGGAAGCCAAAGAATTAATCATATCTAAATTATATAGCTGAATGAGAAAGCAATAGCTAGAGTTTATTCAAACTAATAAATCGGCCAAGTTTGAAGATTCATACCCCACGAATGAATTTGAATTTTGATTCAGGTATACCAACAGCAGTAGCAGCAGCCTGTGCATATTCCTCCTTTTGCATATTTGGATCTATGCCCACAACTGAAACATTTTCTCCACTTGCATAATACTTAATATTGGGCCCTGTACCAATACCCAGCTCTAAAATTCTTTCAGCTTGTCCTTTCAGAGGGTTCAGCAATTGAGCCTTGTAACTTGCAACCTTATCATTCCATAAACATGAAAACAACAGAAAATCTTTGAATTATCTTCTAAATTAGTTATGGCATAACCAAGGCCTTCATAACCAACTTCAAAAAATAACAAACACAACATAGTTGATCTAAGCATTCTACCAACTCAGTTTATTGAAGTACAGAAAAGACAGAAAACTCATTTTGCTCGCATTCAAAGTATTACAGTCTCGTGATCAGGTTATATCTGCAGGATTTGAGAAAGTGAATATCCTGTCCTTTGCCTATTTGACATGATGTAATTATTTGGCTATAACATCAAACTATAGATAATCAAGAACGACATCTCAATGAACTTCCTATGGCAATGCTTTCTGTCATTTCAAAGCCAAAAATATTCTAAGAGAACAGTTCCAAACAGTGAACAATAGATAATCGAGCATGACCTCTCAATGAACTTCCTATGACAGTGCTTGCTGTCATTTTGAACCCGAAAACAATACAAGCAAACAGTTCAAAACATTATGGAAAATGTTTTACTTTCTAAATCTGATTTGCACTAACTTTTTACCTTCAACATATCTGTGTATATCTTCTTTTGAAAAACAATACAAGCAAGCAGTTCAAAACATTATGGAAAATGTTACACTTTCTAAATCTGATTTGCACTAACTATTTTTTTCCTTCAACATATCTGTGTATATCTTCTTTTGAGTGTTGTTTGGATAAGTAAAGTTATGGAGCAGATTGAGATGAGAAAACATCAAGCACCAAGAGCACTCTTTCCTAATACTAGCAATAAGCCAAAATAGAAGCAGAAATTGTGAATAAGTCATATTGACTTGCCAACTAGTCATGCCAGTGATCTGATACAGATAGGAATGCCAGTTTTTCTCTCTAATAGTTGGACTTGGCATGATTCCTGAGGACAGTTATTTATTGAAAAAAAGTGCTTTGCTTGCAATTAAACTGTTTTTCTCAATTTCCAATTAAATACTTATTGTTCAAGTCAAAATCTAATTTTATAATAGCAGATTTGAATTTTTCTAGAGCAGATTTGGGTTTTGTCAAAGAAAATAAGCATTTGATTGATTAGGGCACACAGACAGGCATTCATTCGTCAGCAAATATCTGTTCCATTCTCATTCAGATAGGGATAAATTACTGCTTTATGACCTTGAAGTCTGCATTTGTTGATTTTTTTCCTTTATTTGGTTTGAAATGACAAAATAGATGTTTTTTCCCCTAAATTATAAAATTTATGAATTTTTCAGCAGTTTTTAGTTTTAGAATTTTTCCCAATTTAAGCACCAACTGTTGATTTAAACTGATACCTTTGGTTTACTGAGTCAAGCCTGACCGGGAGAGAATGTCAAAATGAGCTGTCAAATAACTATATATTATCAAATACAAACTCAAAGTGCAATATAATGATGATGAATATTGAAATGTAAAATGTACACTACTTAGCTGAATTCTAATGGGATGGGAAACTCTGTACCCATGAAACTGAACTTCCATAAATGATTAATAATGCAACAAATATTATGACTCTTGAAGAAGATTTAGTGATTAATATAAATAGTTTTTCATCACAATAATTTGTATCCTTCTTGTCTGCTAGTGTGAGGTTTCGCATGATCCAAATTCCACAATATACCCTCCCTCCTTGAAAACCCTATTTTTAAAGCATGATCTATTCCCAATGTTCTAAAAAATGCTTAAGGCTCTCATGTAGCATCTTTTTCATTAATCCCTCCATTTGACAGGACATTCCATCACTTGATCTTCAGGCGTGATTTCATATTCTGACAGTTGAATGAGTATAATGCTTTTTTTCTGGAGCCTTTTCGGGTTTATTCTCCCACAATTATTACTTTTAGTAAGTTAGTTATGGGCACCAAAAGAGACAGTCGGCATGCTTGCTATTTTAAGTATTGTCAGTGGTCCAATTTTGATGATCATCTTGACTTTGATATAGTCCAGGGGCTTTAAATTAAATAATGATAAGTTAGAAGTTAATAAAGTTAAATTAAAGATTTAACTTTATTGTTATTTTTATTTATTTATTTAATGAAGGGATTATAGAGGCCAAATATTAAATTAAATAATGATTTATTTTAATTTAAGGGCCTTTATTATTTGTTGGCTAAAAATTTTGTAAGTCGCTAAGACTACACCTTACAAAATTGTAACTTTAGACAATGTCTCATGAGATTTCTCTCTCCTCTCAGCAATAGGGGAGGCTCCCTTCTTACCGTAGGTAGCTTCAACAGGAACTTAACTGAAATTACAAAAAGGGCAGTTCTCTTAATCAATTCCTCTGTTTTCAGGAATGATTTACATACAACTACTACTTTCTAACTTAACAAAAAGTGCCTTATTGCTACGATAATACCAATGACCCTAGAATTGACTTAAGAACAATACCAGGGGCAGCAGCTTCTTTATTATATTTTGTAAAACAAAAACAGGAACCCAAAGTCTCCTGTGCCTGTCTCGTTAGGATTCAAGCAGAATAACCAATAAGGCACAAAGTCTCTTACTGGATACTCTAAATTTAATAAAAACACTTACAACTGAGGCCCAAAGTCTTCATCTCTAGGTAATTGTAGCCACTACTATCTATCACAATTTGTCCTTCTGCAGCACAAAGTCTTCAAAAGTTCAAATTGGCTCTAAATGCAACAGGCAACTCAAAGTCTGTGCAATTGAATCCAAATCCCTCTTGAATCAAAGCATAAAAACTCACAATCAACTCAAGAAAATGTCGTCACATAACAGTTTGAATTGGCACAAAGTCTCAAAACAATCTGCCTCTTTTATTGAAAGCAATTTGATTTACATCCAAGCACAAAGTCTTAAGAGTGCACAATACAAATTGGCAGAATTTTCTTGCCTTGCCAAAAAATGATTATTTACAATGAGCTCTCTCCTTTATATAGGAAAAGAGGAGAGAGAAAGGTGGAGAGAAAAGAGGAAAATCCTTAACCACCTTGACTTATTCCCTAACTAACTAACTAATTTTGACTTTTTCAAAGTTGCATGCCTAATGCACTTGCAACCTGATTACATGTTACAACTTTGCATGTGATACTATCACATGCAATTACATATGTCAAATACAAAATACAAAGACGTGATGAAAATATTCCAAGTGCCTGACAAGACACAACACCTATTACATCATCATTCGTTTGTCTTCATGCTGCTACAGGATGCATGATGGTTGATATGCTCTAGTTTGGTGAAAGTATCTTGATCTGGAAAAGGAAATTGCATCCTTGGTTGTCTCTTGAGAAGCACGTTTGTTTGTTTCCATCTCTACCTTGAAAGAATTCTTTCTGATTGTAGCCTTTCAAACTTTTCTGGGGAGAAAGATCCAATCTTCTTATCCAGCCTGTGCTCTAATTTTGATTCATTTGATTCCCTCGAAGTTGAATTTCTCTTAAGGGTGGCCTTTGATAATTCACAAGAAATCCATAGTTGCAGGATACATAGCAGTCGATAATTCACAAGAAATCCATGCATCAAATTTTTATAAGGATATCCTACTAATCAATAGGAATTTTCTTGATATGACCAATGATTATGCATTTTGATGGCAGTGTGCTAGTTCAAAAGGATAATATAAATTTGAAACAATTTTTTCTGATTTTCTCAAACTATAAATGTGGTTAAAGGAAAAATATTATGTGGAAAACCCACAAACCAAGCTAGCAAATGATTGTACATCAAATTATTCCTATATTCATTCAAGTATTGCTATGCTTCAACTACCTGACCTTTGAGCTTCATCTAGAGGAATGTGTAGCTTTAAGATAGAGTTACTTCTTGGGCCTTACAATAGGGTGGAATATGATCAAGATTTGTTTAGGTTGTATCTTTCTTAGTCCCATTGTTAGGTTCTTACGGTTCATGGTTTGAATCTATTATGGTTGTGTAAGGGATTTGTAGATGCTTTTTGTAACATAATTATTAGACACCATGATTGGAACAACTGGTTGTTGGCTATTGTACACATGAATCATAACTGTCAATGGTTCTTGGTGTTCAAGAATTCGTTAATCAATCTTTGAGATTTATTGTCCCAGCTTTAAAAGAGTGATAAAAGATATAGTGAGTGCTATCTTTTCCAAGTGTTTTGTGGGTGCCATTATCTTCTAGGAGTAATTGCTGGAACCAAATTATGTTCTTTGCCTCTAGTAAATATTGCAGACACAATCATCTTCTTGGTGAAGGGTTGCTTCCATCCCCATGAGGCACTATTGCATGGTTTCCATTCCCTTGTAGTATAGTGAACCTAATTTAATACAAGTGTGCACTATTTTGGGATCCATAATTTATGGCCCCTACACTGTGGTTGTTAGCCTAAGACAGGCCTACCTTTGCATATAATAAGAGACCAACATGAAACAAGCATCCAGAAGTTAAGGGGTTGTTCCCTGTCCATAATTTATTATTTAAGTGCTAAGTGATGATGGGTATATCGTGTAATTCATACCTAGTGTGTCTCTTTCTTTCTCTCCACATTTCACATTAGGAGTATATGCTATAAAATACCAATGAAATCAGCTATTGGTCAAATCTAATCAAAATTGCAGTATAAAGATTAAAATAGATCTTGAAGAAATATGGGAACCATTTTTTACAGATATTGTACAAACGAAGAGAATACTCCCAAGAGGAAATGCTTCAATGTGGAACAATTGAAGGACAATATTTTACTTTTATATGCACATCTGCAATGTTTTTGATATATTTCTGAGATAACAAAACCATAGAAAGAATAGCATATAGAAGAAAGTAAAGAATAATGATCATATTTTGAGATATTGTGGAACTTAAAGGAAAGAATGCTTGGTGGGGTTATCATGCAATCAGTGAGTGATCCTTCATTCCCCCCTCTTCCAATGATCCTTCAAAACCAGGTTACCATGCAATCAGTGAGTGATCATTCATTCTCCTGGTCTGCCCTGCATCCAAACATATTGGAAATACACAATACAATGATAACAAGCCTTTCACAATCCCCCTTCCCTCAAGGAACACTATCAACATCCAGACCTTGACTGTCCCCTTAACCAGTGACCCTTCAAAACTAGGTTATCATGCAATTAGTGAGTGGTCCTTCATTCTCCTGGTCTACCCTGCATCCAAACATATTGGAAATACACTATGTAATGATAACAAGTCTTTTACAATCCCCCTTCCCTCAACGAATTACTATTAACATCCGGACCTTGATTGTCCCCTCAACTAGTGACCCTTCGAAACCGGGTTATCATGCAATCAGTGAGTGATCCTTCATTCTCCTGGTCTGCCCTACATCCAAACATATTGGAAATATACAATACAATGATAACAAGTCTTTCACAATCCCCCTTCCCTCAAGGAACACTATCAACAAGTGACCCTTCTTCTTATCAGCCATATCCAATGTTTCATTGAAGTCACGGCCAAGAATGAAGGTCACCTTACCCATACCATTCATGGATTCTGAAATGTTGTTCCAAACTCCTGAAAACTTTTCTATTGCTTCTTGTTGCTTCTTTAAATACCTCTTCTACCACAATGTCCTCCTGCCCCATCTTCTTGATCTTCCTGGCTAAAGCGGATGAATCCACACACAATAACCTAAAATGAAAGGTTTTGTATCCTTTAATGAATCTCAGTCACTGGTAACGCATGGACAGTCAAACCAGTAGTCTCCAAAGCATTCAATAAGTGAATATGAATATTTGAAAACTTTCCTCTCAACTTCCCCAACCACTCCTAATTAGTTAGAGGGATATTTCTAGAATCTCCACTATTCCTATCCTTACCAACAATTCTTAAACATACTTTATCTGATATGATAATAACATGCTAAACTGAACCAATGGCATGTTCTTCGTGTGGTACAAGGAAGATTTGGCTATCAAATCTTCTTTCGTGTAAGCTAAGCGCGAGAGAAGGTATGTGATTTCTTCATCTTTGATTGGTATCTTTGACGGGCAATGTCTTTTGAGCCTCTGGCATCATATTTGACCGCAAATTTCAAATGCATTGCATTTTATTTGATCATGAATGCTCACTGAAATGACCGCATTCTACTGGTGTTGTGCCCTAGCCCGTGCTTTATCTCCATTATTTGATGTTATTGGTGCTTGTGCTCAAAGATATCAATTCACTGTTTTCAAATGTTTGGATTCACGTTTGTTGATATTACAATTCATCATATCAGATAAAGTATGTTTAAGAAGTTTTAGTGTCTAAACACTCAACTAATCCCTCTAACCGATTAGGAGTGGTTGGGGAAGTTGAGAGGAAAGTTTTCAAACATTCATATTCACTTATTGAATGCTTTGGAGACTACTGGTTTGACTATCCATGCGTTAATGTTTAGAAGAGATCAATGAAGTATTTAAAGACATTCTTACATGTTTGGAGAGGTTTAAGAGGCACTTATCATGACTGTACCCTCACAAACAGCGGCATAGACTGGTTTTACTAAGTTTCCTTTCTCTATTTTGAGGTTTCCTTTCTCTGCCGCAGGGGTACAGTCAAAGGGTTCATTGACAAAATGATCCTTTGAATGGTTACTATGAATATGAATGATTTGATATAGCATATTGCTCATTTTACTTGAAGTTTGGAATAGCTTGTGCAAAGGTGAAAGTAGTTTTGATCGTTTTGGTTGTGACTGTTCCTCTACACAGTCAGAAAATGTACCAGTCTAATGATTATGTAAAGTTGAATGGATTAAATGCTTTATTCTTGGTAGAAGTGAATGGAAGGAATAGTGTTGGTGTTAGGTTTCATTTATTGTTGAATTCAATGGTTTCCAAGATGTGTTGAGGAGTTTGCTCCTTGTTTAATGTTAACTGTTCCTGCACAATCCACTCATACAACAGTGGAATGCTATGTGATTGACAATTTCATACAACTGGTCCTTTGGCGTGTATTAAATACAATCTAGTCACTTATTGAATGCTTTGGAGACTACTGGTTTGACTGTCCATGTGTTACCAATGTCTGAGATTCATTAAAGGATACAAAACCCTTCATTTTGGGGTTATTGTGTGTGGATTCAAATGTAGGTTTGATTTGGTTAATGTTTAGAAGAGATCAATAAAGTATTTAAAGACAATCTTACATGTTTGGAGAGGTTTGAGAGGCACTTATCACGACTGTACCCTCACAAACAGCGGCATAGACTGGTTTTACTAAGTTTCCTTTCTCTATTTTGAGGTTTCCTTTCTCTGCCGCAAGGGTACAGTCAAAGGGTTCATTGACAAAATGATCCTTTGAATGGTTACTATGAATATGAATGATTTGATATAGCATATTTCTCATTTTACTTGAAGTTTGGAATAGCTCGTACTTGAAGTTTGGAATAGCTTGTGCTTGTGCTGGAATTCTTGGTAGAAGTGAATGGAAGGAATAGTGTTGGTGTTAGGTTTCATTTATTATTGAATTCAATGGTTTCCAAGATGTGTTGAGGAGTTTGCTCCTTGTTTAATGTTAACTGTTCCTACACAATCCACTCATACAACAGTGAAATGCTATGTGATTGACAATTTCATACAACTAGTCTTTTGGCGTGTATTAAACAAAATAGAATTTTCAGCATATTATTATAATTCTATTTCTTTGTTGTAAACATGCCATTGGTTCAATTTTCTTAAAAAAAATTAGTGTACAATTTTTTTTTTCTATTTTTTCCATTTGATAACCACAGTCAACATTTCAAAATAGTGAATAACATCAAATAATGAAGATAAAGCATGGGCTACGGCACGACACCAGTAGATTAAAACCGAACCAATGACATGTTTACAACAAAGAAATAGAATGATAATAATATGCTGAAAATTCTATTCTATTTAATACACGCCAAAGGACCAGTTGTATGAAATTGTCAATCACATAGCATTTCACTGTTGTATGAGTGGATTGTGCAGGAACAATTAACATTAAACATAGCCAGTGTTCTCTTTACTTTCTCAAATCTTTGCAAGTCAAAAACATTAGAGTTGTATAATACATTGTTAGTATCCTTTTTCCATGGGTCCTAGGTCTTTGGGTCCATGGAAAGGAAATAGATTACAAAATAAACTTCAAAACAAAGGAAAAACTTAGCAAATTCAATCTAACTCACTGTAGATGAAGGAACAGTCATGCTAATAGTTCCTCTAAGTCTTCCAAAACATTTATTGAACTCCCCTAAAGTCCTATTGGATCCCCAAATTGCTTAATCCAATCAACTTACATCAAGATCATGAGAAACTTCAAAAGATTAAAAACATTACTTGGAACAGTCAAATCATTATGCTTTCAAATCAATTACCTATCGACATATCCCTTGCGAGGGAGAGAAGCCAAACACATAAAGAACATGCACATAAACACGGCAACTGAAAAACTTAAATGGAATACACCAAGAAGTACCAAATGATGAATGCTCAATTGTTGTAATGGCAAAGCATTAGAACCGTCCATTTCTAGAACTTGATTTTATAGTCTAAATGATTTTTCTATAGTCGTAATGATTTTTCTAGAACTTGATTTTGTAGTCTTAATGATTTTTCTATAGTACTCTTAATGATTTTTCTAGAACTTGATTTTCTAGTCTTAATAATTTTTCTACAGTCCTAATAATTTTTCTACTCTTAATAATTTTTCTTTCGTCCTAATTTTTGTTACTCTTGATAAATTAGGCTTTGAATTTGAATTTCTGTCCACTGTTTTATTTCAGCTTGATATTTCATTCATTTTTCATATACACAGAAAGTACACATGCTAATAAAAAAATGAGCTATTTGATTAAGGTTAACTATTCATGATTGTAAATAGTCAATATTTCTGATGGTACTCCTTGGTGTATTTCATTTTAAAATAATCATGTTTCTATAGCTATGATAAATGTCCCTTTGTGTTGAGAAAATTAGAGTTGAAAAAATGGTTGCAAACAAATCATCCTTCTTCCACCAACATTCTAGTCAATGTACAAGTAACGAGTCATTCCATTCAAGAAAGACCATTTCTGACAATATCAACGCAGAACAAAACAAGGAGTACGCAGAATTTAGTGATTGTATCTTCCATTAGAGCCACTTCATATGCACAGGTGATGAACATGCATATTTACCTGAGCGCTATTGGGAGCTTACCCAACAGCATATACCTTCTATGATCAACTCTTATATGCACAGGTGATGAACATTCAGATTTGCTTAAGCAGTACTTTTAGTAGTCCTCCTACACATATACTATTGTGAAAATCATGACAAGTCCATTTGTTGGAAGGCTACTCAAAGTACACATGTTTGGAGGTCTGAAGGAAACAAGAGAATTTGAAGAGTCACAAATCTTAAGATTGTACTTAATATAGCCAAGCTTCATTCAATGGTACATTCAAACATGAAACAAACCATTCTTAAACCAGATTAAACTAGTAAACCAAAGGACATACTGATTATAAGTAAACTAGTAAACCAAAGGACATGCTTTTACTACTAAGTCTCTGTTTTTTGGGCATACTGATTATAAGTACTTGACATATATCACAAATGTTGCTAATTAAGGTTGGCGGGATGATTACGCCTATCCTGAAAAAAGATTGTCAAATCATTATACTTTCAAATCAATTACCTATCGACGCATCCCTTGCGAGGGAGAGAAGCCAAACACATAAAGAACATGCACATAAACACGACAACTGAAAAACTTAAATGGAATACACCAAGAAGTACCAAATGATGAATGCTCAATTGTTGTAATGGCAAAGCAATATCAGAACCGTCCATTTATAGAACTTGATTTTTCTATAGTCCTAATGATTTTTCTTATTTCTTGTCTGTGCTTGGTGACAGGATTTTGAACATTGTTGACATACTTAAATGGAGTACACAATACCAAATGATGAATGCTCAATTGTTGTAATGGCAAAGCATCAGAACCGTCCATTTCTAAAATTTGATTTTGTATAGTCTTAATTATTTTTTTATAGTCCAAATGATTTTGAAAATTGTTAACAAAGAGTGTTTCTTTTTTTTATTGTAGTAAAAATGATTTTTCTATAGTCGTAATGATTTTTCTTATTTCTTGTCTTTTGTCCCTTTTTGATTTCCTATGTCTGTGCTTCGTGACAGGATTTTGTCACCTTCTTTTGATAGTATATTTCATTCAGTCTATGTGGATCGAATACTATTTTGTTCACTATTTTATTTCAGCTTCATATTTCTTTCATTTTTCATATACACAGAGACTACACATGCTGATAAAAAAATGAGCTATTTGATTTAGGTTTACTTTTCATTATTGTAAATGGTTAATATTTCTGATGGTACTCCTTGGTGTATTTCATATAAAAATAATAAATGTAGTAACGATGGTGCGGTGCATTATTGATATATAGGCTCGATGACTCTTGTCAATGTGCCAAACTGTCTATGTGGTGGTGGGCAGTGTGTTGAAGACATCACGGACACCGAACAACCCTAGACAACAATTTTGGTGCTGCCCAAATAGAAAAAAAGTTACTAATGTTTATATATTTAATGTTTCTAATGTAAATACTATTCATTATAATATAAGAACTAATGTAGACTGGGCATCACAGGGAAATAATGGCTGCAAATACTTTAGTTGGGTCGATGACAACTCATCTGCATTTATCCACCCATCTCCACTTATCCACGATGAAGGATTTGAGTGCAAAACGTGTCAGGCTAGGGCAAATTCCGAAATTATATTTTTACGATGCCTTCTCTGTATTGTAATCGCATATCTTTGTTGCGACCATATGCAGAGATGAACTCAGGAATTAGTTAGTTTAGTATTTTCATATTGTAACTAATATTTTAATATGGATATGACGTAACTTCTCTTTGCCTCAAGTGCGCACATATATGGTTTACATCTTTTTTTCAAATAATTCTTCATGTTTATGGCTCAGGTGAGCCCCAATCTGCTATCAATCACATGATTTAACGTATAGTGTTTTCTTGGTTGTTCCATTTGTTCCTTGACCTTGACTATGGATTGACTATCATTTTCAAGCTTGAGCATGACTTCGTAACACGCACCATCCGTAGATTTGTACGCAACGCTGATTTACGAACGTAAATAACGCAGTGAACGTAATCTACAAACGTTGTGTGTATGAAGTCTTGCTGAAGTTTGAGCATCCTCCCTTTATTCCAGTGAGGGATTGGAATGAGTTCATTTTGGATGCAAAGGAGAGAGGGGATACTCAAAGAGGAATTACACCAGCAAATGGGAGAAGGTATAAACATTTTAATAAATTTTTATTATTAAATAATAAAATTTGCATATACTAGTGTTCTAAGCGTCCTCATTACATGATTTAAGGTCTTAGTCCACGGACAAATTAAATTAGACTTACTATCCAAAATACATAAAAAACATGCACATAAACACGACAACTGAGAAACATAAATGTAGATTTCACAATAACTGAGAAACGTAATTGTAGGCATCACAGTCACAATCTTTTGGAGACAACGTAATTGAGTTGTGTACCCAAGCGATGTAGAGCAACTTCTGCACCCACACTTCCAAGTTGAATACATCTGTTGGAGGACCTTGTATTCACGAGCAACAGATGTAGTCAACTTGGAATTGGAGGTGCAGGAGTTGCTCTCCACCATCTGAGTATACAACTCAATTATGTTGTCTCCAAAAAATTGTGACCATGATGCCTACAATTATGTTTCTCAGCTATTGTGTCCCAAGACCCCTTATGACCCTTTACGACCGTTTATGATCCCTAAGAATACATCTTAGAGGTCTTAAAATGTCGTAAAGGGTCATAAGAGGCTCCTAGGAGGGGCCAGATGAGCTTCCACCTTCACGTGGTTGGCCCTGTTAAGTAGAGAATGTTTAACTATTCTCGAAACAAAGAGAAGCTCAATAATTTAAGGTCTCAGTCCATCGAGATGCTGAAAAAATGACAGGAATCAATGATGGAGAGTTTTTAGATTCTGAGAAGACGTATATGGAGTGGAGGCCAGATTGAGTACCAGTGCAGAGTGTTAATAATTATAGCCTTTCGGCCAAGATCAAACTGATCAAATAAATACCCTTGTGCGATTTATAATAATAAAGAGATTATTATTTCATTTATATATATGTGTTGGTTGAATTAGTTAAGGGCCCAAGGTCAGCCTCTTGGCTTTAACATTAAATATATTTAATAAGACCAGGTCGGCCCTCTTGAAGATAATTCAATTCATATATATATGGTGTTGGATTCTAGGGAGAGAAGCACCAAAAACATAACATGCTTCCCTCCCCCAAAACTTTGATTCTCTGCCTTAAGAAAACTTAGATCAGCATATATTGGTGTGAAAGATAAGCAGCTTCGGCTAATAGATAAGAACAAGTCTGAGCATGAATAAAGATCAGATTATGATCTGATCCATACAACCAGCAATTATTGGCAATGTTAACTGCGAGTTGATTAGGGCTTGAAGCCTCTGTTAGGACTGGACTCTTCCTCAATACACTAACACTAAGGTACTAATCAGGTTCTCCTCAGCACCTTTGTTAGTACAATTGGAGGCATATAGACTGGAGTATACTTGGTTGATATCCGGGTATCTTCTATCCCTTCTTGTTTACTTTATTCTATGTTTAGCTGTGTTAGATCTCTATAGTTTGTTCATTCTGAAGTAGAATCTGAAATATATCAACAAGAGATGATGATTCAGTAACCTTCATCTAGAAAACCTTCACAATTATCCCTTCTTTGGCCTCCACTTTTTCTTCTTCTCAAAAACGGTTATCTAGAAACTTTGGAGCCTGTCGATTTTTGTCGTACACAACCTGTGCGTGTTGATGACAATGAGGACGTGCATCACAGTAATACAAGTAAACATCTTAAATTGATTGGTGTAGTAATACAACTTTAATTGCAATTGGTGTTTGGATTAATGTAACAATTTGTATTGCAGCTGTAAAGAGTGTAGAGGCCGTTGTTAATGAGCAGGTTGAGGTTGAGGCCGAGGCCAGACAAATTGACCTCGATGTTGATGATGTGACTAGATCAGGTAAAGAGCTATACGATTATGAATGTTGTCAATGCCTTTATTACCAAGGAATCACCACCCGCCATTAATGAATATTAATGAACACTTACACCATGAAGAAGACAAATGATTAAATAGAAAAAGAGGACCAACTGAACCATCTTGTGGTCAGTCTATCACATTGAGAAACAACGTCAAGACTTGAGAATCAAAACAATCAAAAGTTTCTTCAAAACCATGAATGATCAACAACATTCCATCAGAAAACAAAACACTAATCTATGTTATCATTAAGCCATAAAATATGTCTTTAAAGTTTAGAAGCATCACAAAAGCTTTCAAGAAACATAGTACTATCCAAAATATGTCTTTAAAGTTTATTTCTAATGATTATGATGATGTTGATGTTGATGTCTATAATTTATTTCACTTACTGATGCTTGCCTAGATTGAATTTTGAATTGTCAGGTTGGAGAACGCTTTCAAAGTTTAGGGTCTGTTCTACATGATACTCTTAGTTACAGCTCAAATGCAACTCAACATATTTTTGATGCTGGGCAACCCACTACAGAAACTCATCCGCAGGTGAAATTTAATGCTGTGAATCTTGACATTGTTAATGTTATTACTTTTCCTCGCGTTTCATATTTGTGAAAATGTTTCTTGGCACTATCTTCTTTTTCAATTCCTATATTTGCAGCTTTTTAGATCGTTAACTTAAGCATTACATGTCTTTGTTCAAAGTTTATTCTAACACTATATTATATCTTATTTTTATTACAATGTTCTTTGTTGTGGGGCAGGAGGTCAATCTTCATTGTCTTCATTGTGGGGGACAGTGAAGATTTCTCTGACAAATAGTAGGTCTTCTTTAGTATCTTATAATAACATGCTAAACTGATAAAGGTGTTATGGGCATTTAATCTGCAATTACTAATAGATTAAGCATATTATTACTATGCTTAATGTTCCATTTAAATGCATTTAACACAAAAAACAAATTTACAAAACTGAACCAGTGGCATGTTTACAACAAAGATGTGTTGAGGAGTTTGCTCCTTGTTTAATGTTAACTGTTCCTGCACAATCCACTCATACAACAGTGAAATGCTATGTGGAAGGGATGATTGATAGTGTCCCTTGAGAGAAGGGGGATTGTGAAAGACTTGTTATCATTGTATTGTGTATTTCCAATATGTTTGGATGCAGGGCAGACCAGGAGAATGAAGGATCATTCACTGATTGCATGATAACCCGGTTTTGAAGGGTCACTGGTTGAGGGGACAGTCAAAGTCCGGATGATTGGGCCATTGGAGGACCCTAATTCTTTGTATTAATTGCTATTCAAATTGGATGCATGGATTTCTTGTGAATTATCAGCTGTTATGTATCCTGCAACTGCATTTGTAAATCTGCATATACTTCTCTAGGGTTGTAAGCCACTTAGAGATCAAAATAGAGAAACTAAATCAGAATCATTCTTTGTCCTATTTCCTTTTAACAAAGTCTCAACTATCAATGATACAATACATTTGATGCCCTAAACTATCAATACAAATGACGCCTAGCTAGAAGCTCACGGGCTGTCCATTTGATAACCACAGTCAACATTTCAAAAAAATGGATATCCTTGAGCACAAGCACCAATAACATCAAATAATGGAGTTAAAGCACGGGCTAGGGCACGACACCAGTAGAATGCGGTCATTTCAGTGACAGCAATATACAATGGCGTCATTAAACATATATGCCAGTAATATCAACAATTGTGAATCCAAACATTTGAAAACCAATAACATGTTTACAACAAAGGTCTAATAGAACTCCCAACAATTCTTAAACATACTTTATCTGATATGATGAATTCTTAAACAATTAAGGTTGAAGTAGACATAGTTATCACACTTTTTTTTTGTGTGGTAAAAGGAAAATTTGGCTAAGTCAAATCTTCCTTCGTGCTAGCAGTCTACAGAATTAGACCTTTATTAACAATTGATCATATCAGATAACTAGTATGTTTAAGAATTGTTGGGACTGGTCCTTTGGCGTGTATTAAACAGAATATATAGAATTTTCAGCATATTATTATCATTCTATTTATTTGTTGTAAACATGCCATTGGTTCAGTTTTGTAACTTCACTGTTGTATGAGTGGATTGTGCATGAATAGTTAACATTAAACAAGGAGCAAACTCCTCAACCCATCTTGGAAACTCCATTCACTTCTACCAAGAATAAAGCATTTAATCCATTCAACATTACATATAATCATTAGACAGTTACATTTTCTGACTGTGTAGACGAACAGTCACGACCAAAACTACTTTCACCCTTGCACAAGCTATTCTAAACTTCAAGTAAAATGAGCAATATGCTATATCAAATCATTCATATTCATAGTAACCATTCAAAGGATCATTTTGTCAATGAACCCTCTGATTGTACCCCTGCAGCAGAGAAAGGAAACCTCAAAATAGAGAAAGGAAACTTAGTAAAACCAGTCTATGCCGCTGTTTGTGAGGGTATAGTCATTATAAGTGCCTCTCAAATCTCTCCAAACATGTAAGATTGTCTTTAAATACTTTATTGATCTCTTCTAAACATTAACCAAATCAAACCTACATTTGAATCCACACACAATAACCCCAAAATGAAGGGTTTTGTATCCTTTAATGAATCTCAGTCACTGGTAACACGTGGACAGTCAAACCAATAGTCTACAAAGCATTCAATAAGTGACTGGATTGTATTTAATATATGCCAAAGGACTAGTTGTATGAAATTGCCAATCACATAGCATTTGACTATTGTATGAGTGGATTGTGCAGGAACAATTAACATGAAACAAGGAGCAAACTCTTCAACACATCTTGGAAACCATTGAATTCAATAATAAATGAAACCTAACACCAACACTATTCCTTCCATTCACTTCTACCAAGAATAAAGCATTTAATCCATTCAACATTACATATAATCATTAGACAGTTACATTTCCTGACTATGTACTAGAGGAACAGTCACGACCAAAACGATCCAAACATTTGAAAACACTAAATCGATATCCTTGAGCACAAGCACCAATAACATCAAATAATGGAGATAAAGCACGGGCTAGGGCACGACACTTGTAGAATGCGGTTATTTCAAAGAGCATTCATGATCAAATAAAATGCAATGCATTTGAAATTTGCGGTCGAATATGATGCCAGAGGCTCGAAAGATGAAGAAATCACATACGAAGAACATGCCATTAGTTCAGTTTTGTAAATTTGTTTTTTGTGTAATTAGTAATTGGCAAATTAAATGCAAATAACACCTTTATCAATTTAATTAGCATGTTATTATCATATCAGATAAAGTATGTTTAAGAATTGTTGGGACTGGTCCTTTTGCGTGTATTAAACATAATAGAATTTTCAACATATTATTATCAATCTATTTCTTTGTTCTAAACATGTCATTGGTTCAGTTTTGTAGATTTGTTTTTTGTGTTAAATGCATTTTTCGTGAGGAGTTTTGTTCTGAGGAGATTGATGAAGATTGTGCACCTCAAAAACCAATTCATAAGGTACCAATCCATGTTTCCTATTCGCTTATATTTTTGGTTTGGTAAATCTCCTTATAAGTTTCATGTCCTTTCTTTTGATTACTATGGATGAGATATATATCTTACATTTAACATTCAACTTCTTTACATTCTAGAACATGTGTGTTTTTTGAGGATTTTACCAAATCAACTTTTAACATAAACCAAAAACACCAAACTAATATCTTGCCCTTGCAACGTGACAAAATATTTGCATTTGACCAATAACTGCAAGCAATTGAACGATAAATCCACATACCTGTATCTTTGTAAAATACTTGGAACATCAAAAACATGGCTAAGTGGCTGCCGCCATGATTTTTATCTACTGAATATGGAAAATAAAAACACCAAAAGGAATCGAATAGAAAACATGATTGGTCATTTCAGAGAGCATTTATGATCAAATAAAATGCAATGCCTTCTCTCGCTCTCGATCAGCTTTCACCCGCTCGTTTTCTCCCACTCCTTTTCTCTACAATCGAAATAAAAATGATTTGGCCGTTTCAAAACAGTGAATCGATATCTTTGAGCACAAGCACCAATAACATCAACTATTTTGATCTGTGGGTACCCTAATGTTGGCAAGAGTTCTTTTATTAATAAGATTACTCTATAGGCTTCAAGAAGCGATATATTTTGGCAAATGAAGAGTGGAAAGACGATGATGTTCCTGAGATCATGGATGGACACAATGTTGCAGACAGAATGGGAAGACATCTTTCGAGCCTGGCCCTGGATCTTTCGACAATTGGTGTAGGATCGAGACCTAGGCTAAAAAGATGTCTTCCTTTTTGTTCTGGAATGTCATGTCCCCATTTTGGCTGACCTCGTTTAGCGTGCCGGATTTGCCTATCATCGACTCTCATAGGCAAATGGTGTGGAGAGAGAGAGTCAATTTTGCGATTCAGATGATCATCTTTGCTCTTGAAGAAGTGTTATGAGGTTATATTTTATTATTATGAGTTATCGGGGCCTACATGATATAATTTTAAGTTGAGTTGCACTTTTTATTTTATAAAGTTATTTTATTATAAAAAGTGCATTATAATGAGATTTTATAAAGGATGTTTCTAGAAGTTCTAGCAACTTCTTAGAAAAAGTGAATAAATAGAGGGCTGGGCCTCTCATTTGCACAGGCTTGATTTGATATCTCTTCTACTTCTTCATTGTGAAGACATTTGTGGTCTTTTAGATCTGCAAATTATTATTCGATCTTTGGGAACGAATCACTCCCCTAGATTGGCAATTTTGAGGGTGTGAAATATCACTTGAATTATTGCAATTGTGGAGTTGGTATTCAGCCATCTCATTTGGACTTCATTGAGAATCAGTTATAAGGGTTTACTTTGTTGGAATAAGGTTTGAAATTCATCATTGGCATTGGTGAATCAATTTGGCAAAGGATTGAAGACATAATTTGATCATTTTCAGAATTGCCATAATCAGGGTTTGAACCAATAAATTGTTCATATCTTCTCAACCCTTTGGAGAATCATTTTGTGCTTTGGTAGGGTTACTACCTAACCCTAGGCGCCCAAGTTCATGCCTTTTTGGGCCCTTAAAATCTCTGCAATTATTTTATACAGAGGCACATATCCAGACTGCCAGTATCAGGGTTGGAACTACATAATTGCTCATATCTTCTCAACTACTTGGAGGACGATTTTATGCTTTTGGGAGGTCACAACCAAACCCTAGGCGCCTCCATTTAGGGCATTTTCGTCACTTTAAAAAAATGCACAAAAAAGTTAAATAAAAATTACAGTTTTAAGCTTTGGCATCTGGACTGGCAGTCCACAGAACAGGGCTGCAGATTGGTCACAGTTTGGAGGGCTGTTTGGGCAGATTTGGAAGTCTTCTACAGCGTTTTGGCATCACCAAATAGGGGTCTTCAACAAGGGCTTCGAATCAGGTTCATATGCTCTGAAAATATATGATTATTTTGGTAAAAATTGCTATTAAACAGTGACTGTCCTGATTCAGACCAGTATTGGCATTAACACAGTCTCAGAATTGTTGCATCATATTGGAATATTGTACATGTTTTATCATTGCATAGACAAGGGCTTAAAGTAATTAAACTGCCTAGTGTGACTGTCATACAAATCAGATATTATAAACAGTCATTAATTTGCTGTTGATATCCCAGTCATATATTATCCAATCTGAACTGGTCATTGTTCATTGTTCATGTCAAAACATAGCATTGTCAAGGGTTTTCATATGTTGTATCAGAATTAGTAAACAGTCCAATTAATAAACTGCTGTTATAATACAGTCATCAGATTAGGGCTGCATGTGAAGGATGACATATGGTCATCAATCTTAATTCTTATGCATTTGCAGTAGGCATCAACAACCCAGTCATCTACATTCCAGGTCTGAGCAGTGACATCCTCCATAGCATTGTATTTTCTCATGTAACAAGAGTTTGATCATGATGTAAACTGAATTACTTGTTTATGACAGTCCACTTAGAACTGAAATCGTAATTCAGACTTTGATGTATTCAGTCCAGTCAATCAGTTTGGCAAACAGATTGTATGCGTTTAGTAAGATTGAGTATGAGGGTTTAAGCAATCTATGGTAGCATTCGTATGCATTTGTATTAGACACCCAATCCATAAATGTTGGAAATAGCAAGCTGAAAGTTGTTGTTAATGGTACTGTTGTTGCTCATTTCATTACACTCCGATATTGGCATTGTTACTTGTGGATTCGTGGCACAACAATTGGTTTCATTCGCAGCTCTATTCAGTTACATGCCAAGTGTTTGGTAGAATTCCTAAGAACAGTTGAGGCTTTAAGTGACCTGTATAGTACGGGTCATTACAGTGGTATCAGAGCGGTTTTCTTGCCATCCTATTGGGTAAGAACCGATTTGCATGAGTGACCAGCACTCGATTGATTGCAAAATGGAAAGGAAGAGGTACACTTCATGGTCAGTTAACCGTCCTACACGGCCTACCTTTCTGAATGAGGAACCACAAAGCAGCAAAAAAAGTAATCATTCAAACACTTGGGTTGAATTCAAGAGGCCACTTGATGAGATGAAAGAGTCTATCGACAAGTTGAATGAGTTGACTAGTTTTCTATTTGCTCAGGACGATCTCAGAGCTGCTACCGCAGAGTGGCAGGCACTACCAGCACATGTACGGGAGTTACTTAATTTTGATCGTTACCTGAACCAGAGGAGAGAGCACACGAGGAGTGCAAGGCAGAACAGGAGACCTAGAGGGCGTGACGGTGAGTTGCAGCGAGCTGTTAGCAAGCTCACTTTATCCTCCTTTGATGGTAGTGGACAGATGACAGGCAGAAACTTGTATGATGAGTTTGACAGACATGCTGATCCAGTACAGGGAGACATTAGCACATCTTCAGGTAATGGTTTATCTGCATCATCTTCACAGGCAGAAGTGGTTACAGATGTTGTGCAGGTTGAGCCAGTTGCATCAGAGGGTGATATCATAGGCACACCCGATTGTGTGATTGGCACTGATAGTGGTTACGGTACAGTTGATCCTGATGAAGTTACAGCAGTTGAGGATACTGTCATATTTGAGGATAGTACAGTTGATCAGAGTAGCGCAGCAGAGAGATATGTGGACGAGCCTTGTCTTGAGGTGAGTTCAGCACATATGGCAGGGACTCAGCTTCCTTTTACAGTCGGGTCACATGTTGACGATGATATGAGTGCGTCTAGCATTTACACTCCGGATTCAGAGATTGTAGTGGGTACAGTAGACAGGAGCATGGAGTCAGTTGGTATTGTCCACATCACTCAGGTGAGGATTTTACTTGAGTTGCCAGTTGATTTCCGTTCATGGATTAGATGTTGGGATCTTTATCCTAGTACTTGGGATTGTTTTGACCGGAGATGTCTATCATTCTTTGGTAGTAGTATCTGTTGCACTATCATGGATTTGATTAGTAGATTACACGGTGTAGTTCTCGTCCATGCCAGCAGCTTGTCTGATGCTGGAATTAGTTTTTATACACCCATGTGGGGCAATGTTCATGTATCCAGACGACCATTCTTGTTGGAATGGGTTGATGATATCTCAGATATGATGGAGTTTACAGATGAGTCCCAGGATCGTTTGGCTATTGATGACATCCAGGAGTATGCTATGGACAGTTTTGAGGACTTAGCTTCCTCGGCAGATTCTTTTGTTACGGCGGAGTTGGACAGTGATGCTACAGTTTTTGACACTCCGTATGGTGATGAGAGCTCTGGAGTCGACTTGCAGAATTTGGATGGCAGTACTACAGGTGATAGCTATTCTGAGGTTACTCCTTTGGACAATGTACCAGGGGAAGAGGATTGTAGGAGACAGTCTAGCCAGCGCCATCACGTGTCTAGTCAGCTGAGAGTTAGTGAGCGAGACATTGCTATCGCTTGCGAGCATTTCGATGCTGCTCGTCAGTTGTTAGCAGTTTACGGATGGGGTTCTCCTACTAGCGATGAGCAGGGAGGTAGTTATCTTTCTTTGACGGAGATCCACTCTTTATGGGAGGCTATTCGGGTTCTGAGACAGGACTATATGCAGTTGGTAGCCGACAGAGAGCACCTTATAGAGTGGGGCAGTACAGCATATGATGCATTATTGGCCAAGGAAGAGGAGGTGAGCGAGCTTACTCAGGAGCTCGAGGTGACTTCGGAGACTCTTGAGAGTATACAGTTGGCTTTTGAGGAGTCACAGTTTCATTTGGCTGAGGTGACCATGGAGTTAGAGCGACTACAGACTTTACCAGATTTTGTACAGTCACAGATTGTGGTGTCTAGAGATCCGAGGATGTCCATGGTCGAGGTTGATAGAGGCAGTGGAGATGAGGACTTATCTGTCTGCGATACTAGTAGTGGCATATCTTGTTCGCTTCCACTAGAGTCAGGCTCGGTTGAGTTGGGTGTTGCAGTTGAGCATTGTAGTCCGCTCGACTTCGTGGTGGTCTCTACTACTGATGGTACGGAGACTAGTGATGTTGTACCAGGGATCATGTTTGATATTGGTGAGCCGGCAGTTGGCTTGGTTCCTGTTTCTGATACTACTCCTTTGGAGGTGTCTTCGGAGGTACTAGTTGTTTCGGGCTTGGTTAGTGTTCAGTTGCAGATAGTTTCATCTGGATTGCAGTCCGAGCCACTGACTGAGATTGACACATTCTATCGGCCTTACACTGTGAGGTATGCTCATCAGTTTACTTTTGATCCATATATTGATGAGATGATGATACGGAGATGTACTTTGGGCTCTAGTGTTTGTCATCAGTTATGGTATGGTTTGACTCCACGGGTAGAGAGCTGTGAGGCATATGACGTGATGTTGGGTTTTGTGAGCGACAGCCGGATGGTTCATGATATTGATGTTGTTGATGGTTCAGCTGTTGTTCTTGATTTCCCTCCCTTGGCTATGTCATCTTCTGACTTAGCTAATGATCAGTCACAGTCGGTTGTATCACGTTTGCAGGATGAGCTGGTTGGTTCTTTTTATTGGTATTATATTTCAGGGTATGTTCATCAGCTTGCTTTTGAGTCATGTATGGAGGAGATGGCAGACAGATTTGGTTTGAGTGATTTCTATCTATTGTGTGATGCCTATCAGCCGTCAGCGGTGCATGGGAGTTATGGTGACTACAGTTGGTGTACAGTGTGTGGATTCTCCGTACTTGGTGCAGTTCCCTTTCGGAGTGTTCATCATTGTTGCAGAGATGGATTGGGCGCTTTATGTAGGCCAGTGGGAGGTGTTGATGACATTTGCTATGTGAGTAGTTTTAGTTGTCCTCTCTACTTGGGTTCTGATACTTACCGAGTTGGTGTCTCGTGGGTTCCTGACTGTGGCAGTTATGGAGTTAGAGTTCAGTTGAGCAGTGGTTCACGATACATTCATGGATTCTTCTTGGTTATATTGCAGAGGATATTGCAGGAGCTTGCGTTGGTTGACTGTAGTACAGTTCATGACTTCATTTGGGATCCAGGAGGATTGATGGGTTCATTGTTTAGCCATTGCTTGGGGACAAGCAATTTCAGGAAGAGCGGACTGTCATGTCCCCATTTTGGCTGACCTCGTTTAGCGTGCCGGATTTGCCTATCATCGACTCTCATAGGCAAATGGTGTGGAGAGAGAGAGTCAATTTTGCGATTCAGATGATCATCTTTGCTCTTGAAGAAGTGTTATGAGGTTATATTTTATTATTATGAGTTATCGGGGCCTACATGTTATAATTTTAAGTTGAGTTGCACTTTTTATTTTATAAAATTACTTTATTATAAAAAGTGCATTATAATGAGATTTTATAAAGGATGTTTCTAGAAGTTCTAGCAACTTCTTAGAAAAAGTGAATAAATAGAGGGCTGGGCCTCTCATTTGCACAGGCTTGATTTGATATCTCTTCTACTTCTTCATTGTGAAGACATTTGTGGTCTTTTAGATCTGCAAATTATTATTCGATCTTTGGGAACGAATCACTCCCCTAGATTGGCAATTTTGAGGGTGTGAAATATCACTTGAATTATTGCAATTGTGGAGTTGGTATTCAGCCATCTCATTTGGACTTCATTGAGAATCAGTTATAAGGGTTTACTTTGTTGGAATAAGGTTTGAAATTCATCATTGGCATTGGTGAATCAATTTGGCAAAGGATTGAAGACATAATTTGATCATTTTCAGAATTGCCATAATCAGGGTTTGAACCAATAAATTGTTCATATCTTCTCAACCCTTTGGAGAATCATTTTGTGCTTTGGTAGGGTTACTACCTAACCCTAGGCGCCCAAGTTCATGCCTTTTTGGGCCCTTATAATCTCTGCAATTATTTTATACAGAGGCACATATCCAGACTGCCAGTATCAGGGTTGGAACTACATAATTGCTCATATCTTCTCAACTACTTGGAGGACGATTTTATGCTTTTGGGAGGTCACAACCAAACCCTAGGCGCCTCCATTTAGGGCATTTTCGTCACTTTAAAAAAATGCACAAAAAAGTTAAATAAAAATTACAGTTTTAAGCTTTGGCATCTGGACTGGCAGTCCACAGCACAGGGCTGCAGATTGGTCACAGTTTGGAGGGCTGTTTGGGCAGATTTGGAAGTCTTCTACAGCGTTTTGGCATCACCAAATAGGGGTCTTCAACAAGGGCTTCGAATCAGGTTCATATGCTCTGAAAATATATGATTATTTTGGTAAAAATTGCTATTAAACAGTGACTGTCCTGATTCAGACCAGTATTGGCATTAACACAGTCTCAGAATTGTTGCATCATATTGGAATATTGAACATGTTTTATCATTGCATAGACAAGGGCTTAAAGTAATTAAACTGCCTAGTGTGACTGTCATACAAATCAGATATTATAAACAGTCATTAATTTGCTGTTGATATCCCAGTCATATATTATCCAATCTGAACTGGTCATTGTTCATTGTTCATGTCAAAACATAGCATTGTCAAGGGTTTTCATATGTTGTATCAGAATTAGTAAACAGTCCAATTAATAAACTGCTGTTATAATACAGTCATCAGATTAGGGCTGCATGTGAAGGATGACATATGGTCATCAATCTTAATTCTTATGCATTTGCAGTAGGCATCAACAACCCAGTCATCTACATTCCAGGTCTGAGCAGTGACATCCTCCATAGCATTGTATTTTCTCATGTAACAAGAGTTTGATCATGATGTAAACTGAATTACTTGTTTATGACAGTCCACTTAGAACTGAAATCGTAATTCAGACTTTGATGTATTCAGTCCAGTCAATCAGTTTGGCAAACAGATTGTATGCATTTAGTAAGATTGAGTATGAGGGTTTAAGCAATCTATGGTAGCATTCGTATGCATTTGTATTAGACACCCAATCCATAAATGTTGGAAATAGCAAGCTGAAAGTTGTTGTTAATGGTACTGTTGTTGCTCATTTCATTACACTCCGATATTGGCATTGTTACTTGTGGATTCGTGGCACAACAATTGGTTTCATTCGCAGCTCTATTCAGTTACATGCCAAGTGTTTGATAGAATTCCTAAGAACAGTTGAGGCTTTAAGTGACCTGTATAGTACGGGTCATTACATGGAATATAGGCTCTGTTGTTGCAACAACGACAGACTGTGATGTACATATCACAACAGCTGAGAAACATAAATGTAGGTATCATGGTCACAATTTTTTGGATAATTGAGTGCTATTCCCAGATAATGCAAAGCAACCACTACTTTGCATCGTCTCGGAAAACCACTCAATTATGTTGTGTCTCCAAAAAATTGTGACCATGATGTTTCTCAGCTGTTGTGTCTCAGGACCCCTTATGACCCTTTACGACCATTTACGATCCCTAAGAATACATCTTAGAGGTCTTAAAATGTCGTAAAGGGTCATAAGAGGCTCCTAGGAGTGGCTAGGTGAGCTTCCACCTTCACGTGGTTGCCCCTGTTAAGTAGAGAATGTTAAACTATTCTCGAAACAAAGAGAAGCTCAATAATTTAAGGTCTCAGTCCACAGAGATGCTGACAAAACGACGAGAATCAATGATGGAGAGTTTTTAGATTCTGAGAAGACGTATATGGAGTGGAGGCCAAATTGAGTACCAGTGCAGAGATGACAATTCAGTAACCTACATCTATAAAACCTTCACAATTATCCCTTCTTTCGCCTCCACTCATTCCTCTTCTCAAAAACGGTTATCTAGAAACTTTGGATAGTGTTTTCTCATCCATTCACGAAATGTGCTAGTGATCATATAAAATTACTTTAGGCCTCCAGTATTGATGAGATGTACAAGTGTAAAATGTTTTTGCGAGACTGTGATCAATTTCTGCAGTGTACATAAATGCAAGGCGGTGATTATTCTCGACGATCGACAGGTAGCTAGGACTAAAGATAACACAGCTCAAGAGACCATCATAGGTTGTCTCTTTCTTCGATCGATATTATTGATAGAATGTTTTACCTTTCATTAGCTCATCAAATCTGGAGATTTGAAAGAATTTAATAGAATATTTTCATGACAACGTATATTATTTAAGTTGACATTGCACGAATTTATCTACTTCGCGCACTTGTATACTATGAAGACGGCGATAAAGAAGCATCTCTTCCCATGGCAATGCTTCTTTATCGCCGTTCTCATAGTCTATAAGTGCGCGAAGTAGATAAATTCGTGCAACGTCAACTTAAATAATATACGTTGTCATGAAAATATTCTATTAAATTCTTTCAAATCCCCGGATTTGATGAGCTAATGAAAGGTAAAACATTCTGTCAATAATATAGACCGAAGAAAGAGACAACCTATGATGGTCTCTTGAGCTATGTTAACTTTAATGTGCCTATCCGTCAGTTTTTCGACAATTCATAATTAATTCCGATAGAAGCGCTATGCATTCGGCAGACAAAATGTTGGAAAAAAATAATTTTCAACATTTAGTGCGATAGTAATGCTATACATTCGACAGGAAAACCTGTCGGAGAATAGTGCATAACTGTCGCTATTCCGACAGTTTAAGTGTCGTAAAGATAACATTTTCGACAGAACTTTCGACAGTGAAGCCATATCACCGACAGGTAGATCTGTCGGAATATGATGCTAACTGTCGGTATTCCAACAGTTATACCGTCGGAATTAATATGGTTCGACAGTCAGTTCCGATAGAGATTGTATATTTCCGATAGGTCTTGTTATCGGAATTCCGATGGATGAACCGCAGGAAATGCCATTTCGAAGCTGTTGTCATTTGCAACTTTCCAACATGAGAAGGTGTCGGTAAACCGACAGGTAGGTCTTCTGTCACAATCTTCTACGCAAAAACGGCGACGGACTCATGTGTCGAAATTCCAACAAATGAGCGTTGCAAATCCAACAAATGGCCGTCGAAATTTGGCCCCAAATGTAGTAGTGAGGGTAATAGCACGTGCGGACAGCAAGCTTTATGTGTGGAAAATGAGCAACATAACATTTACTTATAATGAATTATTATGTTTTCATCATAAGCAAGTGCGCAAGCAACCACCATCATGAGTTTTAAGTCACATGGCAGCGATAAAACAAGCACGAATAGAGTGCGTGTAAGCATGAAAGTGGGTTTTTTGCATGCAAAAGCATGTTGCAAAGTGAGCTTGCTTTCTTTGACAGTTTCTTTCAAGAACGGGGTTTTTAATCCCGACTGCATATACAAGCAAGATGAAGCACTTGCATATGCAACTTGGAGAAATGAAGACGGAAGATAGAAGGAACACAAATTTGAACACATGTAAATCTAAAAATGAAAGTTTACATGTAAACAAAATATCTTGGGAAGAAAATAGGAAAAAGACTTTACCTCAATCCTCAAGAACAAATCTTGGGCAAAATTTGAAATAAATCAATGAATTTTCGGATTTAAGAGAGATGGGATTTAAAAACTATATATAAATCTCTTTCCTAGTCTTTTTTCTTCAATTTTGGAGAGTCAACATGCATATACAGCCAAGTGGGAAAGAATGAGAGATAAAATGCAAAGAAATAGCAACCGTTTTGATCATTTCCAATGCACATGAAATAGCAACCAAAACACCTAGGGCATCAAAAACAACTTAGAAATAATGATAAACAAGTTGCAAATGAAATGCAATGCCCAAGAACTCAGTTTAGAAGCAAAAAATTTGATTTTGGTAAAGAAAAATGGCCAAAAATGGGCCGTTTTTTAGCAAAAATGCCCAAAAACGTGCCCTAAACGGGCTGTTTTGAGAGCAAAACACATTCTAAAATGCAATTTTGATGATCCAAGAATGATCCTTGGAAAATTTAGTGCAAAATTGACCCAAAAAAGAGCAAACACGGTTCAGTTTTGACCATTTTACAAGTGATTTCTTGCCTCAAAATCCCGTTTTTTCCAAAAACACCCCAAAAAAGTGGGTTTTTTTAAGTCAAAAACACATGTTTTCCTCTCAAAAATTGCCACTTCCCAAAAACACAGCCAAAGGGAAGTTAAAACGCATTTTTAAGATGCAAATGCATGTTTAAAAAGACATGTAAATGCCTTCAAATTCGACGTCCATAAGTGCTGTGTTAAAAACGCACTTTAAACGTGTATGCATGTGCTTTAAAACATATGCAATGGCTCCAAAATTCGACGCCCTAGGAAGGATATTAAATACACTGCTTGAAAATGCTTTTGCACATTGTTTTTAACATATGCAATCCTCTTAAAATTCGACACCATGAGGAAAGGCAGCCAACAAAGAAGTAAGAATGCACTTTTGAGAAGTGTATGGATGTGCTTTAAAACATATGCAATGTCTCCAAAATTTGACACCCAAAAGGAAGGATTAAATACACTGATTGGAAAAGAGTTTGCACATGTAAAAATACATAAAAAGATATGTATTTGGGTTTAAAAACAACATCCTTAGTGATTCTCCATTAAAAACACACTTTTCAAGTGCATTTACATATTGATTAGAACATGTCTTTCATGAGGAAAAAGCCACTTGGAGAGTTTTTAAATACGTTGTTTTCAATATGCAATCGCATATAAAAACAACACTCATAAAGGATTAAATACGTTCTTTTTGAGTTCAACTGCACATTCTTATAAAACATGCTTTTGGCTTAGAAAAAGCCACTTTTACATGTTTTATATATGCAGTTGCATATAAAAACAACGTATTTAATGTATAAAAGACTTAATTTCAAGAGGTGGGTTTTAAAAAGTGTTTTGCATGTTGATGATATGCAATGAAGAATAAAAACCACACCTTTTTCAACTTAAGTGTTTTAATTTTAAATTAATTTAATATATAACTATAGTGTTTAATAAAGTAACATGAAATTAGATTATTTTAAAGCTAATTTCACAAAAACATTAAAAACTATAGTCAAATCAACCCGAAATGAGTTGAAATTTGAAAATGAACTTTAAAATTCATTTAATATATTAAATATAATTCGAACTCGTGTAATTGACTTTGAAAAACCCACCTTTTAAGGATTTTTAAAGAATATGCAGTCAGCCTAAAAAACCCCACCTTTTACATTATAACTTGAGTTGTACAACTCCGTTTGATGTCTAAGTTAGCTCAAAACGAGCGTATTTCAAAGGGCTATTGACTCAAGGGAAAATCAAGATTAAAAATTGCTAGAAAGAAAGAGAAAAACAAAGAAAAGGACTTAAGGATGCATGAAACGTGTGTTACAAAGAGCTTTTCAGGGATGATAAATTATCTTTATAACACTTTATCCAAAATGTTCAAATCATAGAGGATACTCCTATGAATTGACAAGAAAATTGTGTAGGGTTGCCACAATTTTGTGATGTCAAAATTGAGGACAACATTATTTAATGCTACATTGGGAGATTAAAAAGGAAGGGGATTCTTATTAAATAATAGCCTAAAACCATTAATGAAAAAAAATAGAGAAAAAGCAAAAGTGTTTTTTCAAAAAAAACACCAAAAAAATTCCCCATAGCAAAATGGTGTTTTTTTAAAAGCAACTAAAAAGCTATAAAAGGAGGATTGGAGCTCTCATTTGGGCATGTTGAGTTTGACTTTTGATATTGCTTCCGTTTGGAGAAGATTGCTTCTCCATCTTTAGTTTGCAAGGACAAAAACCCTTACAAGTGACATTCTCCACATTGTTTTTGATTAAGTTCAACAACCTAGCAAGGGGGTGACCCTCACACCACCACAACCCAAGGGTTGTCAAGAAATCAACGGCACATTAACAAAGGTGTTGGATGTTACAAATCAAGGCCACAAATGGCACACTGTTAGAAAAGTAACTAGTCTTCCTCAAATAGGCCACTTGGAGAACAAGAGGATGCAATTGGCCACTTACAACATAAAGGCCAAAAAAGGCCAATAACAACATAGCCAACAACCCACAAAGTGTGGCAGTCTCGTAAAGGGATTTTGAAAGGCTTCCCAAGCCTTCACATTGGGTAACAAAATGATGTCCAAAACCATCTTGTAGCAAAAAAAGTCACCCCGATTGAAAATCCACCCCCCATCCGCAAAACTCCTTTCCACCTCAACAAAAAAAGATCCCACCTCTATAGGAGTAGAAAAGGAGGAGACCGATAGAAAGGAGAGCACACCGCAAATGCATCCCATGTCCAAGCAAGCCACAAAAAGGAGAAGCCCACATAGTTACAAACCTCCTTTTTCACGAAGCAAGTCTCCACCTCCATAGGGGATGCTTCCACCTTCATAGGAGACACTTCCACCTCCGTAGGAATCGTGAAAGAGGAAAAAGAAAACAAAATGTGCTCAGCTCACATCATAGCCAACATAACACCCTCACCTTATCAGGGACAAAAACAGCCCCAAAACTTATTGCAATCCTCAACCAAAAACCATAGACCAAAACAGGCCCCTTGAAAACTATCAACAAACGACTGGCCACCAAAGAAAATAAAACCACTACCTTTACTGGTTAAAATGGACACTCCAAACGAAAAGGCAAAACGAAAACAGAAAGTGTCAACAACTTTCATCACGGTTTAGTCCCAAACCACCAATCTCAAGAATGGCATCATAAGAGATAAATGTCAGTCCACTAAAACCACATTTATAGGATGTTACTCCAATAGATAAGGCTTAAGCGTATGACAAGCCAAACGCAAGTTTGCTGTCAAACACAAAGAAAAACAAGCAAAAGCCCCATCCACAATATCCAAGCAGCAAAGAGAACTTAGATGCCAAAACCCAACAAGGTGTCATCTCAAGCTTGAGATCCATCACACTCGTCCCTAGCAGGAGCCACACATAGCATCTATGTCCAAGAAGGCCACACGAATAGACCTCCAAATCATGAAAGAGGTTGCTCAGCCAAGATCTCCAAATAGGGATGTAATGTCCCCATTTTTAATAAAGGACCACAAGTATTCCTCCAAACATAGCTCCAAAACTGTAGAGCACACACTCTATCCCCACAAACCATCCCTGTAAAGGAGAAGACTCACCAAATAGGACAACGCTAGGAACACCCAGCAAAAATGTAGCCCCATCTCTGTCACACAACTCGAAAACCTCTAAACCAGGAAGAAGTTATGCACGAATCAAATCGGTATGGATTAAAGTTATGCAGTCATGATATGTTTATCTCGACTAAGATATGGTGTTTCTGCTATGAACGCAACAGGATTGGTGTACCACAAGGTATTGTTTCATGTGACCGAAGTTCACTTTGTAGAAATGGTGAACAAGTTTGAACAAGTGATGTTAGATCAGTTAGCAGTGATTATGTAGTCAGTTGTGGTGAATGTTTTCATGATCTACGTATCAAGGTGATGTGTCATAACAAAATTGTAATGATGATGTGTCAATAAAGTTTGTTTGTTCTTGTATTAAATTGATGTGCGATGAATCCTAAGGCCGACTTGAATGTTTAATGGAATATTCTAGATTGGTAATATGTTTCAGGGTTCAAGGATTGAGTGGGAACAAATAAAATTCATATGTAATACATTTTTTAAGTTGGATAATGCCCTAATATGCACGTAAGGTATTTATATGTAAATTAGTGGAAAATGCAAGTGTAGATCGTGAATGTGAAGATGTGGTTGAGCGAAGATTGAAGATTGTCAGAAAGAAGAAGTTTTGTGTCGAACTGGATCTAAACAAGCAGAGGAGTGCTATTTCCATATCATTGTACTTGTTGATTCCTAACAGTTTCTACAAGAAAATCCCTTAACCGGGTAGACTTTAACAGGTCTCATTTGTAAATCCTTTAACCAGGTGACTCTTTTACTAGGGTTTGAAATCCCTTAACAGGGTGTACTTCATAAGAGTGCAAATTATTAGTGGGTGCAAATTCCCTCCGTGTCTTTTGCCCTCAGTCAGGGTTTTCATTGTCGTCCCCATCTTCCTCAGCATCACCACTAGCAGAGTTTCCCCCTCTTGAAACCCTAGTGCCTCCCACTCTGCCACTCAAATGCATTTCAAATTATTTTAAAAAATTTTAACATTGTTGAGAGAAACAATTTGGAGAATAACCTAGTGATTTTATTTAGAGGTCACATTGGGGCATATTGGAGTTTACATTTTCAGATTTGCAGAGCTTATTGGATATCAAATTTGCAAAGAACAATTTTGGAGAAGATTAAGAATTAAACTTCTATTTTGTTGGTTGTATCTTCTGCCTTGCTGACCATATCATTTCCAGCTAGCCATATCACTTCTTGAGGGTCAATGTGAGAATTCTAGGGCAGCCATTGGGGTTTCAGGAGCTGGTACCTGCATTCACCAAAGATAATAGTTGTTGTTTTATACTTATAAACCAGTCGTATCATTTGGAGCATTTTGGTGGAGAAACTAGGGTTTCTAGAATTTGTACTTGCTGGTTATTATTGTTGCAGTCATTTATTTTCATTACCAACAAATGTGTATGTTGTATTTGTGTTTTTAATCAGATTTATCCATTTGGGTATCTTTTGTTTTGTCTTTGTATTGTACTTTTAGTTTTGGATTGATTTTAGAAGTGAATATTGCAAGCACTTCCTTTATATTTGTTATTATAGCATTGTATCTCTTGTAGTATAAATCAGTTCTTTCTATTCTCTCTATCAAACATTCTTAAAGTCAAAAGAAAACAAAATAATCCAGGGGATATAAGGGTGAATATTACAGTGATATCAGAGAAGTGTATCATGTCATCCTGGAGGGTACAAAATGTAAAAGCTGTGACATGCCAGGGTTTGAACAACCACCTTTCGCACACCACTATAACACACGAAGGAACAGGTCCAACACAAATCTGGTTGCAGAAGAATAGAGGGTAACAGAAGAACAAAGATCAACAGAGGAACAAGCTACATAAAATATGGGTGTCAGAAATCAGGGTGAAGAGAGGTTTTGAACCTATTGGATGCCTTGGTCAGAGGGAAACAAGATGCTAAACAAAGGGCACAACAACAGCATGAGAGATTGCATTTATTAACACAAATGATGGCTTGGCAAATGGGACAAAATATTGGTGCAAACAATGGAAACAATGGAGGCAACGGAGGTTAAAATGGCCAAGGGGAGAATCTGGTTCATGGCGGTGACACAAATCAGAACACTAGAACTATAAGTTCTAGACCTCTTATGCCTACATTTCCACTTAGGGCACCATTACAGGCTGATAATGAGTCGGAGAAAACTGACTTGCAGAATCAGTTCCATCAAGATTGGAAGAGTAGAAGTCCTGAGTTCTAGGCAGCAATATCATTGAGGGACTACATGGATGCAAGAATGAAGCATAGACAACGCACTGGTGATAGAGCATAGAACTATGACTTGCGGAAGAAGGTCCGGAAGTTGACACTTCCTAATTATGACGGATCAGGGAAGGCTTCAGCTAGAGCTTGGGTATAGAAGGTGCATACTTATTTTTAGCTCAACCCATTTGAGAAGGCTATAAAAGACTTTGAAGAAGTTGAGTTGAGGCATGCTTGATTGAAGATTTTGGATATTTTCTGTTTTCATTGGAGTGTGTTGTTGTTTATGGACTTGGAAGAAGAAATCCCACTTTATTAACAATCTTTACGCTGTTGCAATACACAGTTCAGAGATTAATCTGTTTGCAGCACTCAAAATATTATTTGTGCAAAAAAAGATCATTTCTATGCTTAAACAGCATAGAAGAGGGTTCAATCAGTGGGTTAAAGTGTAAAGTTATAATAAACTTCTTAGAAATTTGTAATGAATCTCTGTTTTAATGAGACTCACAGACACTTCATATTAATGATCTATATATATTCGGTGTCTTTAACCTCAAGCACCACATAGTATTTATATACAGCAAAGGAGCAGTCCTAGTTTGATGAGATGTGACTCGTGAATGAGTCACGGCTCATCAAACTACGACTGTTCATAGTATACTACCGTGATTATTCAATAACCTTAATGCTGTGTGTGGTTAATATTATTAAACACGGGATGCTGATGCAGTTAATATTATTATCACGGGATACCGATAATTATCGGTTAATATACGAATGTATTTAACCCGATGACTATCGGGAGAAGATTAATAATACCAATTTGATTTTAATATTTCAAAACTTAGTTGATTAATGTATATGTATATATTAACATATATATAATTATAATTATATTATAATTAATATATATATAATATGAAATATATATTGATAGACTTAATTCAAGAATGTATATAAGTGTATATATTAATATATATATATATACTAATATATATAAATATATTTATATATTAATTATTTGAACGATGCTATCAATTTCAACACTCCCTCTTAGCTAGGGAAGATAATTTTCCTTAGATCACCACATTTGTGAAAATATAAAATCAATATGTAAATGATGATTTTATATACATCACTTTACCTTGTGATGTGAGGAATCATTTTAAATTTTGATGCCTAATTTTCATCACCTTGATATGAGGAATCACATTAGATTGTGACACCTAATTTTCATACCACCTTGATATGAGGAATCACCTTTGATCGTGATACCTAGTTTTCATACCACCTTGATATGAGGAATCACCTTTGATTGTGATACCTAGTTTTCATACCACCTTGATATGAGGAATCACCTTAGCTCGTGATACTTGATTTTCATATCACCTCAGATCGCGATACAAGGATATAGTAAATAAGAACATTACATTCCATTTACATATAACCCTATTATGGTATTTGCACAAACATATAACTGTCTACCATAACGAATCTTCATTACAAGATCGTCACCTTGTAATTTCAAATACAAGTGTTCATTATCTAATAAGTCGTCACTTCTTAGAAATGTACACAAGATGGATGAGCCCATAAAACATTTTATTTATATTAAATACAAATCAAAAATCATATTACAACCATACCAAGATTTTTCCTAAAGTGATCAACTTCAACCTTGGGAAGAGCTTTGGTAAGAATATCTACAGTTTGATCTCCAGTACTAATATATTTCAACTGAATCACTTTCCTTTCAACCATATCACGAACATAGTGATAAGGAATCTCAAGATGCTTGGATCTGTCATGAAACACTGGGTTTACTGATAATTTGATACAACTCTGGTTATCACAAAGAATAGTAGTTGGTTTTAACGGTTTACCAAATAACCAGTAAGTAGTTTTCTGAGCCATACTGCTTCTCTAGCAGCCATTGAAGATGCAATATATTCAGCCTCGGTAGAACTTTGAGTTACTGAAGATTGTTTTCTACTAATCCATGATACCATAGTTGATCCTAAGCTAAAGCAACATCCTGAGGTGCTTTTTCGATCAGTCACACTTCCAGCCCAGTCTGAGTCAGTGAATCCATGAAGGTCTAATTCTGTCTTATCATATTTGAGTCCATAGTTAAGAGTACCCTGAAGATACCTTAATAAATGTTTTGCAGCAGTGAGATGAATCTCTTTAGGTTCACACATGAACTGACTTAAGGTATTTACTGCAAAGCAAATATCTGGTTTGGTATTCCCTAAGAACATTAGAGAACCTATTATCTGCCTGTATAAAGAAATATCTGCAGGTGGAGATTCTGTTGCTACTTCTTTTAGCTTATGAAAATTCGTTTCCATGGGAGAAGACATGGGTCTACAATTTTACATACCAAATCTCTTCAAAATGTCAAGGGTGTATTTGCCTTGATTTAGAATAATACTATCTGACTTTTGCCAAACTTCCAAACCAAGAAAATAGTGTAAAAGGCCTAAGTCTTTCATATCAAACTCTTTGGCTAAGTCTTTCTTGCATTGTTGAATCAGGTGATCCTCTCCTGTAATCAATAAATCATCAACATATAGGATTAATATCAACATATCACCTTTGTTTATTTTGAAGTAAAGATTTGGATCAACATCATTTTTGGAAAATCCTAACTGCAGGAGGTAATTGTCGATTCTCTCATACCAGGCTCCGGGAGCCTGTTTAAGTCCATATAGAGCTTTCTTTAGTTTGCACACGTGTTTTGGAATTATGGATCTCAAACCCTTCAGGTTGTTCTAGATATACCTCTTCAATGGTTCCATTTAAGAAAGCAGTCTTTACATCCATCTGATCTACTTTCCATCCTTTAGCAGCTGTAATGGCTAGAACTGTTTGAATTGAGGTGTATCGGACAACAGGGGCAAAAGTGATGCAGAGAGGTATTTGCAATTCACTTCTTAGTACACCTTTTCTATAATTATTTCATATCAAACAAGGGTTCAATCCTTCAAACCTTTAGAAAAGTTTATTAAACACAATAGGACTTCATTATGTTTGAAAATGTAACTTTGTCATTGGAAACACTGCCATAAAAAAAACACACTCAACTTACAAATTCAGAGGCACGTATCCATTAGGAATGATCTTTTATATCATTTGAATCACTGCAATAAGCGTTCCTTCCTCTCGGTTTTCCTTTAGGAATATGACTGTTGCATGACTTGAGTTTCAGTCATGGAACGTGCCAAGTGCAAAGTATCTCAACACGGCTGCCAAAACACGGGACTTTTTGATGGCCCTATCCTTCACACAAATTTTCAGCTACACCAAATACTCTGAGCACACCCCACTCGGTCTTCTTCAAGTATGTCTGCAGGGTTCTTCGAAATGACTGTCAAGAGAGATGTTTCTCAATCTTCGTATGCGCCTATTGTAGTGTGGACCATTCAATTCGGGACTGTCACCAAATTCAATAAATTCAGCATCATTCAATTCGCTCTCAAATCACTCGCAAAAGTGACTATTGAAAATGTGTCTCTTGGCTCCTCACGGCATAAACAGCTTAGTAGACCGGCTCATGAAAAGCCGCTTCAATACATACGAGAATTTGCAGTCAACCACTAATGAACTCTCGGTTTTGATTCATCCTCTTGACTAACATGAACTCGGAGGAACCGAGATATAGAACATTGAAATAAACATGAACTTCCCCTTATCGGCTTCTTTGGTAACTGTTTTGGATTAATACATCCGAGCATTTAAGTCTGTCATGAAACGGATCATAGACAAGACTAAATTATAATATTGTTCAATAACAACTCAAAATCAAAATGCAAGACACAACCCAAACTAGGCTCTGTGATATCGATTGCCAATAATGAATGAACTGGTTTCAATAAACTATAAAACTCCTTCAACAAAACCCGATATCAAGATCGATCTAATATCCAATCAAACAAAGTCCAAGTTCGAAACCGAACTGTCTGGACATTAAGATTTTGAATATATTATAGTCCAACTAGATTCCTTTGAAACCGAACTACAAATAACAAAGATCTCAAATTTAATAGAATTCATTAACATTGTTTAATCCCTTCACAATAAATGTAATCATTCAGGGAAATCAACAACAGAGAAATATAAATAAGAAACTGAAGAAAACAAAGTTCCTAACAGAAACTTTAATTATTCTTTTCATTGCTCGATTCCCCGTTACATCTTTTCTATCATTCTTTAATACTAACATACTAACATCTCACTCCTGGGTTTTACATAGTATATATAAAGATTTTCAAGACCCGATAACTAATTGTTCAAACTAACTTTTAACTTCTCTAAAACCACTAAACTTCTCTAACGGTTTTGGATGACCGATTAGAGTAAGTTCAAATCTCATCTCTTTAAACCACTAATAAATTATCGTGGAGTTGACAATGTCAACTTCACGATGATACATAACATTTATTTAATAAAAACACTTAAATCTACTCCACTAAGACACAACCCTAAATTATTAAAATTAACCAATTAAAATGTATGTAGAATCCTGGAGCTTGGAAATAATTGGAATCTCCGGATGCCCCTGCATCAAAAAGTTTCTGTTGGAATCATTTGCCATTGCACCAAAACCTCAAACTGTCAATGCCCAATACAAATGTCAGATTTAACCCAATCCACGGGAGGCGGTTAAGCCATGTCACGAATCTCCATGGAGGTGTTGACCACCAAGTCAACAATCTCCCCCTTAGCACCGACTGAGCCTTCAGCACCCACTAAAGGGAGACTCGAACCCGTGACCCAAGGCTCTGATACCAATTGTTGGAATCATTTGCCGTTGCACCAAAAGCTCGAACTGTCAATGCCCAATACAAATGTCAGATTTAACCTGATCCACGGGAGGCGGTTAAGCCATGTCACGAATCTCCATGGAGGTGCTGAACACCAAGTCAATAGTTTCTTCATAGTCAATCCCTTCCTTTTGTGAAAAGCCTCTGGCTACAAATCTTGATTTGTACTTCTCTATACCGCCATCTGCAACATGTTTGATTTTGAACAACCATTTAGAGGTGACTACCGATTTCTCTTTAGGTCTTGGCACAATGTCCCATACATCATTCTTTATAATAGACTGATATTCTTCTGTCATCGCATCTTTCCATACTTGCTGCTGGATAGCATCAGGAACATTTGTGGGTTCTGATTTTGAGACTTCACTCATAAGGGCTACATAACTAGATAATCTCGAGGGTCTTTTACTTTCCCTAAATGTCCTTGGAGGAGCACCATAAGGCTTTGCTTCTTCTACGATCTTAGTGGCCCAAAGAGGTCTCTTTTTAGGATTTTCTGATATTGAGAGATTTTCCTCATTTTCTTCTTCCTCAGAATCCTCCCTTAGAGTCTTAGGTGTAACATATTCTTTTGGGGAGATACGTGTTTCTGGTTCTACAAAATTTCTAGCTCTAGAGTAAGCTATGTCTTCCTCAAAGATTACATCCCGACTTAGTTCAATCTGATTTTGACCAGGTATATATATACGGTATACTTTTAAAAATTCACTATATCCTACAAAAATACCTTTCTTTCCAGATGGTTCTAACTTTGTTCTCTTTTCTTTTGGTATATGAATATATACAGGACACCCAAATATTCGAAAATTGCTGATGTCTGATTTTGTCCCTGAGAAGGCTTCTTCAAGAGTTTTACTATCAATGTGAGAGTGTGGACATCTATTTTGAATATATACAGTCGTATTAGATGCTTCTACCCAAAGAGAAGTGTCGAGATTTTGATCAAGGAGCATTGCCTTGGTAGCTTCAATAATAGTTCTATTCTTCCTTTCAGCAACCCCATTTTGTTGTGGATTGTAAGGCACAGTGTACTCCCTCTTAATCCCAGCCTCTTTACAAAATTCCTTCAAAATGTCTAAGGTGTATTCTTTACCATTATCTGATTTTAGGGTCTTGATGTTCTTTCCACAAAAGTTTTCAGTGAGTGATTTGAAGTCTTTAAACATTTTCAAGATCTCCTCAGACTCTTTGTGTTTAAGAAAGTAAATCCAGGTCTTTTTGGAGAAGTCATCAATAAAGATTACATAATATTTGCATCCTCCTATTGAAGGAACAGACATTGGTCCACATAGGTCTGAATGAACTAATTCTAAAACATTGTTTGTTCTACTCAAACTGTTTTCAAATGTTCCTTTTGTGTTTTTACCTAAAGCACAACCTTTGCATGCACCAGGGTGATACTGCTTAAGTTTTGGTAATCCAGAGACCAAATTCTCCATAGAAGATAGAGCCTTGTAGTTTAAATGTCCTAGTCTTCTATGCCATATTTCATTTGAGTTGGTGATATCATTGATTAGGGCTTGATTTGATTCAGTACTTAACTCGTATAGACAACCTTGCCTTCTACCTATGATATGAGCCTGCTTAATAGTGAACTTCTTTGGCCAGACTTTTACTTTACCATCCATGAAAGTTACCCTATATCCATTATCCTCAAGTGCAGATATGGATATGAGGTTTCTCTTGATACCTAGTACAAACAGTACTCCGGTAAGCTGAATTGAAATACCAATCTTTAATTTGATTGTGCAAGTCCCAATACCTTTCACGGGATAAGCAAAATCATCTCCAATAGTTACTTCCTCATCAGATTCTTCTATAATAGAGTCTAGTAATTCTCTGAATCCTGTGATATGCCTAGAAGAACCACTGTCAATAACCCAGATGTTTTTATTTGAAACTTGATTTGAAAGTGCAGAATAGAGTACAAGTTTCTCATTTTTGGGTTCTTCCTTAGTCTTCTTGTTCATTTTGGTGAAAGAAGCCTGATGATTCTTATATGGGCAATTTATTACACGATGTCCATATTTATCACATCTAAAACACTGGACTTTAGACATATCTCTTTTGTTATTATATTCAGGGTTAAATTTCCTTTTCTTGAAGTGTCTGCCTTTCTTCTTGTGAGTATTCACATTTAGTGCATGAAGATCTTCATCAATGGTTTTCTTCTTTATTCCTTTCTTGTCTGATCTTGATTCCTCTTGTAGGCAATCTGTTCTTAGATGGTCAAATTTTGGGAATTTGGATCTAGCACTTATGCCAAAGACAAAAGTCTCCCAAGATTCGGGTAGACCATCTAAACCAATCAATGATAATTCCTTACCATCAATTTCATAGCCAAGTAGTGAAAGTTGATCTCTTAGGGCAGAGACTCTCATAAAGTATGAATTTATTTTCTCACCTTTGTTCATACTTATGTGATTTATATCCCTCTTCAAGGCTAATTTCTTGCTGGCATTACTTATCTAATAAGTACTCTCTAGTGCTTTGAACATTTCATATGCCCTTTCATATTTTGATAATATCGGAACAATGTGGTCTCTGACTCCATCAATGATTATCTTCATGGCTTTGTCATTTTGTTCATTCCGAGTTGTTATGTCAGGTTCTGCCTCTGGCTTTAATTTGTCTATTTTAACGAAAGATTCGACTTTATTTTCTTTTAATAACATTATGATTCTAAACTTCCATGATTGAAAGTTGTCAGCACCCTCAAGTCAGTCCTCGAATCTGACAATGTATATATTCGGTGTCTTTAACCTCAAGCACCACATAGTATTTATATACAGCAAAGGAGCAGTCCTAGTTTGATGAGACATGACTCATGAATGAGTCACAGCTCATCAAACTACGACTGTTTGTAGTGTAGTACCGTGATTATTCAATAACCTTAATGCTGTGTACGGTTAATATTATTAAACACGGGATACTGGTGTGGTTAATATTATTATCACAGGATACCGATAGTTATCCATTAATACACAAATGTATTTAACCTGATGACTATCGGGTATCTTAATGTTTTCAATTAAATATAATCCGATCACTATCGGGAGAAGATTAATAATACCGATTTGATTTTAATATTTCAAGACTTAGTTTATTAATGTATATGTATATATTAATATATATATAATTATAATTATATATTAATATATATATATATATATAATATGAAATATATATTGATAGACTTAATTCAAGAATGTATATAAGTGTATATATTAATATATATATAATTATCTAAATATATATATATTAATATATATAAATATATTTATATATTAATTATCTGAACGATGCTATCAATTTCAACATAAAGACTAAAATCAGTGTGTATATGTTGTTCAATGCAGTTCACAGCCTATTTGTTGTTCGTTACAGTTCGCGGACAAGGGTTGAGAGCTAGGCATCATTCATAGTGGATGTAGTTGAGTTTTCAGTAGAGTTAATTGCCTGATCTCCATTGCTGCTAAAAGATTATTCATAGCTGGGTCTGTATCATAGCTGAAGCTGACTATTCCTTCGTTGGCCACCACCATTGATTCTACAATCATAAATATATAGTTGGAAACCACTCTTGTTGTCAACACAAAGAATTGTCACTATCACAGAGAATAATGGGGGCATCTTGGTGATTTCCTTGTCCGTTGGATTGCTGAAATTAAGTTTGGTTTGGATGCCATTGTGTATCCAATCTGGGACAGTGCATAGGGCATCTTTAGCACAGATTTGTATTGCATTATCAGAAGTTGGGGCTGCGATTGAAGGGCATGTTGTATGATAAGACTTCAATGTAATGCTTCATTTGAATTATCATATTTCTATGTAATGTGCAAGAACTTATCAAGTTCTGTTGAACAAGATAGTTGTTTGGTTGTGGAATTTGTTGTGTACCTGATTATGTTATCATTTCAGTCATTAGTTTTTAGATGTGTGCACTGTTGAATGTGTTTCATTGTCATAAACCCTTGTTCATATTCATAGTAAGTAAACAAAAAAATCAGACCGAGGGCATCTATTACATATTGATCATGATGAAGTCAGCATCTTTTATAAAATAGCCTCATCCAAGTCTAGTTTGTTATGCTACACCACCTTCCACTATCATTCCTCCATCTTTCCCTTCTAAGCGATTCTCCATTCAATCTATAATGATGATGTTGACTTTATTTCTGACCTGACCCAATAACCATCTAATCTTCCATATTTTGGAGTCTATCTTCTTTTTGGTCATTGTCTTCCATTTCATTAATATGATAATTGTTCACTATTTCAAACATACATATTGATTTGATAATAATAGTTCATTGCTGCTTATAATCCTTTAATCGCTGCTCACCATGAATGGAACTGAGGTAACTTGGACCTTTACTGATATTGATTTGATGGACCACAATCTAGATGCAATGGTTTGCAGATATCCTTCATGATGTCAAGCCACTTGGTTCCAATTGTATCAAGCTCATTTATAAAGATAATACAAGGAGATTTCTTGAGGGTCATTGCATATTGATACCTATGACAAAATTTCCACTATTGACATCAATGACAAAAATTTCCAAAACTCAAAAGTGTGGTGCTAAAGCTAAGGTTAAGCAATTAGAGTAGATTTTTGCTGATGAATCTGCATTAGAAATTCCAGATCTGTGGTCTGATTCAAATAGTGGGGATGAAAACACTACAAAAGAGGAAACCAAGGAAGATGGGACCATTACCCAACACACTAGTTTCCAAAAGACAATTACATTCAAGGTGACGGGTGTGATACATGGGAGAAGGGTGATAGCATTGATTGATATAGGGGCTACACATAATTTTATTGATGAGAGATTTGTGGCTAAAGGGGGATTGCAAACTGAGGAGAATGAGGGTTTCAGGGTAATAGTTGCTAGCGGTTAGAAGCTACATTGTACATCAAGATCACAAATCTGAGCATGTAACTAGGTGACTATGCATTGAGGGATGAATTCTTTGTTGTAGACAATGATGTCATCCTAGGTATGACTTGAATGTTGTCACTTGTAGAGTTTTTCAATTTGCAGAAATTGGAGATGAGGTTTGAACATCAAGGGAAGAAGATAGTGCTCAAGAGAATGTCAAATGAAGGGCCAAGGGTAGTGTCACTCAAGAGAATGGGAAGGTTGATTGGGCATGATCAGGTAGAGTAGGCAGCAGAGTGTCTTGTTATGCCTTCAATGCCTATAGATCAAAAAGAAGACCAGTTACCATCCAGATATCCAAGTACTGCTATCTAAGCATAGCAAGGCTTTTTGAAAGTACCCAACTCAATTCTGCCTTGATTTTCTCAATTTAAGTGTATTGACATTTTGTCAAACACTTGACATGTAAAGTCACTGTGTACTGATTTCTCAGTTTAGTTGCAAGATTTGACTTTGACCAGCGAAAATGATTCTTTTTTGGGGTTTTCAATAATCTAATTTATTTTTTTTCAATTTTTTGGTATTTCTATGATTGAATGATATTCTAATGCATTTTCTACCAACTTGAACACTATTGAAAATAACCTTTGAAAAATTCACACAAATGAAATTCGGAAATTAATTCTGACAATGACAGAATTGCTAGTTTGTTTATTTTCCAGAATAATACATATCCATACCAGGGTCTAGAAGAAGAATAGCATAAAATGTTGAGTTTCCAGCTTAGTCTCTTCCCTGTGAACTGATTTTAATCAATTTCAAGCTTCAGTATGTATGAAATCTGTTACAGATTCGCCCCAAGGTAACATCATGTGTGTGCTGGAAGCTATACAAAATATGCAGAGGCTGAAGATATGATGTAATATCCCTGATTTGTGCTCAGAATGTCTGATCTGCCTGAAACAGGTTGGAAACTTTCTGATTTTTACGCAAAATCACCTTCAATTCACCTTTTCCAATACCTTGGATGAAGTGCGGCTACTAGGAGAGTTGCCTAGCAACCCCTAACGCTGAAAATCACTCAGATTTGCTAACTACAATGACTGAAATAATAAATTCTGAAGCAAACAATTGCACTTTTCTGAGTATCAAATCTAAATAATGCAATTTCTTCCTTGCTAGGTGACATCAGCCTCTCCTAGAAGTACAGCTGGGCTGGAGACACCAAAAGAATCCAATTTGATGCCTCTAATTGATCAATCTGCAATCTGTAAGTCTGAACTATTATTTTCTTTCCTTTCTCCAATGACCTTCTCCAAATTTTGATGCCAAACTATTAGTCTTGGTTGAGAGAAGAAATCAAATTCCACACACCAACAATCTGGAGGAATGTCCAGGCTGATATATCCCAAGAGTTTTTGTTCTTGAGATGAAAATTTGCTGAAAACCCTAAACCAATCTCTCTCCACAATCCTATAAGTTAAATTCTGAATGCAAGATTTGACAAAATGAGCTCCCAAGCCACTTATATCCATCCCAAGCCCTAATTCTGAATTAGGATTTCATTTCCCCATTTTTAATAATAAAATAACTTTATTTATTTTATTACTTTATTAAAAAGCGATTATAATATCATCTATTTATTATTTTATTATAAAGTGAATATAATAAAACTTTATATTATTATTTTATTATAATCCCAAACTTGGGAAATAATAATTTACTTCCTCATTTACTCATAAAATGCAAACTAGGGCTCAAAACCAAATTTTGTCTGAAGCTCTCTGATCCCTGATATTGTCTGAACCATGCAGGCTAACTGGAACCTCACTCAAAAGCAACCTGAAACCGCACATAAAGTCCGAGAGTGAGTCCCCTTACAACCCGGTTGGCCTACGAGAACTCAGGTGATAAGCCAACCATCAAACTCTTCTCTCTCCTAGAAAGGGGACATTACAGTTCTCCCTTCCCGAAGATTGCTTGCCCACAAGCAATGCATCACTGTACCACCACAATACCAAACATATAGCATATAGAACACTAACTGCACCCATTTCTCCTCTCTGATACAAATGCCATGTAATCTCAATACCAGGAAAAACTCACCAGGGCTCTGAAGTGTTGGTGCAACAATGAAACCATTGCATAATCCTTGTTGCGTGAAACATAGAAGTAGACCACATCATCTCCATATAGTAACCATCAGTAAATGTAGGTCATCCCAATAATGTAAAGATGAACTCCCACATACCACACAGTCCATACAAATGGTCACCCTATCTCGCTATCATAACTCGTACCAGCAATGAATATGACATCAAATAAGTTGTCCAACCAATGCCAATCCAAGGAAAAACCCCATAACCTGTCTCAACCCTACAGATAAATCTCTTAGTGATCCCATACTGCTGAATCGCTGAGGTAACCAATGTCAACTCAGGGAATACTATATGATCCTGGCTAGGGAAACCACTGATCCAACTGGGGTCAAGAAACATAAAGTCACCCATCAACAATGCTATTGTTGTCCTATCAAGGGAAACAGGTGATACAACCAAAGATGAATTATGAATATCGTCAGCACCTATCATAGTAAACTCATGAGTGGCTGGCCCACTAGGAGTGCCATCAAACAATTTACCAAAATCATCAGGAGAGTGATCAACAACTGAGTGATCTGAAGTGATCATCCCATGCTCGGTATCCTGCAATGAGTAGTAGTTGTCCTGAATATGCTGAAAACAGATATTAGCTCAATGAGCCACCAACCTGGCACATCTCGCCCTTTCCAAACAGCCCTCATTAAGTTTTTGTGACCATTCTATATCTTCTGCTCCAAAGTGCTGAAAATCAGTCCTATAAGAGGATATAACCAAGGATTTACCATACTCAATGCTCACATTTTGTGTACCCTTAATAGCAGCACTATATCAATCATTTCCATGTGGTCAGGGGTTGCAATGTCATTGAAAGTTAAGGGCTTATCACTGCTGCTAGAAATCAGAAAATTAGGACTGAATTCTTTATCTTTTTCCATGCTTCTCAAAGCCTCAATGTCAAGGCCAACAATCATACTCTTAGCTACCCCACCTTTAAAAGCATGTGTTAGTGCCTTAAGCACAATGTGTTTACCCATGTGAGTAAACTCTAGCTCCATCTTGTTGAAGTCTTGTACATACCTCCCAAGAGACTTCAACCACTGTACCTCAAGTACTACTTCCGTACCTCCACCAATGCTAGCTACATAATAATCATCTGTGAAGGTATAACCACCCAAGGCAATGGATAATTGTGGTATCCTTCTAGTGCAATCCTTTTTGGAACCATCCATTAGCATAACAATGAAACCATCAAAACTCCCCACCTCCAATCCCTTATTGACCAAAAAATTTTCATTGATGAAGCTATGTGTAGCACCACTATCTATCATGTGTAACACCCGATGTTCTTTGACAATTCCTTCATTACAAATGGTTGATGACTAGGAACATCAAATATAGTAGCAGTAGTACCCCCTGCCACATCACGTGTCACCGCAACCTCATCATCATGGCTCTCAAAATCTGTATCTAAAATATGCTCATCCTCCACATCTGAATGTACCTCAACAAGATATTCTTTGCCTTTCCCAAGGCATCTACGTCCTGGATCCCATGGCTCCTTGCATGTGAAACATAACTTCCTCCTCCTCGACTCATTCCAGGACTCCTGATCTAACTTGGGAGGTGGAGGTGGTGTACTCTTGGCTTGTGTAGAGAAATCTGAGATGACTCTGAACTCCTAGAGGGCTTCTTATCCTACTGAAGACAAGATGGTGGTGGTGTTGTACAAGTCTAAAAGTAGTCTCAATGGCCTCATTAAGGTTCCTTGGCCTAAATGCTCAGACAAAAATCTTAAGTCTCTCTTGCAGCCCCTCTATGAAGAGCATCACAACATGCCTCTGAGGCATCTCTGGTACCATAACTGCAACAGGCTAAAACTCATTAATATATGTCTCCACATGACCTGTCTACCTTATCAGAGCTAGATCCCTATAATATAACTCCACATCCTTCTTGTCAAACGTAGTGACAAGCCTCTCTGTGAAATCTACATATGAGTGTACAAGGCTATGATTCTACATCACCAAGTCGTGGTGCCACCAATCGTAAGCAACCCCCTCTAAGTGTAGTACTGCAAACAAAATCGCCTCCCACTCCGGCATAGGTTTAAGTGACAAGTAGGTGTCCAACTTGTGCACCCAAGCTTGTGCACTAATACTTCCACTGCCATCAAATGGGGCAGAGTGAGCTTGTCAGTAGCTCGCTTGAGGTCACTGTTTTGTTGCTGCCTAGGACCCCAGTCACCCCTGAATCTCATACTATCCCTGCGCTGATCACAATATTGAGACAATGGAAATACCTCTCTAGGCTCAGGGGGAAGATCCATCCACTCATCTGTGGCTGCTAAAATGGTCTCCTGAAATCCTACTTCCTCCAACGGGTTTGTCTGTGCCTGCTCCTCTCTAGGAGGGAAGTGCAACTACAATGGTGTATTCGCAGTACGTGTGCATGTGTGCTCCTGTCTAGGGTATCCCAAAGCACTGCCACCTGATGAAAGGGATCTGCCACTCCTATGGCTACTAGCTACTGAAGCTGATCTACTATCCCTGCCATGTCTACCATGCCAACCTCTACGCTAATCCAACTCCATCCTATCAAGCGTATCTTGAAGTCTATCCAAAGCCTGTGTTATTCTCAACTGGGTGGTTATGAGAGTCCTAATCAACTCTTTGTCCAGATCCTATTGCTGGCCCTGTGTGCCACCCTAAAGATCACCTATGTCTGCTAGATTTCCTATACCCAATTCCAATTGTATCTGTGCTACCCTGCGAGTGTACTATCTGTGAGCCCCTGTTCAATCCAGATGCATGGAAGTGTTCACCAATCCCACATGCTGGCAGGATCTCTGCTTTGATACCACCGAAAGATCCCATTTCAACTCTGCCCTAATTTTCTAAGTTTAAGTGTATTGACATTTTGTCAAACACTTGACATGCAAAGTCATTGTGTATTGATTTCTGAGTTTAGTTGCAAGATTTGACTTTGACCAGCGAAAATGATTGTTTTTGGGGTTTTCAAAATTCTAATTTTTTTTGTTTTTTTTAATTTTTTGGTATTTTTTATGATTGAATGATATTCTAATGCAATTTCTACCAACATGGACACTACTAAAAATAATCTTTGAAAAATTCACACAAATGAAAGTCTGAAATTAATTCTGAAAATGACAGAATTGCTAGTTTGATTTGTTTTCTAGAATAATACATATCCATACCAGGGTCTAGAAGAACAATAGCATAAAATGTTGAGTTTCCAGCTTATTCTCTTCATATGAACTGATTTTGATCAATTTCCAGCTTGAGTATGAATGAAATCTGCTACAGATTTGGCCCAAGGTGACGTCATGTGTCTGCTGGAAGCTGTACGACATATGCAGAGGCTGAAGATATGATGTAATATCACTGATTTGTGCTTAGAACGTCTGATCTACCTGAAACAGGTTGGAAACTTTCTGATTTTTACCGAAAATCGCCTTCAATTCACCTTTTCCAATACCTTGGATGTAGTACAACTACTAGGAGAGTTAATTGACAACCCTAACGTTGAAAATCACTCAGATCTGCTCACTACAATGACTAAAATAATAAATTATGAAGCAAACAATTGCATTTTTCTAAGTATCAAATCTGAATAATGCAATTTCTTCCTTGTTGGGTGATGTCAGCCTCTCCTAGAAAGTACACCTAGGCTAGAGAGACCAAAAGAATCCAATTTGATTCCTCTAATTGATCAATCTGCACTCTGTAAGTCTGAACTATTATTTTCTTTCCTTTCTCCAATGACCTTCACCAAATCTTGATGCCAAACTACTAAACTCGGTTGACAGAACAAATCAAATTCCACACACCATCTGGAGGAACGTCCAGGTTGATAAATTCCAAGAGTTTTCGATCTTGAGATGAAAATTTTCTGAAAACCCTAAGCATAGCTCGCTACGCAATCCTCTATGTTAAATTCTGAATTCCTCATTTACTCAAAATGCAAACCAAGGATCAAAACCAAATTTTGTTCGAAGCTCTCTAATCCCTGATACTGTATGAACCCTCTAGGCTAACTGGAACCTCACTCAAAAGCAACCTGAAACCGCACATGAAGTCCTCGAGTGAGTCCCCTTAACAACACGTTGGCCTATGGGAACTCGGGTGATAGGCCAACCATCAAACTCATCTCTTGTCTCCTAGAAAGAGGACATTGAGCAATTCTCATGGAGTTCCACCCAAGAGAGGTATGGAGAACATCACTGAGCTAGAGGAGGGTACCAAACAATTGATCAAAACACCATATAGACATCCTAAGAGGTACAAGGATGAAATAGATAAGGCAACTAAGGAATTAGTGGAGATGGGGCAAATTAGACCTAACAAGAATCCATTCACATCAAAAGTTGTATTGGTCAAGAAAAACGATGGCACTATGCAAATGTGTATTAATTACAGAGCTCTAAACAAATAGACAATCAAGAAGACGTATTTGATTCCCAGGATAGATGAGCTAATAGGTGAATTGCATGGAGCTCAATTCTTCTCTACGATAAATTTGAGGTTAGTGTAATGACCCTTACTATAAAGGCCACTAAAAACCACTATTGCTGGACTGTGATTTCGTCAAACACTTGGCACGCAACTGAATTGTTTAGGTTTGGAATGTAATGGCTCAAAGTTGTAGTTGTTAAGCAACAAATCCACAATGTTTCAATTGATACAATACAATGCCAATATGTAATGAAATGCAATCAATACCAATGCTGTCTTTTACAAACTATCACAATTTCCAGAACTTCAATGTCTTGGCACCAAGGGAATTCAATGAACTATTGCCAAACAATGATAGGACTTTTATATCAATGCAATGACCACAATGCCAATTGAAATATGAGTTACTCAATGTCTGATTACAATATGCAAAGTATGATAATGACTGAATTCTGGAAATACATGGACTGTTACAACTCCCATACATGGACAATGAAACTATTGCAATGTTAAGACCTCATCCATGCACCTAACATTCACTATGACATCCCACATACATATAACTGGTTTCGGTGAATAACAGTGACTGTTTACCAAGTATTAGACATGGTTTTGTATCACTATCCAAGATATACCAATATCCTATGCAGCTGGGTACAAACAGAGACTAAGTTCATAATATTTCTTGTCACATGAACAACAATTGATATTCATCCAGCATATACAGCAATGACTGTTAATGCACACTTTTTATTACACTTTTGACATCAACTACCAAACACAAAGAAAGTAGGAGAACCTGGAAATGCTGCAATGTGTTGACTAAATGCTGATGTAGACACCTCCAATTGCACCCGAACTGATCCCAATTTACAGCTGATTGTACATGGCTGCAATAATTTTTCGGACTACTTTTTTTTCACCTTGCTTTTTTGTTTTGCTTTTTCGGGTCTGCTTTTTCGGACTGCTTTTTCGGTTTGCTTTTTCGGACTGCTTTTTCGGATCTGCTTTTCGTTTTGCTTTTTCGGATTGCTTTTTTCGGATCCGCTTTTTCGTTTTGCTTTTTCGGATTGCTTTTTCTTCCTCTTGCAACCAAAACTCAAACCCTCAGGTAAATCTGAGGATTCCAGATAAGCTCAACATGAAATGGCTGAATACCACTTCCAATGTGCAACCCTTCAGAAGATATCTCACTTCCTCAGTTATGCAAATCCAAGGGAGTTTTCGTTCCCAAAGATCTAATGAAAATTTGTAGACCAAATGCCTACAAATTGCTCCAATATGGAAAAGTAGAAAAATCCTCAAATCAGCTTGTCCAAATGAATGCCCAAGCCCCCTATTTATTCACTTTTTGAGAAGTTACTAAGAACTTCTAGAAGCATCCATTATAAAATCTCATTATAATGCACTTTTATAATAATATAACTTTATAAAATAAAAAGTGCAGCTCAACTTAAAATTATAACATGTGGGGCCCGCATAACTCATAATAATAAAAATAAGCTCTAAATCACTTCTCCAAGAGCAAATACGACCACTGATCTACAAAATGACTCTCTCCACATCGCCACTAGTCTACGAGAGCCTGTGATAGACTGATCCGGCACGCTAAACGATGTCAGCCAGAATGGGGACATGACAGTTAGGGTCCCATCAGATTTGGATGCAGAAGGATATTGAGAAGCTGGCTTTCAAGTGCCATTTGGGGCATTTTTATTGGATATTGCTAATGCATTGAGGAGATGGTTGATACATTTAATATGTTTAATCACTACGTTGAGTGATGCTGGAGTTGCTGCTGTTGTCATTTGTGTTGTCACTGATGTCAACATATGTTTCTGTGAAGAGAACAGGCTGATTATTACAATGTACGGACACTGTACGGATGTTTCAGAACGTGCAAAGTTAGATGAGAGTACAAGAAGATGTTGTGATCTTATATCCAAGATTGCATCATGTAATGTTGTGTATTGGCTGAGTTACAAATGTTTTGGTGAAAACTGGTTACTGGTCTGTGACAGTGAAAGTTGACAGAGTAAGTCTATGTGTTTCGGGTATATCTTAGAGAAGGTATGGATTCAGTGTATGCAAGCTTAAGGGATGACAGACAAGGTATTGAAGAATGTTCGATGATCAGCACAAGGTATGGAATTCAGAATGACGTCAGCTGTGGCGTGTGATTTGGAGAAGACTTATTTGGGAGCCGACTTGAGGGCTACAGCGTGCATTTTGGTTGGCGAATATAAATTAAGGATGTCGGTCCTTAATTGTTGTAATGTAATCATTGTATACTTGTTTTAGATATCGTGTGTATCTTAGCAAGGGTTTATGTAATTGTTAGTATATTAGGAAAGCCTAATCGGCCGACCTGATCATGTAGAATGTAATAGGGTATATATGTAAGATCCCTTTTTTTGAAAAAGATATGGATGAGATGTATGTGATGTGAAAGAGGATTGTGAAACCTGCAAGCTTGTACTTGCTGGATGTAGAGCGGAGAATTGTATGTACTTCATTGGAACCGATCAAGCAAAGACAGTTGTTATCAGACAGTTCACAAGGATTGTGTATTTCCTCATATACACTTGTGTCGCAAACAGTGTGTTTTGAAGGTGGACTTAACCTTCTTTAGGCAGTGAGCCTAGGAAGTGAGCCTACCCTCTTTTCTTGAATCCTAAAAGGGTCTGTCCTTTAACAAGGACTATGTATTGTAATGCTTTAATCAACTCCTGACAGGGCTAGATCTTCTAACAAAGATACTATACTCTCAGTACATCATTTGTGGGTGCTAATTCCCACTGGGGTTTTTACCTTTAACAGGGTTTCCCCAACAACAAAATATTGTGTTATTGTGTTGGCATTCATTGTGTTCATTGGTTTTGATATTGCTGCTATTCAAAGTTTAAAGTTTAATATTCTGTCATACAACTGATTCACCCCCCCCCCCCCTCTCTCATTTGTATTGTGGGCAGTTATTTCTAACAATTGGTATCAAAGCTTTTGGTCCCTAGAGAGAAAGATTAACAACTTGAGGTGAATTTGGAGATGGCGTTCTATAGGAAGGATAGTTCGAAATTTGATCCTGAAAACTTTGACAGTTGGAAGAACAAGATGCGAACTCATTTGCTATGTTTGGGCATCGACTACTGGATGATTACAAAGAATCAGGTTGCTATGAAGGCTGAGGATGAATTGGAAAAAGCTACTGATGATGAAAAGAAGGTATTTTCATATAACATGGTCGCAAGGGAAGCATTGATCAATGCACTCTCTAAAGAAGAATTTATTGAGATTAAAGATCTGGATTCGGCACACAAGATTTGGGAAAGATTAGAAGCACTATATGAAGGAGACAAGTATACCAAGCAAGAGAAGTTACAGAATTGGAAAACAAAAATGGAGAAGCTACAAATGAAGGATGATGAAAGTATTAGGGTTTATGTTCAAAGGGTTACACATGTTGTGGTTGGAATCAGAAATTGTGGAGGCACTTATGATGAATAAGAAGTCATTGCGAAGATCCTTGGATCATTGACACCTGCTTACAAGACTAAGGCTCTAACTATACAAGAAACTATACCTTTGACTCCGAACTTTAGAAGAGAAATGTTGATTGCAAAGCTAACTACCTTTAAAGCTGCTGAAATGGGAGATTCTGTACCTAAAGCTGAATCTGCATTTAAAGCATTTGCACACAAGAAGATAATGTCTACACTTCCAAGCACCAGCAGTGAGAACCTAAAAGAAGAGCTTGGTGAATACGCTGAGGAATGGGAACAGATACAAGCAGAGGAAAGAAAGATGGATGAACTTGTTGCACTGATTGCTAGAAGAGAAAAGAGAGGTAAGGGTAAATTTGAAGGAAAGTTACCTTTGAAATGTTTTTCATGCAATAAGGTAGGTCATTTTGCATCTAGATGTCCTACAAGAGCTCCTAAGCACAAACCTAAGTTTTTCAAGTCTGAGTATTCAAAGGATAAGGAATTTTATTATGCTAGTGAAGGTATTTTTGATGATGATGATTTAGATTATGAGGAGATTGGATTTATTGCTATTAAAGATGAAGAACCAATACATGAGGAAAAAGCTTTAGTATCACATGTTGACAAGAAATCTGAATGGATTATAGACAGTGGTTGTTCACATCATATGACTGGAGACAAAAACAAGTTTGTTAAATTAGTGAAGTATGATGGTGGCGTTGTGAGATTCGGAGACAATCTTCCTAAACCTATCATAGAAGTAGGATCTATTACTTTGGATGAAAAGACTAATACTGATAATGTACTACTTGTTGATGGACTTAAGCATAACTAATTGAGTGTTGGACAGCTGATGGACAAATAGTTCTAATTACAATTCAATGATAGTAAATGTTTTATCAGAAGTAAGGCAGAAAAGCTGATTGCAACCGGTACTAAATCTAGAGGTAATGTATTTGAATTAAATACATCTGAAGCCTCTTGTTTTGTTGCAAAGGTAGATGACAGTTGGCTATGACACCGAAGATTTTGTCATGTTAACTTTGATAATATTGTGAAGGAAAGTTTGACTAATGTAGTAAGAGATCTACCAAAGATTGTGAAACCATCTAACACTGTATGCAGGGAATGTGTCACGGGAAAACAGACTAGAAGCAGTTACAAAAGGAAAGCATATACATCAAAAGAAAAGTTGGATCTGGTACATACAGACCTATGTGGACCTACAAGGACAAGATTATACTATGGTGAAAGGAATTTCATACTTTTTGTTGATGACTTTTCTAGAACGATGTGGGTCACTTATTTAAAAGAGAAATAAGAAGCATTTGATAAATTCAAAATATTTAAAGCAAAAGTAGAGAATGAATCAGGCTTAAAGATAAAATGTTTGAGGTTAGACAGAGGTGAAGAGTTTACTTCAGACTTATTCAATTCATACTGCAAAGAGCATGGAATACAAAGGCAAACATCTGCTCCTAGGACTCCACAACAGAATGGGATAGCAGAGCGAAGAAACATGACTATACCTGATGCTGCTAGGACAATGTTGCTTGAAGGAAATGTATCTCATATGCTTTGGAGAGAAGATGTTGGGACAACGGTGTACACCTTGAACATAATTCAAATCAGAGAAGGTACAAGTAAGACTCCTTATGAATTATGGTTTGATCATACTCCTACTGTGAAATATTTAGAATATTTGGTAGTAAATGCTATAGCAAGAGAGATGATGACATAGGGAAGTTTGATGCTAGAAGTGATAAAGGAATTTTCCTTGGTTATTCTACTAAGACCAAGGCTTACAAATGTTTTAATTTGAGATTAAGAAAGATGATTGAAAGTAACAATGTGAAGATAGATGAAAGGTTTCAGATATAAGAAAGAATGTATGATTGTAATCAGGATACAGAGATCAAAGAGGTTGCTGCTACAGAAGAACTTGTTGAGACTGAATGTGAAAATGAGATTTGTGATGATGACACAAATGAGGCTACTGAAGTTCCTAAGACTCCGAGGTATGTAAAGAAAGACCATCCTGAAAAGCAAATTATTGGTAATATAAATCAAGGAGTAATGACTAGATCAAAGGCTAGAGAAGAAATTTGTTTGATTTCTCAAGTTGAACCAAAGACTACAAATGAAGCTTATAGAGATGAATCTTGGATAAATGCTATGAAGGAATAGTTAGATCAGATAAAGAAAAATAACACTTGGGAATTGGTTCCTAGACCTAAAGACAAAAATGTAATAGGAACTAAATAGGTTTTTAGAAACAAAATGAATGAAGGAGTTGTAAGAAACAAAGCAAGATTGGTATGTAAGAGTTATTCACAACAAGAAGGCATAGATTTTGAAGAGACATTTGCTCCTGTTGCTAGAATAGAGGCTGTGAGATTATTCTTGGCTTATGCTGCACATAAAGACTTTAAGGTATATCAGATGGATGTGAAATCTGCATTCTTGAATAGAGATCTTGAAGAGGAGGTATACATAGAACAACCTGATAGATTTCCTCTATCTGAAGATGGAGACATGGTATGCAAGTTGAAGAAGGCACTGTATGGACTGAAGCAAGCTCCAAGGGCTTGGTATGAAAGGTTAGACAAATACTTACTTCACCTTGGGTTCAGAAAAGGTAATGCTGATAGTAATTTATATTTAAGAACTAGTGAAGATGGAGTTTTGATAATAGAAGTTTTTGTTGATGATATTATCTTTGGAGGCAATGATGAATTGTGTAATAAGTTTTTTAAAGAGATGGAAAATGAATTTGAGATGTCCATGATAGGTGAAATGAAATTCTTTCTAGGACTGCATATAATTCAAAACAAGAATGGCATTTTTATTTCTCAGACTAAATATCTTAAAGAAATGTTAAAAAAGTTTGGAATGGAAGATTGTAAACTAGTTGGTACACCCATGGTGACTGGTAATAAACTATCAAGTAATGATGAGACTAAGTGTGTTTTTTAAACCATGTATAGATCAAAGGTTGGTGGATTACAATATCTGACTCACACCAAACCAAATATTGCTAATGTTGTTGGAATTGTGGCTAGATATCAGGCAGAACCTAAAGAGACACACCTAGCTACTGTGAAAAGGATATTTAGATATCTAAAAGGGATAATTGAATATGGCTTACGGTATGATAGAAATGATAGATTTGAACTTCATGCTTATACTGATGCTAATTGGGCAGGAAACATTGATGACAGGAAGAGTACTAGTGGAGGTGCATTTTTCCTTGGGAAAAAGTTGGTTTCATGGCTAAGTAAGAAGCAAGATTGTATAGCTCAATCTACTGCAGAATCAAAGTATGTTGCTACTGCTATTAACTGCACTCAAATTGTTTGGATGAAACAAATGCTGAAAGATATTGGAATAAATTTTGATAAGCCAATGGTTATCCATTGTGATAACAAAAGTACAGTGAATATGTCAAAGAATCCGGTGATGTATTCTAAAACTAAACATATTTCTATCAAGTATCACTTCTTGAGAGACAAGGTGGCAGAGAAGGAAATAAGGTTGGAGTATATTAGCACAAAGGAACAGATTGCAGACATCTTTACAAAGCCATTGCCAAAAGATACCTTTGAATATCTCAAAGGTATGCTTGGGGTTCAGGCCCCTCCTAGTCAGAATTAATTGATGCAAGGATGCATCAATCCAGAGGTTTTTAGAGCCTTATCATATTCTGGACTTGACGTAGGGATCTACTCCTCAGGAGGAGTGATCGTTGAAGACAGTTGAGAAGATCAGTTGATGACTTATGGCACCCTTTGCCATTGTTGTCAAAGAGGGAGAGTTGCTATGAGAAAATCCCTACTATATGGGGAGATTGTATGGAGGTGTACTATGAGAGTACTGTTTGGCTACAAAACTTTGGATTGATAAAACTTTGGGTTAACGGATTTCCCATATGTTGACATCAATGCCAAAGGGGGAGATTGTTGGATATTGCTAATGCATTAAGGAGATGGTTGATACATTTAATATGTTTAATCACTACGTTGAGTGATGCTAGAGTTGTTGTCATTCGTGTTTTGTCACTGATGTCAACATATGTTTCTGTGAAGAGAACAGGCTGATTATTACAGTGTACGGACACTGTACGGATGTTTCAGAACGTGTGAAGTCAGATGAGAGTACAGGAAGATGTTGTGATCTTATATCCAAGATCGCATCATGTAATGTTTTGTATTGGCTGAGTTACAAATATTTTGGTGAAGACTGGATACTGGTCTGTGACAGTGAAAGTTGACAGAGTAAGTCTCTGTGTTTTGGGTATATCTTACAGAAGGTACGGATTCAGTGTATGTGAGCTTGAGGGATGACAGACAAGGTATTGAAGAATGTTCGATGATCAGCGCAAGGTATGGAATTCAGGATGACGTCAGTTGTGGCGTGTGATCTGGAAAAGACTTATTTGGGAGCCAACTTGCGGGCTGTACCGTGAATTTTGGTTGGCGAATATAAATTAAGTATGTCGGTCCTTAATTGTTGTAATGTAAACATTGTATACTTATTTTAGATATCATGTGTATCTTAGTAAAGGTTTATGTAATTGTTAGTATATTAGGAAAGCCTAATCGGCCGACCTGATCATGTAGAATATAATAGGGTATATATGTAAGATCCTTTTTTTGGAAAAGATATGGATGAGATGTATGTGATGTGAAAGAGGATTGTGAAAGTTGCGAGCTTGTACCTGCTAGATGTAGAGCAGAGAATTGTATGTACTTTGTTGGAACTGATCAAGAAAAGACAGTTGCTATCAGACAGTTCACAAGGAATGTGTATTTCCTCATATACACTTGTGTTGTGAACAGTGTGTTCTGAAGGTGGACTTAACCTTCTTTGGGCAGTGAGCCTACCCTCTTTTCTTGACTCCTAACAAGGTTTGTCCTCTAAAAAGGACTATGTACTGTAATGCTTTAATCAACTCCTAATAGGGCTAGATCTTCTAACAAGGATACTATACTCTCAGTACATCATTTGTGGGTGTTAATTCCCACCAGGGTTTTTACCTTTAATAGGGTTTCCCCGACACCAAAATATTGTGCTATTGTGTTGGTATTCATTGTGTTCATTGGTTTTGATATTGCTGCTATTCAAAGTTTAAAGTTTAATATTCTATCATACAACTGATTCACCGCCCCCCCCCCCCCCCTCTCAATTGTATTGTGGACTGTTATTCCTAACAATTTTGAGTTATCTTTTTAGAGTTGTATGAACTAAGTATTGAAGAAGTAGTTGAGGAAGTTTGTCTTGATCTTCTTTGATAACATCTTGACTTTTAGTAAGACCTGGGAGGAGCATATGTAGAATTTGGAGGTCTTAAGTATTTTGGAGAGTGAGTCTCTTTATGCAAAGGAATCCAAGTGTGACTTTAGGATGGCAAAGCTTCTTTATTTGGTCCACATTATCAGTGACAAGGGAGTCGAAGTTGATCCAAAAAAACTCAAGGCTATTATTGAATGGCCTACTCCTACTAACCTCGCTCAACTTAAGGGATTCTTCTAGCTCTGTGGTTTTTATAAGAGATTTGTCAAAGGTTTTTCATAGATAGCAGCCCCACTTACAAACTTGATGAAGAAAGGAGTTTTTCAATGGTTTGGGGCAAAAAATAAGTGTTTTAAATACTTTAAGCAAGTGACATCTTCCCACCCAATTTTAGCTATTCCAAACTTCTTCAAGCCCTTTGAATTGCAGTTTGAAGCATCAGAGGGGGAGGGGAGGATTGGTGTAGTGTTGATGCAAGAGAAACATCCCATATCCTTTGAGACTTAGAAACAATGAGGGGTAGAGAAGAGCTACTCTATTTATGATAGGGAAATGTCTGTTATGCATGCATTGACCAAATTTAGAGCATATTCAGTGGGAGCAAATTGTAATGTCCCCTTTTGGATAAGTTAGAATAGCTAGGACAATTACTTCAACTTCATTTTCTACTATTCAATTGGATAAAATTTAAGCAAGTGATGGAAGATAAACCAATATCAACTGCAATTTCTAATGTAATCAATAGAGATATATGCAAGTGGTATATATATAAACTATAATGCCTCACATGTTGTTATGAGATATACAGTGTGGAAGATGTTTCTATCACTTGTAGTATAGATCGATTATGGAATATATGATATACAATAAAAGTATGCAATCGATATTTATTGCTTTCAACAAGGATGCAATATCTGATTTGTCAACATTTATATGCAACTTGTAGATATAATTGCTAGAAGTTATATGTGTTGTCTCTAATTACTAATTTGATACTTGCACTCAAGAATGGATGTTGTTTCTAATATGTGATCTTTAAATTACACAATCCCTTAGATGTTGTTTCTGATCTATGCTAATTATGCTTGCACCAGCAATGCCTTTAGACAATTCACTCTAAGCAGAGCAGATCCCATGAGGATAAATAAACAAGATAAATTGTATTCTATGATTCCCAAGTGATCGATCTCCTCCAATATAAATATCTTCTTGAGCAAACAAATGTGTCTCTAGGGCGTTCAAAAGACATGTCTTCTCCCCTTTCAAAGATCGCCTCTTCTCATGACCGATCTTTGATTAATTAATCATTAACTTAATCATGATCGATAACTATTCCTTATTATTACTTTCTTCATTGGATCGATGATATTAATCATGATCAATCTCTCTTAATAGATCAATACTCTTATGTAGAAATCACTAAAGATGTTCGTTCATGTTAAGTTATTGCCTTAGTTGATACATTCATCTCCCAAACAACTTACCATCGATAAAGTCGATCTCTCTATGGATATTCAACCAATAGTGATCTATTACTTCATGATTACTAATGTTACAAGTTGATTTGCTCATTACTTCTTGATGTTGTTGATTGTCTTATCTATAATCATTATTGGTAATCTTTATTATAGGAAACTATTGGCATTAGTTGATTAACCGGTAAGAATGCAACTGGTACATGGAAAAAGAGGTATTGTCATTGATTGGCAAAAAGGTGTTGTCATTTATGACTAAGGATACCAGTGGTCGATCTGTGAAGCAAGGACAGACACAGTCGACAACAATAAGTGCGAGGAGAGACTGGTTTGGAAACCAGTGACACTGTGAAAATAAGAAGAGACTATATCTGTTACTAATAATGCTCTAACTGATCATCAGAAAAATCGGTCACCAAAAAAGATACAACCGGTAACAGGAATTGACGAAAGGATGCAACTAGTACAGCCAGTGAAAGGGATGGTGACAGGTTAAAGTTCTTACTTGTGCACAACCTAAGGATCTTAACCGATCAAGTGAAGATTTCCTCACAATTGATGAACCAGGGAAAGTCATAGTTGACAAACTATTGTCTGACTCTTTGATTGGGATTTGTTGCACAACATCCGGTAGACTTTGAGTTATCCAGATGATCGGTACAAGGTGTGATAGAAGGTTTTAATGCCGGAGTTTGAGGCATTAAAACATGATGATATCTCTTGTGAAGGATATCTTTTGACACGCATATGTTGTTTATTTCATAAAGCGGATAAAGCATAGCATGCATCAGATGTTCCCTCAGTGAACTGATACTTCACTGGGTGATGGATCCGAAGGTGATCTTTAAACAGGTCATCCATGTAAAAAGAAAATAAGGCAAGAAGTTTATATATTCCTCTGCCTGACAAGAATATAGTTCACCCTCATTCGGCCAAAGAAAAGAGTGACCTTGTGCGCTGAAGAAGCTAAGGTGAAAAGAGGAGAAGAAAGTAGAGTGTGCAGAGAAGCACAACAACGAAGGAGAACATACCTACAGTGACTGGTGATGATTCTCAGTTGAATAGAACAACGATCTTATCAGGCTCATCAAAGCCATCATCAAAAGATCAAACCCTCTATTGATCTCTGATAATTGCAATAGCCAAATCTCAGTATTTTGGGTGGACATTAACAGGTCCCTTGTATTAAATCCCTTAACCGAGTCGTATCTAACAGTGCATTTGTAATCCTTTAATAGGGAAGGTTCCTTACAGGATGCACTTCAGAAGAGTGCAAAATTTGTGAGGGTTACTCACACCGTGTTTTTCTCCCAATTTGGGTTTCCACGTGATACATCTGGTGTTTCTTATTGTTGATTGTGTGATAGCTATTTTTGTTCTAGAATCTGTTTTGCTTACAATTTTAGTTACATTATATCAGATTTGTTTTTGGAAGTTTTAGCGGGTGTTGATTCACCCCTCCCCTCTCAGCACCGGTTGGGATCATCAATTGGTATCAGAGCCAAGTTTCTTTTCTTTGCTTCTTAACCACAACAAAAAAAAGATAAGATGATAAGAAAGGAAGGACCAAAGTTTTCTTAGAAAAACTTTACTCTGTGGTGCAGCAGAATGAAGCTGTATATGAAGACCATCGGAGATCACTACTGGACTCATGTAATCTATGATTACATTGAACCCACTGGTACCCTGACACCTGATGAACTGAAGACCAGGACAGAGCATACAACTGCAATGGATATGATAGCAAGCACGCTACCTAATTATGTCTATGCAGAGATTGAAATTTTCACTACTGCTCAGAAGATGTGGGCTAAGCTACAAACAGTGTATGGTGGTGACCCACATGATCAAAGAGCTAAGGTAGAAAGTCTTAAAGGTACATTTGATGATATGAGAATGAATGAGGGAGAAGATATTGAGCAATACAGCAACAGAATCAAAGAAGTGATGAACTCCAAAAGCGCTAGAGGAACACTGAGTGAGGAAGATGTGATAAGAAAAATACTGAGAACGCTAAGGCCTCAATATGCTATCAAGATCTCAGCCATACAGGAGCTCAGATCAATGACCACTACTCAAGTCACTCTTGACTCCCTAATCGGTAAGTTGACTGTATTTGAATTGGGCAATTTTGATAACAGCTTACCCATGCAAGAAGTTGCTTTTAAATATTCTGTTACTACCTCTTCCACCAAGAAAGGAAGAGAAACTGGTAATAGATCTACTAGTAAGGTTGGAAGTTTTGTTGAGAATCTTCTCTCTGAAGAGATGGAGCAAGATGGGTTTGAAGCACTCATCGCAAGGAGATTTCCAAGAGGAAAAGGGAAGTACAAAGGTAAACTTCCACTTAAATGTTTCTGTTGCAATAAGATAGGACATATTACTGCAAGATGTCTAGACAATGATAATAAAGAGAAGAGCAACTAATTCAAGAACAAAGAAAATAAGGAATGCTACCTTGCAGAATGAGTCACAGACAATGAATCTAAAGACTCTGAAGATCAATAAATTGTATTTGTTGCAATAAAAGAAGAAAGCCAAGTGATAAGTGAAATGGCACTTATCTCAAGATCTCATCAGCATGATGACTGACTCATTGACAATGGATGCACTCACCACATGACTAGTGATAAGAACAAGTTTATCAGCCTAAAGCTCAATGATGGTGGATTGGTAACCTTTGGTAATAATGCTCCCTGTGCTATCAAAGGTAAAGGTTCTATTGCACTTAGCAATGATGTTGTATGTGAGGATGTGTACTGGGTAGAAGGACTTAAGTACAACCTAATGAGTGTTGCTCAACTAAACAACAAGGGATACCTGTTGGAATTCAGGCAAGGTTCTTGTGTTGTCAAGAACCAATCAGGAGCTCATGTTGCTATCGGTAGACAGAGTAAAGGGAACCTATTCTATCTGGACTCAATGGAAGGAGCTTGCCTCATAGCATCAGTCAAAGGAGAAACAAACAAGATCTGTCTTGTAACCAAAGAAGACAACAGTTGGTTGTGGCATAAGAGGATCTTCCACATAAACTTTGACAGTATTGTCAAGGTGAGCAAGAAGAAGTCAGTTAGAGGACTTCCTGAGATTACAAAACTTGACAGAGGTATTTGTAAGGATTGTCAATTAGGAAAATTGACAACAAGTTTCAGTAGTAAATCCTTTTATGTTGAAAATGTTCTGAATCTTGTACACACAAATTTGTGTGGACCTATGAGAACAAAGAGCTACTATGGAGACAGGTACTTCATGCTTTTTGTAGATGATTTATCAAGAATGACGTGGACACTTTTTCTTAGAGAAAAATCAAAAGCCTTTCACATGTTCAAAATCTACAAGGCTCGTGTGGATAAGGAGACCGGTAAAAGCTTGAAGTGTCTAAGGTCAGACAGAGGAGGTGAATACACCTCTCAAGAGTTCACTCGCTACTATGAGGAACATGGAATAAAAAGGCAGTTGTCAGCACCAAGAACTCAACAAAATGGAGTAGCAGAAAAAAGAAACAAGACACTGATTGACTATGCGAGAACCCTAATGATTCAGAAGGATCCCTCCCATCACTTCTGGAGAGAAGCTATCAGCACTTCTGTTTACACACTGAACTGAGTTCAAGTCAAGAAAGGAACCGGTAAGACTCCCTATGAATTATGGTTCGGTCACACTCATAGTGTAGGCTACTTCATAATTTTTGGTAGTAAATGTTACATTAAAAGAGATATGTATTCTGGCAAGTTTGAGCCAAAGAGTGATGAAAGCATATTTCTAGGTTATTCTACCAAGAGTAAAGCCTACCAATGTCTGAATAAGAGAACAGGAAAAATAGTAGAAAATATCAATGTGAAGGTTGATGAATATTCAGAACCAAGAGGAAAGATCATTCATAATGAATATGACAGTCTGTAGGATCACAATGCTGAAAATCATTTGGAATTCAATGAAATGACTACTGCTGATGAAGGATAAGAGCATGAAAACAGACCCCTAGAGCAGGATGTTGTACCTAAAGATGCAAGACCAACTCAAGAAGATGAACAAGAAGTTGCTCATGACCATGCTGAAGAAATTTCTCAACTGGAAGAATTAGACTGGGAACATCGACCAGTTCTTCCAAGGTATGTCACATATCACTCAACTGATAACATTATTGGTGACAAACATGCTAGTATCTTGACCAAGAAAAAGGCTAGAGTAAATATCTATTTAATTTCCTGTATAGAGCCCAAAACCACCAGAGAGGCTCTAGAGGATGAGAACTGGGTCAAGGCAATGTAAGAAGAGATTGAGCAAATTGAGAAGAATGATACTTGGATACTTGTACCAAGATCACATGACAAGAATGTCATCGGGACAAAGTGGGTCTATAGAAGCAAATTGAATGAAGATAGAAAAGTGATGAGGAACAAAGCAAGGTTAGCCTGTAAAGGATACGTACAGGAGGTTAGACTGGATTATGGTGAAACTTTTGCACCTATGGCCAGACTGAAAGGAGTGAGAATCCTACTTGCTTATGCTGCTCACAAAAAGTTTAGAATATACCAGATGGATGTAAAATCTACATTCCTGAATGGTTTATTGGAGGAGGAAGTTTACATTGAAGAACCGAAAGGCTTCTCATCCACAGAAAAGAGTGGTATGGTTTGTAAGCTGAAGAAGGCTCTTTATGGGCTAAAACAAGCCCCAAGAGAATGGTATGAAAGACTGCATTCCTACCTCCTGACAATAGGATTCACAAGAACTAGAGATAGCCTTTGCTGAAGAGATGAAGAAAGAGTTTGAAATGTCCATGATAGGAGCCATAAAATTCTTCATTGGACTACAAGTCCATCAACTAAAGGAAGGTATTTTTATTTCTTAGTCCAAGTATGTAAAAGAAATTCTTAAAACCTTTGGGCTAGAAGAATCCAAACCGGTTGGTACACCTATGATAACTAACCTCAAGTTATCAAAGGAAGATGATGCAAAACAAGTTAATGAGACACTATATCGGTCTATGATAGGCAAATTACAGTATACAGTACATAATAGACCAGACATAGCACATGCAATAGGCATAGTAGCAATATTCTTTGCTAATCCAAAAGAAACACACCTGATACCAGTGAAGAGAATTTTCTGATACCTGAAGGGCACTGAGGAGTATGGCTTATGGTTTCCTTACAAGGGAGGCTTCCAAATAAAGGTGTTCACTGATGCAGATTGGGCTAGTAATATTGAAGACAGAAAGAGCACAAGTGGTGGTGCATTCTTTTTTGGAGAAAGAATTGTGTCATGGACTAGCAAGAAGCAGAACTTCATTTCACAGTCCACAGCTGAAGCTGAGTATGTTGTTGCAGCAGTCAATTGCACACAGGTGATCTAGATAAAACAAATATTGGAAGGAATCCAAGAACAGATACCTGAACTGATTGCAATTTACTGTGACAGTACAAGTGAAATGAACATATCTAAGAATCCTTTCATGAACTAAAAAACAAAGCACATTGCTATAAAGTATCACTATTTGAGAGAGCAAGTGCAAAATTAAGAAGTTAGATTGGAGTGTGTTCCCACAAAAGAACAGATTGCTAACATATTCACAAATCCATTATCGAAGAGTACTTTTGAGTATCTCAGAGGTAAATTAAGGTGATACCCCTTCCTGATCATCAGTAAATAGGCAAAGGTGTTCATCAATTCATTATGCTTCAACAGAGGAATCAACCTCATCTTCACTAGATTGATGAATAAGACTGCTGCTCGTAGGGGAGCAGATCTCATTAAGGTAGTCTTTCTGACTAGCCTTTGGCATTGTTGTCAAAGGGGGAGAGTATGACTGGTAGAGGTAGAAATCCGGTGATGTCATGATTTGTTATGGTTTTGCCATCAATGCCAAAGGGGAAGATTGTTGGCATTAGTTGATTAACCGGTAAGAATGAAACCAGTACATGGCAAAAGAGGTATTGTCATTGATTGGCAAAAAGGTGTTGTCATTTATGACTAAGGATACCAATGGTCGATCTATGAAGCAAGGACAGACACAACTAACAACAATAAGTGCGAGAAGAGACTGGTTTCGAAACCGGTAACATTGTGCAAATAAGAAGAGACTATATCTGTTACTAATAATGCTCTAACTGATCATCAGAGCAACAGGTCACCAAGGAAGATACAAATGGTAACCGGTAATAGGAACCGAGGAAAGGATGCAGCTAGTACAGCCAGTGAAAGGGATGGTGATAGATTAAAGTTCTTACTTGTGCACAACCTAAGGATCTTAACCGATCAAGTGAAGATTTCCTCATGACTGATGAACCGAGGAAAGCCACAGTCAACAAACTGTTGTCTGAATCTTTGACCGGGATTTGTTGCACAAAATCCGATAAACTTTGAGTTATCCAGACGATCGATACAAGGTGTGATTGAAGGTTTTAATGCCAGAGTTTGAGGCATTAAAACATGAAGATATCTCTTGTGAAGGGTAGCTTTTGACACGCATATGTCATTTATTTCATAAAGCGGATAAAGCATACATGCATCAGATGTTCCTTCAGTGAACTGATACTTCACTGGGTGATGGATCCAAAGGTGATCTTTAAACAGGTCATCCATGTAAAAAGAAAATAAGGCAAAAAGTCTATATATTCCTCTGCCTAACAAGAATATAGTTCATCCTCATTCTGCCAAAGAAAAGAGTGAACCTATACCCTGAAAAAGTTAAGGTGAAAAGAGGATAAGAAAGTAGAGTATGTAGAGAAGCACAATAGCAAAGGAGAACATACTTGCAGTGACTAGTGATGATTCTCAATTGAATAGAACAACAATCTTATCAAGCTCAACAAAGCCATCATCAAAAGATCAAACCCTCCATTGCTCTCTGATAATTGCAATAGCCAAATCTCAGTATTTTGGGTGGACATTAATAGGTCCTTTGTATTAAATCCCTTAACCAAGTGAAATCTGTTTAGGTGTTCTAAGTCCTCTAACTAAGTAGGCTCTAACATGCCTTATTGTATCAAATCCCTTAACCGAGTTGCATCTAACAGTGCGTTTGTAATCCTTTAATAGGGAAGGCTCCTTACAGGGCACACTTCAGAAGAGTGCAAAATTTGTGAGGGTTGCTCACACTGTCGTTTTCTCCCAATTTGGGTTTCCACGTGATAAATCTGGTGTTGCTTATTGTTGATTGTCTGATAGCTATTTCTATTCTAGAATCTGTTCTGCTTACAATTTTAGTTACATTATATCAGATTTGTTTTTGGAAGTTTTAGCGGGTGTTGATTCACCCCTCCCCTCTCAGCACCGGTTGGGACCATCAGAAACCATCTTATTTATAATACTTCATGGTTTCTTTCCTTTTATTATCTAATTATACTAACTTCTACTAAATCTACTAACTGCTACCGATAATGGGCTCGAGGACTGCCACTCCTTGTCCATGCTTGCATTGTATTATTTTGAGAAGGATTCAAGAATGGGGACATGTTGGTGTGTGTTTTATGGCACAAACAACTGAGAATAAAATACCAGGGGTACTCTATCCTCTCTTGAACAAAGTCTCCAATGTGCTAAACTATGTGATCACAAAGTTGACTCCAAGGTTCCAAATACATGTGGTTTTGCTTTTCAAGATAGAATCACGTGGCAGATGTTTTGCTGAAACTTCCAAGGGGACTTACGTAGTTTGTTCAATGCCTTCGGATGATTTTTCCTTTGAGCTTATGGATTCTACTTCTACTAAGATTTTTAAAGAAAAGGAAAAAGATTAAGGGTTGAGGAAGATTACTCTAACTCTAAAGTAGACCTATGAACTTTTGGAGACAAGTTTGCGAAAGTGGAATCTAAACCAATCCTTGCTTCATCAAATTCAACTACTACACAAGGAAGGTGCTATTTTCTAAGGGATTCAAAGGGGTTTTCACATTATACATGCTCACCAAAATTTGAACAATGAACATGGCAATGGAAGTTAAGTTTCCATTCACAAGTTCGAACTAGCCTTGCACAATAGTTGCAAATATCCAACTATCAAAGGTATGAACATATTGATTCCACAAAAAACATTCTCATCAAATCCTTCATTCAATTTAACAACTTGAAAATAAAACCTACTCTAACTGAGAGACAAGAAACCATGCAACTTGCAAAAGATATTAAATTCACCAACAATTGAACAATGAATTTACTTAAGAAGTGTTTTCTGTAACAATTGCTCTGAATATCCCCTACAAATGAAATGAAAAGAGTTTATACAGGAGTTCAATAACAAATGAAGGTCCAAGATCAATTTAAGATCAATGACCAAGATTTAGACAACTATACCCTAATTAGGGTTTACATTCATTATCCAGTGAGAACCAATGAAAAATGAACAACTCAAATGGAGCTTTTTTTCTAGAAGAAAGCATCCATTATCCTTTCCTTGGTAGCATATTTGATGAACCTAGACACCACAGGTATGAAATTATCTCATTGGCAGAGACAGGTGGTTGCCGCCTTAGCATGCTTATATCTTTGAATGAAGTTAGCTTTGAACAATTCTTAAATTTTTGGAGTTTGGAATTTTGGAAAAATATTCCCAAATTGCATCATCTTTAAACCTCCTGTTGTGACCTAATCACACATCGCCCATCCAAGATGGGACCCCTATCTTTTTCTCTTTGTTTGGCCTCCCTTTTTTGTTTTCTTGTCTTGGTAGCTCTAGGTTTTGTCCTCTAGGTTCCTCTTGTTTCATGTAAGAAGTGGTAAGTTTTGCCTAAGTCTTGGGTGGTAGTCACGTCCCTGCCTTTTGAGACTTCAGTTCTAGTATGTTCCCTAATATAAACTTTTGTTTTTCCTCTCCAATTGTTGTTGCAAAGATTTGACTCTAGAAATTCAAAAGAGCGCCTTGCATTGCAAAGTATGAAGATCAAAATGAAAGTTAGGCACAACAAGATTGAGTTCCCTAACTTGCAAAGTTGCCAGTGAAAACCATCAAATGGTTTCTTAACATATCCAAATGGCCTCAAATGATTCAAAATCCAGGAACTCTCCAAAGGGGGCTAAAATGGTTGCTAACCCAAATGGAATGAATTATGAGGGGCCTCATTTTCACCATTGGGTTCATTCCCAAAGAAGATGATTACGAAAGGATCACAAATAAGCCAAGTTTCGAGTCAAGTTTTGTTCTTCCTCCTCAGATTTTAATTTTGAAACGCTTTTTGAGTTTTGAAGTTTGACTCCTTAGAGAGAGCCATGTCTTTCTAGTTAGAAATTTAAAGGAAGATTACAATTGTATCAAAGGATGAAGAGTAAAGATCAGAAATATGCTAAGAAATAAGGTATAGAGATGTGTCAAAATTTGGCTAAGTATGGAAAGTGCTTCAAATAAGATTTAGAATACAATAACTATACAAAGGGAATTGGGGGAATTTATAAAATCCACTGCACACCTCATAGGCACCCACGGAAGGCCATTCAAGGATATGACAGTAAGATTTCCTAAAACCCACTTGCTCATTGAAAACCCAGATCCGCATGCAAGAAAAAAAAGAAATTGATTCATTCGAAGCATCCAAAATCATCACAAGCAATGTCTTTTGAAAATAAAATTCATGCAAGCAAGGGAATAAAAGAAGTGTGAAAGGTAAATGAAACTCTAGGAACATCAATATACCCAACACGATTTTGGCAGAATGAGAGAAGTTTAAAAGAAAAAGTCCATGGAGACCCCGCTCATGGAAGAAACTCCATCAAATATCCCCAAAGGCTTTGGGCACGGTTTCAGCTACTTGAAGGAAAGTTCCAAACAAGAATGACCCTCCAACAGCCAACATTAATGTCCAAACATAGATGCCAATAAATGAAGGACCCCACGCATAAAGAGATTCCACGGTGGAGCTCTAAACAATCTCCAGCACAAATTAGAATATGGAAGAAGGTTTCAATAGGTTTGACCATAATCCCTGAATACAAATCATAATGAAGGAACCAACATTTCAAAAATTGAAAGTCCACCATACGTGCTAAATTACCCCCAGCGGGTTGTATTTATGATGATCGAGATGAAAGTTTCTATAATGGATACCCCCAAATCCACTTCTAAATGAAGTCACAACTATATAGTAATTCCGTCAAACACTTCGCTTGCAATCCCTAATTTCTCCATTTTGTGTTACAACCCATATGACTCCAGAATGGTTGTTGTATTGTTTTTGGGCTCTTTTTGCAAGGATTTATGCATGTAACATGAATATGGAAATGAAAGCATAAACACACATAACTGAAATAACTGGCACACTGTATTGATATTGATTTTCAGAATAAATAAACAAGTGCAATGTTGGCAATGAGAGGACTCACTAAATACTCCAGCAATAGATTGAAATGAACATTGTTTACATCAAACAGGTGATGGCCTTGGCCATGGCATTGGTTTGCTGCTAACAAGATGCTACAGTACGCAGCTCCTATAGTGACACAACTGCTACAGTAACGCGATTTCTACAGTAACATTGCTGCTACAGTGACGCGGTTGCTATAGTACGCAACTGCTACAGTAACATGGCTGCTACAGTGACGCAACCAACAAAGATGGTATGAGCAATTTTGTGACTACCTGTAACTGAAAATTCCCCCACAAATTGCAATGACAATGAAGCTGAAAGCATAAACTCCAAAGACCAATCTCAAGGATTGATGTTTAGGGTGATACAAATGAGGAGGACGTCCTGAAATGCCCAACACAACCTGCAAATTGCAAGTACATCAATTCTTCTTCTCATCCAACATGCCAAACAAGGGCCACAAGCTCTCCTTTTATTTCCACTTTATAGGGTCGACCCATTTTTCACAAGCAATGTGGGATAAAGTGTTTTTAAAATAAAATAATATGAAACAAAACCTTATGTCTTCCTTGGGCTTCCCTTCTCAAACACACAACCCAACATAAATAATATTAAAGTAACACTTTATTATTGTAACATTTAATTTAAATGTTACTTTAATAAACTTCAGGCATTAAAATAAAGTAGTAATCAGGCTCATAATAATACGAGTGATAGCCCGTTGGAAAGCTCTCATTGAAGAGCATCAAATCCAATCACTAACTTTGGCATCACCCATGCCCTACTGACTTACTAAAAATAGTAAGTTTGCCTGAAACCATATAAATCAACTCCATTGTGGCCCAAACTGTAAATGACTAGGCCAAAACATCTCAGGATCCCACTAAACCCTTCGTTAGCCTCAGGGACCATGCAGAACTAGGTTAATGGTCACATAGCTAGACAACTGCTAAAGTGGATACATTACAGTCCGCCCCCCTTGAAATTGCTTGTCCTCAAGCAATCTCAGTCCTGCCTGCTGTAACAGCTTCTCACTCTCCCAAGTAGCGTCATCCTCTAGCATGTCTCTCCATCTGACTAGATACTCCTTAACTACCCTGTTCCAAAGAGTCCTCTCCCTAGTGTCCAGAATAGCCTCAAGAACCAATACGAGTTTCCCCTCCTCATCCAATGGTGGCAAATTTGTAGAAGGCGCAACTCTCTGACTAATGGCTTTCTTAAGCCTCGACACATGAAAAACATTATGCACCTGACTGCCCTCTGGAAGCTCAATCTCCTAGGCAACCTTGCCCACTCTGTGAATCACTCTGTAGGGACCATAAAATCTAGGCTTCAACTTCTCTGCTCTTCTCTTCTTGAGCGATGACTGTTTGTATGGTTGTAGCCTCAAGTAAACCATATCCCTGACCTTAAAGTTGTGCTCTATCTGGTGCTGATCAACATACAATTTCTGCTAATTCTGGGCCTACTATATATTCTCCCTGAGCACTCTCAGGATATCTTGACTATCCTGCAAGAATTCTTTGGCTTTGGGCACTTTGTTTTCCCCTAAAACCAAATCCATGAAGCTAGGTGCTTCATAACCATACAGTTCCATGAAAGGAGTCATCCTGATAGACATATGATAAGTGGTGTTATAATAGTACTCTCCCATATGCAGCCATTTGATCCAAGATCTGTGTTGTGTAGTCACATAGTTCCTCAAATATCCTTCCACCCATTTATTCACAATCTTCGTCTACCCATCTGTCTACAGATGATAACTAGTGCTGGGTGTAAGATCTGTTACACAACCTAAACAACTCTTGCCAAAAAGAACTCATACATTTACTATCCCGATCACTGACAATGAATCTAGGCAGCCCATGTAACTTGAATATCTCTCTAAAGAAAAGATCGGCCACCTGTTCTACTATCTAGGTGGACGGAATAGCATATAAGTGAATGAACTTCATCAACCAGTCAACCACCACATAGATGCAATCTCTCCCCTATACTCATGGTAACCCGGTGATGAAGTCCATGGAAATACTTTCCCATTTCCTATTCGGAATGGACAAAGGCTGTAACAACCCTGCAGGATATGTGTGTTCCCCTTTATTCTGCTGACAAACTGCACACTCCCTGACATCATCCTTGAGCCCTCTCCATGTGAACTTCTCACAAATCTACCTATAGGTCTTGAAGAACCTTGGATGTCCAACTATAGGTGCATCATGAAACACCTTCAATACTCCCTCCCTAAACTGTGATGAAGGAATCAAATATATCCTATCCTAGAACCTGATCAATCTGTCCATCACCACATAAAAATCATCCTGTATGGTGCTTGCAATCACCCCAAAAGCCCAAGTATCCCTTGCATACTCTACTGCAATCTTATTTCTCCAATCTCTTGTAATCTCAGCAAGAGCACAAATATGAAGTCTTCTGGATAAAGCATCTTCCACCACATTCTTCTTTCCTTTGACAAACTCAATGTCAAAGTCATAAGCGAGCGACTTCGTAATCCACTTTTGTTGTCTATCATTCAAGTCACGCTAGCTCATGAAGTATGTGATGGTGTTGTGATCAGTCTTGATCACAAACTTCCCCCCAACCAAGTAGGACTAAAACTAGGCCAATGCATGCATAATGGCCAATATCTCTTGGTCATAGATGGAATAGCTCCTCTCCACTCCACGGAGCTTCCTACTCTCAAAAGCAATTGGATGCTTCTCCTGCATCAAGACTTCCCCAATCCCATCACCTGACGCATCAAAATGAAGCTCAAATGGCTTCATGAAATCCGGTAGAGCTAATACTGGACATGATGACATCACCTGCTTGAAATGATCAAAGCATCTCTGAGATGCCCCTGTCCATATGAAGGCCCTTTCCTGGTAAGATCTGTCAAGGGTGTGGCGGTCTATGGAAATCTCTTAACAAATCTCCTATAAAACCTATCTATCTATCTATCTACGCAGTGACCAAAGAACCCCTTAAGCTATGTGAGGTTCGTAGGAGTAGGCCAATCAACAATAGCTCTAATCTTTTCGTGATCTACCTGAACTCCATTTGTGCTGATGATATGCCCAAGGTATAGCAACTCAGTCAACCCAAACTCACACTTAGATTCCTTGGCATATAGTGACTCTCTCTCTAAAATGAACAACACGTCTAGATGTTGTAAATGCTCCTCCCGGGTCTTACTAAAGACCAAGATGTCATCAAAGAAAATCAGGACAAATCTCCTAAGCTACCCCCTGAACACCTAATTCATGCAACTTTGGAAAGTAGCAGGGGCATTGGTTAGCCCAAATGACATAACCAAAAACTCGCAATGGCCAAAGTGACATCGAAAAGAAGTTTTCTCAATGTCCTCCACTCTCATCCTAATCTGATGGTATCTTGACCATAAATCAATCTTGGTGAAGAAGCGTGCACTATGAAGCTCATCGATCAGCTCATCTATTCAAGGAATGGGATACTTATTCTTGATAATCTTCTTATTTAGAGCTCTATAATTGATACACATGCGCATCGTCCCATCCTTCTTCACCAATACAACTACTAAAGCAAAGGGGCTCTTACTAGGCCTGATATGCCCCATCTCCAACAACTCCTTAATCGCCTTCTCTATCTCATCCTCAAGGTCTATGACATTTAATATCCATCTATCAGGAGGAACTCCATGGGGTATACTGCCAAATACTTTTCCATGTCTATCAATAATGTCTTGAATGTCAGGTGGATAACTCTTAACCTATGGCTCTAGTGATGCTGACATAATCAAACACTCTATTGCCCACTCAACATCAACATGCCTGAACAGTCATTCCATCCTCCTCAAGGAGACCACCCTAAAACTACCATCTGACAATCCCCTCAGCACCACTGTCCTGCCCTCATGCTAGAATCTCATCTCCACCCTTTCCATGTTGAGAGTGAACTCAACCAGTGTTGTCATCCATGTCATACCCAAGATGACATCATAATCCCCCATGTCAACAACATAGAACTCATCACGTAGCTCATATCCATCTCCCAATCTGAGGCGAAGATTTGAAATCTTTTGAGTACACAATAGTTTGTGGCCACTTGCCACCATGACCCTAAATCTCGAATGCTCCTCAGTCTGCCAATCCCTCTTAGCCACTAGTGCATCTATGAAATTATGCGTGGCTCCTGTGTCCAGTAATGTAATTACCTTCTGACCCTGAATAGTACCCCGCACCTTAAAGGTAATCGCCTTCTGAGCTCCTGTCAACCTGACTAGGGATTTCTCATCCCCTGAATTCTCCTTAGAAGCATTTCTCTCCTGACTAGAATCAGAGTCGGATTGTTGATCCTCATCCTCTGACTATGAGTCCTCTGCTGAAAAATACTCCATCTATTTGGCCTTAGCCTTAAGAGGACATTTGTGAGACAAGTCACACGGCTCCCTACACTGAAAACAAAGTTTTTTCTTCCTTAACTCATTCAGTGTCTCACTGTCCAGTTTCTTTGACTCTCCCTTCGGTGGTTGAAAATCCTTCTGCATAAGTTTCTTGTCTTTGTCTTTTCTGAAGTGAGAGTCCTTCGGAGTAAAATTACTCCTGGAAGCAGAAGGTGCAAGAACTCTTGCCTTCCTGATAGCATCCTGCAGTGTAAGAGGGTTGTGTCCCTTCACCCAACCACAAAGGGGCTCTGATAGACCATCCATGAACAACACTATTAGCCTCCTCTCTGAAATATCTATAACCAAAACTGATAGTCTCTGAAAATCTAAGATGTAGCCATCTATAGGACCCCATTGTTTCAACTGTCCTAACTCCTTCAAATGGAGTTCATGATCCTTCACATCAAATCTGTCAATCAGCCTCTCAGTAAACTCTAAATATGTGTCTATCTGGTTATGGCCAAGTGTGACCATGTCGTGGTGCCACCACTCATGAGCACTCACACCCAAGTTTAATGCATCATATTTAATCGCATCCCCTTCAAGCATGGGATTAAGCTCAAAATAAGTGTCCAACTTCTGAACCCGGGTACGTGCTGAAGTCTTCCCTGTACCATCGTAGTATGGAATAGACAACTTGCCCAACTTCTTCCTCATCTCATAAGTTTTGCTGCATGTTGCCTCTCATGGGCATATACTTGAGTCTAACATCCATGTACTCATGGAATGTCATCTCAGCCTCTAACTCGAGACTCGAGTTCCTCCAATCATCCATAATCATATCCTGGACCTCTTGCTTTGTAGGACCAACATTGTTCTAGTCATCCTGTCTCAGAGGAAACTGTGGCATAAGAGGTCTAGTAGTAGAAGAATATTCTCTAGCATATGTCCTCGTTCCCCTGTTAACTGAAGCATCCCCATTATCTCCATTGCCTTGTCCACCTGCCTGATTACCATTATTACCCTGGATGGCATTATTGCCCTGGTCCATTCTAGTCAGATGTTGTGTAAGGGCTATACCTATCTTCTATAATGAAGCCTGTCAGTAAACAGATTTGCCTTCTTGAAAACGACTTACAAATGACCCTCTGTAAAGAGCCTGACTGGCTCTTGGTTCCGCGTAATTCAAATCTTTGAAACAATATGCACTTTTAAGGATTTTTAAAATAAATAAATATATTTATTTGAAATCTTCTCAAAATATTATAACATGAATTTAAACAAATTATTTGTCACCAATTGGCAGGCACAAATATCCAGGAGAATGTGCAATTTCTAATTCAAATTCAAATGTTCCAAAAGAGTAATGAGCACCTAGCAAAATAGTTATACGAAAATGAGAGGAAATTCCTCAATGAAAAAAATGCAGCCAAGAATGAATATGCTGCCACCTTGGAAGCACATGCAGCAAAGCCAAGACTCCACGCAGCCAAAGAAAGGAGTCACGTGCTTCCCTATGCCCAAATGTTGCTGCCAGGAAAATAACGTGGCTATTGGAAACCAAACGCCACCCTAGATATAGTTCACACAGCCTCTAAAAACATGAATGCAGCACGTGAGTAATAGTCTGCAGCCTGTATGGTCTGAAAGCAAACTCTTAGGAGATACAACAGCCTCCTTGCACACTGGCAGTATCCAGATTAATGAAAATTTTGAACCCAGCTGTAGAATGAATGAATTCAATCTAAATTTCAAACCCAATTGTAGAATGAATGAATTCAATCTATACTTGCACCAAATTGATATACATCAGCATCAATTCGCAGCCATGAATTATCATAATTTCTTCAGCAAAATTAAATGCACAATTCACCACCATAAGAATGATTCAAAGTGCAGCAGAGACAAATCAGTCCTCAAACCCTTGTTGAAAGCTCTCAACAAAAGACTTCATAAAATAATCAATTCAATAATGGATAAATGAAAGTGCTTTTTTGAATTGAATATATAGCATTTTTGGAAAAAGCTTCAACTTCACTTTTTTCACTAGAAAGGCTTTTTAATCACAACTTCATTTTATAACATTAAAGTTATAAAGTAATAAAGTTATTAAATTAAAATAATTTAATTTAATAACGATAACTTTAAAATAAAAAGCCATTAAACCCCACTAACTGCAACAAACTCATTTCTAACATCAAACCCTCAAACTCCAACTGCCCTGCCAGAAATAGCCAACTGCCAAAAATAGCCAACTGCTAAAAATAGACTTACTAAAAATAGTAAGTCTCTCAAACTGGAGATTCCCTGAAACTTGATCTTGAAATATCTGACACTCTGTGTAGACACCCTGCTAATCCTGGCCATACCCAAAATACCACTTACTAACAATAGTAAGTTGACCGAATTGAACCGAACGAAAAGCAGACCTAGTAATTTGAACCTCCAGAATGGAATCCCAACACTGGCTCCACCAACTGACCCCCCTCTGATAGCCTGATTAGCTTGCGAGGGTCGTCAAACCAAGCTAATCCCAATAGTCTGAAAACGGGGACATTACAGTCCTCCCTTCCCAAGATTGTTTGTCCTCAAGCAATCAGAAAAAAAAAACAAGCAACATTACAAACCACTTGGATCCCAAGGATGGTCATAAGTAATGTCCCGATCAACCTCATACTCCTATGAAGAAGCCAACAACATCAACAGTACGGACACCAGCAACTAAGAAACTGCACTCAACACCCAAATAACTGACATCACTAAAAACATCATCTGAAGACCAACAGCAGATGCCAATGCAGAAAACAACCCAGAGGAACTCAACCCAACTGAAACATCAATTCTAACAAAACTTGAGTTCCCGTCTAACTCACACTGACAATGTCATGTCCCCATTTTGGCTGACATCATTTGGCATGGCAGATTTGCCTATCATCGACTCTCGTAGGCAAATGGTTTGGAGAGAGGGTCATTATGTTGATCATTTGATTGCATATTGCTGACAGAGCCTACATCCAATTTGGGCCTACATGCAGTTGTAGTGGAGCCTACATCCAGAGTGAGCCTACATCCAGTTTGAGCCTACATCCAGTTGTAGTAGAGCCTACGTTCAGTCTTGAGCCTACGTTCAGTCGTAGTTGGGCCTACATTCAGTTATGAGACATTTGGGCCTACATTGTTATAATTTTGAGTTGAGAAATGTACTTTATTATTATAATGTTATTTTATTATAAAGTACATTATAATTGGATGTTTCTAGAAGTTCTAGCAACTTCTCAAAGAAAAGAATAAATAGAGGGCTTGGGCTTTCATTTGGACATGCTTGGATTTGGGATTTCTTCTACTTCTTCCATTGTGGAGCAATTTGTAGTCTTTTGGTCTGCAAATTCTATTCGATCTTTGGGAACGATAACTCCCCTAGATTGGCATAACTGAGGTAGTGAAATATCTACTGAAGGGTTGCATTATTGGAGTTGGTACTCAGCCAATTCATGTTGAGCTTCATTTGTGTATTCAGATTTGGTCTGAGATCTAAATATTTTGGAGTCAAATTGTGAAGGAGATTGCATTGTTTTTCCTTTGGGGGATTTATCAATAAGCTGGGCAATATTTTATTGCAAAACTGATACCCTACTGAATAATTTTGAAGGTCTACTTGGAAGCATATTTTGATGTCTTAGGGTCCTCAAATCTGGTTGTAAATTCATGCTGTTGGCACCAAAACATTTCCTTGGCCTAGGCGATCATGTTCATAGCATTTTCGGCATTTGTTAGTGCAGACAAAAATTAATATAAAAATCGTACCAGACAGTACAGTACGGCCTGTACTTGCAGCAGTGTACGGACAGCAATCAGGGCAGTGTATGGACAGTTTTCTGGGCACAACATACAGTTCGGGTTTCATCATTGTCATCAGCAAAATTCATGTGGGGTCCTGACTTCATCAACAGCAACAATACATCCATTGTCTTCAGCGGCATAGTCCAGGTTCCTCTTCTTTAATTGTCATTGCTTGGTACAAGTTTGTAAGACACATTTTTGCTATAAGGGTTTGGGTTTACAGTCACTGCTGTACCAATCATTTGCATATCTAATGGGCTATGCCATTTGATGTCCATATGTCTTATTTTGTTATAAGGGTTTATATTTTCAGTCATTGAGTTTGTACCTAGCTGTATAAGTGATTCAAGGGAAGGGTTCTATTTGTATCCGCATATCTATAGTAGAGTTTTCATTATGTGCCAAGACTTTGTATTCAGTCCCTAATAAGAAAGGATTGTTGTTACATCTAGTTGTATTGTGAATGCCAAGTAATCTTGCTAAAATATGAAAGTTGCAATCTGTTGTAAAAGAATCTATACTTTCATTGAATGAATATATATTGGCACTGATTTTGCATCAATTGAGTTGAGTGGATTTGTTACTCATCAACTTCATATTCAGTCTTCACCTTCAGCAGTATAGTTTGATTGCTTGCCAACTGTTTGACGAAATTCCTTAGTACCATATCCGTGTTTTTAGTGATCCTACTAGTAAGGGTCATTACAGACAACCAACTGCACTAAGAAGAAGACAATGACCAAATGTGCCTGAATCACTGTTACCAACTCTAACCTTTGATAAACGGTCCTGGGCGTGTGGATGCTGCAAGTAGTCTAACTTGCAATTGCCAATTCCATCTGCAAAAGATAGTGCTAATCCATTCCATAATGGATGGTAAGAAACTGGAGCTGGTCTACACCTGCGTGAAATCAAATCTTCTACCTGTGGGTCAAAAGAAAAATGATGAGCATACCCCATCATATAATGCCGGTAGGAAGCCCCAATCTCCGTCAATGGCTCATCATTACCCAACTAGGAATCATGAGATGGCTCCAATCCCTGACTCCACATAATTGCAGGCTGGGTAGGAACCTGAGCAACCCTCTCAACAAACCCAACCTCGAAATCCCTGTGGGGAAGCATAGTAGATAGAGTCTCCACAATCTTCCCTACCAACCTCCGAATAGCACAAGAGCCTCGGATGAGAGTACCATCAGACACTCTGTATGAATCCTCTCGCACATCTGCACTCTCAAGTAAATACTCTATGAATGAATCGGTGCAGTAGAAATTATACGTGGAAGCGTCAACTTGCTCCCCCGCAACCCACAACTGACCTCTTTGAAAATGTGGCGCAGCCAACTGTCCCATGCTATCAGCTGTGTGAGATGATAAGATAGATTCACTTCCAGCAAAAGGAAGCAAATCAACCTAAGAGCTTGATTCCACTGGTACTCCCACATCCGTACCAAGTGCTCTCATATCCTAAACAGATGTGTCTGCCACATCATCATTTTCCTCATCACCAACCGTAGAAGCAAACTCACCACCAACCACCTCAATGTGCAATCGAACTGGGTCTGGCTGGTGTGGACCGTAAATGCTCCAACTCCACTGTCACCTCCTCCAACTAGATCTACAACTCTTGAAGAGCCCATTGAGTGCCCTCTAAAGCCACAGTAGTCGTTGTGAGCTCCTAAGTAAGCTCATTCACCTCCTCTCTGTCCATCAATGCCTCATATGCTATACTCCCCCACTCAACTAGGTGATCTCGGTCAGCTACCAACTGTAAATAATTCTGTCTCAAAATCCTGACAGCCTCCCGCAACGAATGAATATCTATCAAGGTAAGGTAACCACCACTGTGATCATCCGCCATAGGAGCACCCCAACCATTAACAGCCAACAACTGACGAGTGGCATCAAAATGCTCGAGAGTAGAAGTAATATCTCTCTCATCAACTCGCAACTAGCTAGCCACATGATGACTCTGCACAACAGGCCTCCTATGAACCTCTACTGTGTTGTCCACACTATGAGAGGAAACTGCATCCAACAAACTCCCCTCAAGATCACCATATCTCTTTGTACTTTCATCCGAGTACACATCTACAAACTGAGTACAGGCATCAGACTCGTCCTCATCTAATTCCAAGGAAGCTGCTACTGAATCCAACTCAACACCATCTCCTGCTACCTCGTCCTCTGCAACCGCCTGACAATCCAGATCCTGGGATCCATCCTCACTCAGTAACAACTCAAAGTCCTCCCCCAAGGTCTGATAAATCAAACATATCCCGCTACAGGACAAATCATCCTCATGAGTTACCGAAGAAGTAACCCCCTCTCTAAAAGTGGAAGCTCTGGCTGTAACAAACTCCTGCCACTCATAATCTTCCCGCTCCTCATCCGTGAGTCCCTATAACACAAAATCCTGGAACCCACCACCACCATATGACAACGCTAAGTCCACACCCAAAGTCAGATATAGAAAATCAGAAACACTACAGCACTCATCATCCTCGCTCTCAACAGCAGAAAAGTCTGTGATGCTAGTGTCCATATCATCTATCTCCAACTCCTCCACTAACTCCGACTGCATACACGACTCAATGTCATCATGTAAATCAACTATACTGTGGCATGAAACTACGTCGCCTAAATCAACTGCAACACCCCATCCTGAGTGTCATCACTAGATAGCTCCATACACACATCCTCAACACAGGAAAAAACCACTCTCCTGTACTAATCCCACATTGCCACTGCTATCATAAACCTCAGAGCTCATATGCTCCTCGTAGTCATCGCCCAACATCTCACAGGGTGTCATCTCCAATGCAGCTCACAGCATCCTCAAAAGTGTCATCCAATGTGTCTATACTATCAGCTTCCACATCTCTTGCTAAAATCTCAACTGCTGACACCTGACTCTGCACACATGACTCAACGTCAGGCTGTGCACCCATAATGTTGGAGCACAAACTGTCATCAACTGACTCCGCTGTAATGCCTAGATCACCAACATCACCACTGGGACACTCCGTACATGCCTCAGTCCCATCTGAGGACGCAACTGCCTCCTATACTGGAGCAACACTACTATAACTGACATAAAAATCTCCAATAACAACTCCCTCTATGGAAGAGTCTGAAAACTCAATGATAACTACAGCATCAGCTGGCGCTGTACAATCCGTAGTGACTACTCTGGGAGCCTAAACCTGTTGATGCTCAGCGCTGCTATCAACCAATGGTACTGAAACATTCACATGTTCCTGTGAAATAAATTCATCATCAGCATTGTGGATAGGACTAACAGGTGCCATATCAACTATAGGTACATCTACATCATGGGCACCTGTCAGTGAAAACTCAAGCCTTCTCCCCTACAATCTCGATGTCGGTCTTCTAAAAGAAACGACCATATACCTCGCTGCCCTGTCTATCATCATTGGATCCGACCAACTCTCCGCCAATCTCTGTTGATGAAGCCTAAGTTTTTCCATACTTTCCACTAAGGCATTTAATTCCCCTCTCTTTCCCATACTGTTACGGCGACTTCCAGAACTGAGCCTCATGTATTTGTCCATAGCTAGGAAAAAAGAGAGTGCTTATCACTTTTAAAATATCACCAAAGAATAAAATAATTCATTCCCCACAGGATGGCAGGAAACAAGCTCTGATACCACTATAAAGAGCTTGACTAGCTCTTGGTTCCGGGTAATTCAAATCTTTGAAATAATATGCACTTTTAAGGATTTTTAAAATAAAAAATATATATATTAATTTGAAATCTTCTCAAAATATAATAACAATTTAAACAAATTATTTGTCACCAACTGGCAGGCACAAATATCCAGGAGAATGTGCAATTTCTAATTCAAATTCAAATGTTCCAAAAGAGTAATGAGCACCTGGCAAAATAGTTATACGAAAATGAGAGGAAATTCCTTCTGAAGGTATCACGCAGCCAAGTAATGAAAAAAAGGCAGCCAAGAATGAATACGCTGCCACCTTGGAAGCACACGCAACAAAGCCAAGACTCCACGCAGCCGAAGAAAGGAGTCACGTGCTTCCCTATGCCCAAACGCTGCTGCCAGGAAAATAATGTGGCTACTGGAAACCAAATGCCACCCTAGATATAGTTCACGCAGCCTCTAAAAACATGAATGCAGCACGTGAGTAATAGTCTGTAGCCTATACGGTCTGAAAGCAAACTCTTAGGAGATACAACAGCCTCCTTGCACATTGGCAGTATCCAGATTAATGAAAATTTCGAACCCAACTGTAGAATGAATGAATTCAATTTAAATTTCAAACCCAGCTGTAGAATGAATGAATTCAATCTATACTTGCACCAAATTGATATACATCAGCATCAATTCACAGCCATGAATTATCATAATTTCTTCAGCAGAATTAAATGCACAATTCACCACCATAAGAATGATTCAAAGTGCAGCAGAGAGGAATCAATCCTCAAACCCTTGTTGAAAGCTCTCAACAAAAGACTTCATAAAATAATCAATTCAATAATGGATAAATGAAAGTGCTTTTTCGAACTGAATATATAGCTTTTTTTGGAAACAGCTTCAACTTCACTTTTTTCACTAGAAAGGCTTTTTAATCACAACTTCATTTTATAACATTAAAGTTATGAAGTAATAAAGTTATTAAATTAAAATAATTTAATTTAATAACGATAACTTTAAAATAAAAAGCCACTAAACCCCACTGACTGCAACAAACTCATTTCTGACATCAGACCCTCAAACTCCAACTGCCATGCCAGAAATAGCCAACTGCCAAAAATAGCCAACTGCTAAAAATAGACTTACTAAAAATAGTAAGTCTCTCAAACTGGAGATTCCCTGAAACTCAATCCTGAAACATCTGACACTCCATGCAAACACCCTGCTAATCCTGGCCATACCCTAAATACCACTTACTAAAAATAGTAAGTTGACCAAATTGAACCGAACGAAGAGCAGACCTAGTAATCTGAACCTCCAGAATGGAATCCCAACACTGGCTCCGCCAACTGACCTGCCTCTGATCGCCTGATTAGTTTGCGAGGCTCATCAAACCAAGCTAATCCCAATAGTCTGAAAACGGGGACATTACACCCTCAAATGCCCAAAATAAGAAGACAAACTAAACTAACAGTTGGACGAGTTATCATAGATTGATAACCATCCTCTGAATTAAGAGGTACAGCTCCCCCAAGAATGATTTACAATGAATTATATAACAAACTATGTCTTTGACCAGAAGACACAAAGGCTAAGCTAACATTCATCCATAGACAGGGATTGAACGCAATTATTAGATATTCAACTAAAGAATGAGAGAAAAATTGGATAACAGCCTAAAAACCATTTATCAAGTCTTTCACATAACAGAAGAAGTAAGAGGAACTAAATAATTTATTTAGCGGAGGATGGGTTTATGAACCAACTGATTCACAATCACATAAGCACTTGACGTAATAATGCAGAACTGTATTCAAAATAGGGAGAAAAGACTACATAATCAATTTCAACCAGGAAATAGATATTCAGACCTCAAGATCTGACATAAATATACTCCTCTTTATTCTGAAAACATAACAAAATAACCATAGGATTGCTTGTCTCTGTCATTACAATCAAGTTGCAAAAAGATGAAAATATATTCTCTCTGTCTCCCTCTGTTACAATAAAATTGGAAAATGACTCCACTCCTCCCTATAGCCGACTGACTCCCAGAGAAAGAACCCTAGATCGCTCGATGCTTTTACAATATATAGAATTGGTGGGCACATTGCTTGGTTACCATAACTGATTCTTGGAAGTGTCTCCGCTTTCCTTTTTGCTTATATGACTTCTCAATACCCTATTTTATCGGGCCCATACTTCATGGATATTATATTACTAAGGATAAAAGTAATGGGGGGGGTTACAAAATCAAAGGTGAATATATGTCAGGATGAATATATGTCAGGATAGGTGGCTTTTCTAATCAAATTAGGAACTTTGATTTACAAACCAATTATGTTCATGAAGATGTATTAGGAAATGAAGTTTCCCAAACCGGTTGTAACTGTCACCGAGTATTACCAAATGACATTTCAATAGTAACATTGAAAGTTTGTGTGTTTTGTTTCTTCTTCCTTCATGTCGTAGTGTGGATGCTGCCACCTAGCTCTACACCTGTCGTGGACCAAGACCCACGAGCCTGATATACACTCGGTTATTATCTCCGATGACACAAATATATCAAAAGACAAGCGGCTATGTGAGTAATATTGACACCACACTACAATCCTATCAAACGATGGAATCTCATAATTCATTGAATGCTTGATGATTCATTGCGGTGATTATTGACTGTGCGGGTGTGGATGATTTGCATGTCGTCCTTGTGATCCACCTTTGTATATTCACACCCATGCCTTCTCCCAAGAGCCCCGAGTTCACACACTTGCTACATGGATGAATACGTTGAAGACACTCTCACTACTTATCTTATAATTCAATGATGAATGCTGCAATTGCTTCTTTCCCCAATTATAATGAAAGCCCATTAATAAAATCAGTCTAGACTACTCCATGTAATTTTGCCTTTTTCCATTTATAGGCTCAGTTGAGCGGAAGAGAATGCTTTGATAAGGTTGAATGGTTATGTTTTCAACCCGAAAGGTGCCTCGATTGTCATTGGCCATTGGTAACTGGTGAATTGACTTTTAATCCCTTTCCACTGTCATCTAGTTACAACAAACACCACTTCCTTCAATGCGTGTGAGAGTCGACTTTTTTAAAAGGTCATTATAATTCGATGACTGTATCTTTGTCTCCCGATGGGTGATTGCTTGAGAATCCCATCCTTATTGATTTGAATTGGATGTCGACAACATTAGATCGCATAGTTTATATACTCCCCTTCGCGTATAGGCACCACTACTAGCATTGACCATTAAGTTGAATACCAAGCCTACTGCCACCATATGCCTCTATTTGGAAACTCAGCGTTCACAATTGGGAACTTTAATCAGATATAGCGGCCTGTCAAACATTACAAACATGTTGACATTTTGTCAAATGGCTCATAGCCCTGTTATCAAACATTCCACAAGTAAATGTGATGTTTTGTTGCATCTCGCATTCTTCCCTTTGATCATGTTCCATTTCTCCATTATTGGCCTTGTTGTTGCAGGAAACACTCTATTTTGGTCCCTTAAGCTCCTTCAAAACCTTCGAATGGGTTCAATCCAAGTCCAAGTTGGAGATATCATGCTAAGAGTCACATGGCAGATGCGTGATCATAGTGGGAATCTTCATTGGTTGAGTGCGTAGACAAGGAAACACACATGACACCATCGGATTATCACACATGAACGAACCTTTTTGTGTGAGAACAAACTCACAATTGGTTCTTTGAAAGACCGATTTGTCTAGCCAATATATGCTTCTCTGCATCGGCGAGATATGGGAGTGAAATAATGTTTTAATAGTCATGCATGGAGGACCAACACCAAATGCTTTGGATGCCTTCCTTATGATTACTGAACATGTTGTCAAAAACATTTCAAATGCCTATTTGTCCCTGCCTACTTTTAAGCATTCTTATCAATTTTCGATTTGAATATTGATATATTCTATGTGCTTTGGATTGTGAACTAAACATTCAATTCCACAGCCCTTTAAGGTGCCAATGACCCAATTTCATATACGAGCTCCCATAATACTTCAAGAGATCACCAGTTCCTTCAAAAGGAGACAATATGTCTTCATAAGTTTTGGACTTGACATATTTGCAATGTGAAACTTAAGCAATTAATGAACCATTGTTTCTGAACTTCTTTGGAATAATCTGGACCACTAAACCTGATTCATTACTTGCAAACTTTAATCTGAATCTGAATCCTTGTGGCCGGGAATGTGAATCCTGGACCTTCATGCTGAAACCTTGAATTTGAACTTGTGCTTTCAGAGTTGCAAATTGGGACTTGGCATCTTGAACCTTGAATTAGGCACTCCTTTCTTTGACTCTTTGTGTTAAACCATCTCTTTCGAACTTTCAAATTCTCAAACTTTGAACCAGCGGGATTTAAATTTGAACTTTGAACTTGAACTTGGTTCAAAGATCCAAATGGACTTCAAAAATTTTCACGTATTTCTGAATTGCAAATCAGGTCCCCAACACCCTTGACATTGCTTTTTGACTGAACCACTGAAATTTGGATTACTTTGGAACCAAGATTTTGAACTTTCTTCTTCACAGAAATTTGCAAAAGCATTATTAACCCAAAGCTAATATAATATGCTGGAAATTCGGGGAACTTCTTCATGGAGCTCAGTTTTAAAAGTTTGAAGTTGGGGTGCCAGAAGCAAGCCAACAACTGGCTCTGACTGGGGAAATGGACCATGAGGTACATAAAGAATCCAGCAATCTTTGGTGTAAGACCAGCGTCTATTCATTGGGCAACAAAGTCTAGGCTAAAATGGAGAACATGGAGCTACTTGCAGAGCGAGTGGAAGAGAACAGGGGAACACCAAAACAAAACCCCTGACTAAAACAAGCCGGAAACAAGCAAGCTAAACACCTAAACTAACCAGCACAACAAAAATTATTTACAAAAAGGCAGGGCTAGCAGCCCATACCTCCAAAGATGCCTCTTCGCTGCTCATGTGAAGCCATTGACTGACTGTGAGAAGTATCTGCCAAAGCGGACGAGAGGTTGATACATGAGATGTACCATTCCAAACAAACAATTAATGAGTGTTGCAAGGAGAGATCTTACCACAATATGCTGCACCAACTTAGAAATCATGTCAAATCCAAAAAGCCAATTCGCATCATAAATTGCAGGCCACCATGTTTCAGCACCATCTTGGGTGAGGAGATTCAAATCAAAAATATCCTTATCCTTCTCTTTGGGAGAGTGGAGCAAACCATTAATAAAGGAAAGATTGGGGAAGTGCCTTGTTGGAACCTTCAAATCAAAACCCAGGGCTAGGCTTGCTGAAAATCTGTCTCTTGTAAGTCCGTTAGCAATTTCATGTTTAAAATAGAATGTCTCCAAACTTTGAGGCTGAGACCATTCCTTTCGAGTTGGTGTGAAATCAAACAAGAAGACTTCATATTCTACCTCCTCCTCAAGCTCAAAAACATTAGGCTCTAGATCATCAATCAATACATTCTGATCAACACTAGGCCAAACAAAGGAAGCATTTCGATCTTTAATTTCAGAAATCAAAGGCATCAAAGATATACTGCTCTTCACCTCAAATATACTCTTATGGTTTTCATCATGTACCTCGGTGATCATTTGGAAATCATAGATCAAGTCTTCTTTGGTTGCCTCTAATAGCAAAGGATGATTTGATGAGGAGGCTTCTAACTGGCTGTTGTGCTTTGGATGCACTTCCACCTTCTTGCTTGGCTGCAGCATGGTCATGCCCCCATGGTTTTCAAGATGACCCTCCTTTTGCTCGTTCCCATCACATAGATCATAAGGGATGAAGAGGGGATTATCCTGAACTACAAAATCTTCGATAAACTCAGCAGGTGAGTATAATGCATTCACGCTACCCCAAACAATCTCACCATCATTATTTCCCAATTGATTCTCTATTGCTGTAATGTCAACTATATTGTTGCCCTGGCATTCGAAAGAAAATTCAAAATTCAAAATTTCTTCTTGCAAGTTACAAGCTGAACTATCCTTATGGTATATAGTTAAAGGCAATAATTTTTTAAAACTACTTTCAACGACCATAGGATCAAACTTAATAGGAAAAGCCTCTTCTTGCTGAATGTGATTAAAATCTTTATCAAGTGAAAATAAAGGTTGGAAATCATAAGTCTTTATCTCTTTATCGTCACTTACCAACAATCCTTCTATGGCATGAGGCTCTTCTTGAAAATGCAGCTCCTCTTGTTGAGTTTGTTGCTGACTTCCCTTTTGCAGCTGATCGGAAATCCAAGGCACTGATGATTTTGTCATTGGTGATGAAAAATATTGATCTTCAGAGACCAAGAGATTGGAGAGCAAGGGTTCTTTAATCTCAGATTTTTCTTTAGATATCTTTGTAGCAGCAGGAACTCCTTGACTAGCATTCTTGAGATTATTATATCTTTTATGCACACATTCCAGCAATATGGCAGATTGATGATCTTCAGAAGGATTCAATTTGTTCTCTTCAGCCTCGCAAATGCTCCCTTTGAAGGCATTCCATAAGTACTGGAGCATATCTCTAGTACTGGCCTCTTCTCTCTCCCCTTATTTGTTCCCTTGTCTGTCACCCATGACTCTATCTGTAAACCTTTCCCTAGTATTAGTAGGTTCGGAGAAAGGATCTATGATAGGTGGTGAGATAGGATCTCCCTACTCTTCTATCTCTGGTGGGTTTTGTTGCTCTACCTGGAAGTTGGGATTAGGACTACTATTCCTCCTCAAGTAGTACTAGTGTGATGAATGCATTAAAATCATAGGATGGTAGGAAAAACAAGCTTTGATACCACTGTAATGGATACACCCAAATCCACTTCTAAATGAAGTCGCAGCTATATAGTAATTTCGTCAAACACTTTTCTTGCAGTCCGTAATTTCTCCGTTTTGTGTTACAACCTTTATGACTCTAAAATGGTTGAAGTATTCTTTTTGTGCTCTTTTTGCAAGGATTTATGCATGTAACATGAATATGGAAATGAAAGCATAAACACACATAACTGAAATAACCGGCACATTGTATTTATATTGATTTTCAGAATAAATAAACAAGTGCAATGTTGGCAACGAGAGGACTCACTAAATACTCCAACAATAGAATGAAATGAACATTGTTTACATCAAATAGGCGATGGCCTTGGCCATGGCATTGGTCTGCTGCAAACAAGATGCTACAGTACACAGCTGCTACAGTGATGGGGCTGCTACAGTACGTGACTGCTACAGTGACACAACCAGCAAAGAAGGTATGAGCAATTCCGTGACTCTGCCTGTAACTGAAAATTCCCCCACAAACTGCAATAAGAATGAAGCTGAAAGCATAAACTCCAAAGACCAGTCCCAAGGATTGATGTCTAGAGTGATATAAATGAGGAGGATGTCCCCAAATGCCCAACACAACTTGTAAATTACAAGTACATCAATTCTTCTTCTCATCCAACATGCTGAACAAGGGCCACAAGCTCTCCTTTTATTTTAAAATATAATAATATAAAATAACACCTCATGTCTCCCTTGGGCTTCCCTTCTCAAACAACAACCCAACATAAATAATATTAAAGTAACACTTTATTATTTTAACATTTAATTTAAATGTTACTTTAATAAACTTCAGGGATTAAAATAAAATAGTAATCAGGCTTGGAATAATACAAGTGATAGCCCGTCGGAAAGCTCTTATCGAAGAGCATCAAATCCAATCACTAACTTTGACATCACCCATGCCCTACTGACTTACTAAAAATAGTAAGTTTTCCTGAAATTATGTAAATCAACTCCGTTCTGACCCAAACTGGAAATGTCTAGGCCAAAGCATCTCAAGATCCCACTGAACCCTTCGTTAGCTTCGGGGACCACGCAGAACTAGGCTAACGATCACACAGCTGGACAACTGCTAAAGTGGGGACATTACAATTTCTTTGAGCCTACATTTGAAAAACTTGGAATATTCAACAAGGGAGGAATGCAAACAAAATGAATTCCCCGTGAAGGCATCATGCACCCAATGCATTGCAACGCTAGTCAAGGAGAAAGAATATTTGTAGCATCTCAGACCTCAGCAATACTGGAGCAGTCGGATGAAAGGAAGAATCCCGTCTCATGCAAGGAATCCACATGAATTAAAGAATGTCAGGTCCAAAATGATGTTTGCAAAAATGATCGTTTCACCACATCCCCTTTTAATGCTCACTGAGAACAATTTCAACACCGTCATATCCATTTATAACCTTCATTTGTGCCCAAACACATCACATTGAATGAAAGGAGTATGTGGAAAGTCTGTCCACAATGCAAGCTAAATTGTGCCCAATGCAATGAATTTCGAAATGCAGATGGGAAGATAAAAACGTCCATTGAAAGCACCATTCATGCCCAGAATACAATGTCCTGCACGGATTAGCAAAGTGAATGAAGAGCTCACCTATCAAGTCCATAGGCAACACTTGCTCATATGAAGTGAAGAAGGCAATAAGAAAAGTTCGTCGCCCATGACTAGAACACCCCCTCACTATGAATTGAAAAAATACTTAAGGAGAGTCTACAAACATCCGAATATTTCACTGAAAGTACATATTGCAGTGATGAGGAAATGCTTCAAAAGAGAATAAATCTAGTTTGAGGTGCCCGGTCCGTGAAGAAGCTACAGGAAGCATAATCCATCAAAATGAATAAAGGAAAAAATAATTCAGATGAAGTCCTCTGTAGAACATAAAAGATTCCCAACGAAGAATTAAAGCAATCAAGGAACGTCGTTGAAGAAAATACCTTATCCACCGTGGAAGCCCAGAAAACTTGGAGCGTTTTTCAACGCTGCTCACGGAAAGTCAAACCATAAGAAAAATTTGTCATGCACTCAAAAATGCGCTTCAGCGGGAAATGGTGATAGTCACGGAATATTTCCAAAACCGATAAAGTTCGCGACCCATGCCAATATGCGCTTGGGCGATATTTGGTTGGGTCACAGATTGTTTCCAAAAACGAAAAGTCCATGACTAGGTTTAAAAGGCGCTTGGGCGCAGTTTCATGTCAGTGGGGGATAATGTGGAAAAATAAAAGTTCATGTGGGGTTTCAAAACGTACCCAGGCGCAATTTTGACATGCTAGAGGAAAAGTTCCAAAACAAGAAAATCCGCACCCACCTCATTTTTGCGCTCGAGCGGGATTTCCTCTTTAGTGAGGGAATTTTATTAGTGTGAAGAAAAGTTCGTCAATGAAGGTAATATGCGCTCCAACGCAGTTTTAACATTGACAAGGAATATTTAATGAACGAAAGTTCTTTGAGGGAATGTTCGAGGTTTAAAAATCCACATCTTTGGTCTAAATGCGTTATGAACACACTTTTGTTTTAGTCAAGGAATCTTGGGAATGAAGGAATCCGTCGATGGCATATTTCTCACAAAGTGGAGGGATTTTTGTAAGGTTCAAGAAGCTAGTGGCATGGGTGAACGTGAAATGAATTGCAAGGTTTGGATTAGAAAATACATGGTTTTGAAAATTAAATTGTGAATGTTCATTTAATTAATTTGAGAAAGTGGCAAATGGAGAAATAAATCAATTCAAGAAAAGGCCGCAAAGTGTAAAACTCAAGAGATTTTAGATTACACTAATGAAACTCAAACTTGGATTTCGAAGCTTAAAAATTGAAAAAGGCAAAATTGATTAAAAATTTGGAAAATGACACAATGGAGGATAAATTGTTCCAACCTATTCGAGAACGCACTCATGGACAAAAATCATTGATGAGGATATATATGCTCAGAATGGAAACGCAAAGAAAAGTACAAAGTTTGCAAGGATTTTCAGAGAGAGAATATTGGAGACAATTTCTTTCCAGACGGATGAATTTGCAAATAATTTAAAAAATAAAAAAGAAGCAAAGAATTTTGAAGAGAGAAAGTCTCTAGAAAGAGAGTGAAGATTCTATAACAAATGTTTAGATTTATTTGTTTTGCGAGTGAGAAATTTAATCTATCTTTTTCATTCCTCTCATGGGCTTATGTTTTCTTATTCTATTTTGCAGGAGGACAGATTCCAGTTCCAAATGCTCAAGGAAGACATTCAGGTCCAGGTGATCCAGTTGAAAACGTCCAAGTTTCAAGTGATCTTGTTTAAAATATTCAAGGTTCGTGACTTCAAAAATCAAAGTCCAATCTAAAAATACAAGACCATGACCAAGGCAATTCTATAACAAATTCTATGACAAAGTTATAGAGAGTGAAGATTCTATAACAAATTTTTAAATTTATTTGTTTTGCGAGGGAGAAATTTAATCTATCTTTTCATTCCTCTCATGGGCTTATGTTTTCTTATTCTAATTTGTAGGAGAACGAATTCCAGTTCCAAATGCTCAAGGAAGACATCTAGGTCCAGGTGATCCAGTTGAAGGCATCCAAGTTTCAAGTGATCTTGTTCAGAACATTCAAGGTTCACGACTTCAAAAATCAAAATTCAATCCAAAAATACAAGACCAGGACCAAGGTAGTTCTATGTGAAGAAGTTCCAAAATGACAGAATCATTAACCAGGGAGCCCAATCCATTTCAAGAAGTTGAATTTCAAAGAAGGCACGTGGAAGGAAGAAAATGGTCAGAGGGAGCTAATTTTAGGAGAAGTAATCAAATGTGGAACTAGGTTGCAAAATGATGCAATTAGTAAATATCTGAGCTTGTATAGCATCCAACATGCATGCATGGTGTTTAGTCCCATTCACCGGTTAGTCAAAGATCTCCAAGTCAAACTTCACAACATTCAAGGAAAGGAATCAACGATAATCTATTCAAGGAAGACAAAGCTTTTATGGCATAGTGGGCATTCATGTCACCCCACTCTCTTCTTGAATGTGCATGTGTAGTGGGTATTTATTACCCACTAAGATGGCGGATTCCTTTTGAATGGTCAATGCGGACCCTTGCATTAATTAGATTCTCTTTTCCTTACCCTAACCCTAATTAGGGTTGAAGTGGCAAAATCTGGGCCACTGATTATTATTTTGATCTGGGCCACACATTGTATTCAAGGAGCTATATAAAAGCCTCACTTCTCATTTGTAAGGGGTGAATTTTGAGATTGTTGCTAAGGACTATTGAGAAAATAGAATTTTCATTGAAGTTTGGTGATTATTTGATGTCTTGAAGCTTGCTTGGTTTCATAATTTCCCCATTTAGATTAAGTTGTTAGATAAAGTGTTGTGATTTCAATGGAAAATATGATGGTGTTTTGATGAATTCCTTTTGGTTCATACTTTTGACGGTTTACTAATTGTAATCCATTGTGCAAAGTTAACCTAAACCCCACATCTATGTATGCTTAACTTCTGCCATTCACTGGCATTGTTCATTTTGATATACTCGTTGTGACATGAAAATCATTTGCACTAACCCTTGAAGATTGCACCACTTCACGCATAGTTTTAGTTTAACTTGGTGAAGCAAAGCTTGGTTATTCAGGAATTTATCCATCAAAGTAATATATGTTGGTGTCATTACCCTTAGGATTAAAAAGTGTTTCATTGAAAAATATTTTGATAGCTCCCATGTCTAGTATGATCTGAAATCAATTTCAAGTTTGTAAACATAATGCCCCTTGTGACAATTAACAAATCACATCAATCATTGAGCTTATCCACAGTCAAGACCTGACATGAAAGGAGCCTTGGAGTAACCTGTATGATATTTTTGCAATCTTAGCATACACAGTACTTTGGTCAAGAGAGGATAAGGTACTTTGATATTTTTTTCTACTATTTGGTGAGTCATAAAATGCACATCAACACCTCCTTCAACTTGGAATTTTCTCCCTTTTGAATACTTTTGATCTTTGATCTAGGATCTTAGGTTTCTTGGTGTGAACTTTGAAATTTAGAAGATGTTTTGAAATCTTCCCTTGTCCATCCATCCTTCTTCATGTCTTAAAATTCTTCATAGGTGATGAAGTACTTAGTTGTGTTTTTTTTCCTCATCTGTGAATGTCACCTTTCTTGTACCATTTGAATTCCTTCATTTGATTTTGATCTTTGGAAATCTTGGTTTGTTGTAGAATCTCCCTCATCTTTGTCTTCCTTTGATTGTTAACTTTGTATTAGACCTACAAAATGACATTGAGAAAATTGTCAATAACTCGTTAAAATGGCTTCACCAATCTTACCTTTGATTTGGAAATGGCCTTGAGTTTTGGAAATGACGAAGTCTTGTCCTTGGAAATGAACTTTCATGTTTTATTTTCATGAAATTTCCCATACTAGGGCAATTTTCACCATTTCTTCTTTAGTGATTTCACCCTCTAAAAATCCTTTCTCTCTCCAAAATTCACACCTTCTCTCTCTAGAAACTTATACCTCTTCTTTTCTATGCATAAACTTAATATTTTCCCTTTGAAACTTGGCCTTTTCCTATTTCCCACTTAGAATTTTCTTTGCATACTTGGTGATTTCAACCTCAAATGGCTTTAGACTTCACAATTTTCAAAATTTCTCTAGTTCTAGAGAGTGAATTTCATCTCTTGGTTTGCATTCTTCACCTAGGTTGTCAACACTTAGCCAATTTTTTCATTCTGAGAGGGTGGACTTTATCTTGGTTTGAGGAATTTGATCAACACTAGCTGAATTTTCAAGTCATCCTAATTTGTGAGGACTTTCCTTGTGCTTGTGGATTTTCCAAAACTTTGCCTATTTGAAATCAAGAATTTTTACAGGTTCAGGAATTTTCCACAACTTTCCATAGAATTTTTTAAGAGTTTTTCACAACTTTATGGAAATTTTCATGTAGATTTGTAATATTTCTTCACTATATTTTCCTCATTATATTGACATCTACCTCATTGAATTTTCCACAATATTGAGAATTTTCAAATAGAAATCTTGAATTTGATTTGAAAATCTCATTCAAGTTTGCATAATATCACTCTAAACTTGTCAATCAAATTAGAAAACCTTAAGAAAATTCTCATGAAATTTAGGAAAATTGCCTGAAAATTGATAGAATTTTGAATGCAAATCTATCTTCAACTTCTAGAAAACATGAAAATTCTAATGAAACCTTTCATTTGTGCCAAGAAATATCTTCAACAAGCATGAAATTCAGTTTGAAAATCATCCAAAACAAGGACCTTTCTTTGAAATCATAAAAACATTGCCAACTCTAGAGCTATGATTTATGACTTGTGAATGAATGAATGCCAAGTCTATGTATATATGGGAATCATAGATAGCCAAAAATAGGTCGACTTCCTTGTTTTATTGCTTTCTTTTTAAATTTTCCTTTCTTTAAATTTTCGTGAACTTGGTCAATCTTCTTGGATAAAACAACTTGTTTTTTTCCTTTCTTTTTTATCTCTTTATGTTTTCTTCGAGAACTCCTTCAAGTTGATCTTCATCTTGCTTTCTTCTAGAACTTCTTTAAGTGGATCCCTTAATGCTTCTAGAATTTCTTCCAAGTGTGCGTGGACTTGATGTAGGATTGAGTAATTTTCCAACACTAGCAAATTTTAGAAACCCCCTAGGCTGGGCGGGCTTCATGTCTACTCAAGGATTTTCCTTGCTTGGATGGGTGGACTTTGGTGTGAATCAAAAAAATTTCATATTTTGTTTTGAGAGGACTTCTTTTGAGACTAGGAGTTTTCCTTCTCCTTGGGTGGACTTCACATTCACTAGTGGATTTTTCAATCACTTAGCAATTTTTTCCTAGCCTTGACTGACTTCATGTGAGTTTAAGGAATTTCCTCATGGGAGAGGGTGGACTTGACCATGACTTGAGGATTTTCCTTTAATTCTTAGCCAAAGTTGGGGTCTTAATGAGGATTCTCAAGCTTGGAGGTCAGAATACAAAAATTATAACATTCAAGTATAAGCTCTTATATTTTAAGTTATATTTTATGTATATATTGTCATGATGTTTGATAGTAGTTTCAGATATCTAGGATTTATAATGGAGGTTCTACATTTCAGAAAATCATAAAAATTCTCAAACTCGACCAACTTTCAATAATTAACATGCTTCCATCAGTGTTCTTTTCCATAGCTTTTCTTGACTTTTCCAAGATAAATTTGATACTAAAACAAGGATTTTCCAAGAATTTTCATTTTCACATCATTTCCTGGATTGGAATCAAGAATCTTCACAACTTTCCATGCTTTCACAATTTTCTCAGTTGTAGGCGCAACCTCTAGCTTTCCATAGCTTAAGGTGAAGATATTGAGGACTTTCCATGATGCATCCATGGTTAGTCACCTAGGCTTCTTCAAGACATACAAGCTAATCCCAGAGAGGTTCACTTGGAAATAACTTTAAATGAAGTCCTTAAGTATGACAACGAGTGTCCCACTTGCCAGTAGAATAAGCATGAGCACACTTATTCAACTAGTCTACTTCAACCCCTACCCATTTTGAATCAGAAATGGAAATTGATCTCTATGGAATTTATTATAAGGCTACCTTAGGTACTGAGTAAAGATTGCATTTATGTGATGGTTAATATGTTGCCTAAATTTTCTCACTTCTTTATCATTTCAGCCACTTATACAACAACACAAATAGTAGATTGGATTTTTGGAGAGATCTTCAAGTTGCATGGGTTTCCTAAAACTATAGTTAGTGATAAAGATAGCAAGTTCTTGAGCACCTTTTGGTATAAGCTCTTCAAGTTGAGTAGGATTGAGCTCACCCCTAGCACTAGCTACCACCAACAAAGAGATGGCTAGACAAAGATAGTGAACAAATGGTGGAAAGGTATCTTATAAATTATGTTTCTAAACAACAAAGAGCTAGGATTAGATGGTTTCTCATTGGTGAGTATCGCTATATTAATACCTATCACATGTCCATTAGGATATCACCACTTATGGCCTTGTATGGTTATGAGGCTCCTCATTTCATGGATTTTCTTTCGGGAGATAGCAAAGTGCCTAAGGCAAAGGATTTGCTAAAGGTTAGCTAGGGCATAATGAAAGCCTTGAGAGAACTTGCAGCAAGTGCAAAAACATCAAAAGTTGCATGCTAATTAGTATAGAGTTGACCGCATTTTCAAGGTGGAGGACATGGTATATTTACAATTATAATCTTACAAACAATCCTTCCTTAAAAGGAGTTAAGAAGAGGAGTTCAAGCCTCGACTCTATGGATGTTTCAAAGTTATTCAAAGGGTTGGAGAGGTTTCCTATGAGCTTGATTTACTAGCTACCAAAAGAGTGTACAATGTGCTTCATGTATCTAGGCTCAAGAAGATACTCAGGCACAATAGTATTCTCTCATCTGAGTTATCACCATTGGATGAGGAAATGAGAAAGCTCTACAAGATCTATAGTTGAGATTTCTGGAGAACAAGCAATTTTGATAAGGGCAGAATATAATGTCCCCTTCCTAAGATAGTTTAGCATGGTGAAGTCATTAGCCTCTTCGATTGATTCCCATGGGCTAATGATTAGAGTTAGGGAATCGAATATCAAGTGAAATTTCAAATTCTAGTAGTTGAATGAGCATAACACTTTTTACTAGAGACTTTTCAAGTTAATTCGCCCATACTATTTTTAGTAAGTCATTTATGGGTATCGACAAAGTGTAATGTCCCTTGTCGGGACCTTACTTACATTTCTCCATTGAGATATTGTAGACTAATTTCATGTATTCTTCATATCTCTTTTTAAATCAAAAGATGATACTTTTATATCACTATTCCAAACTGGTGTGTCATTTGGAGGAGAATGAGATTATGACTTTTGGTTTATTAATTATTTATATTCTTGATTTATAAAATATTTATGTTTTATTAATAATAGGTTATTTATTTAATTATTATTTATCTTCAATATTTTACATGGTATTAAACAACCAATTAATATATAACTTTTGATATACAAATAATATTGGTTTTATAATGTCCCTTCTTATTCTACTTTCATAATTTCTTGCAAAACCGATGTTAGCACAAATCAATACACAATATTTATGTGACTCATACTCTACCCTAAGTTAGTAAAGGGGGGGGATTTGATTCTTAAGGCTGCCTCTAGGTTGGGCTTCACAGGATTCTAATTCTTGGCTTGAGAGATATAAGATCCACTCTAAGCAACTGGGCTATCGACACGTCATCCCATAGAGCACTGCCCATAAGAATCTCTTTGAAGCAATAAATGCATTCCAAGCCTACGCATATGCATATGACAGACAATCAGTATATATACTGCCTACGTGAGATTATAACAATCTCAAGACTAGGGAAACTATAACAATTTTCTCTAGCCCCCTCCAGATAAAGGGATCCATCTCTAATGAATATAAGATTCATTTTATATGAAATCCATATCATCATTTATGGTGAGATTATAACAATCTTGAGACTAGGGAAACTATACAAATTTCCTCTAGTCCCCTCCAGACATGGGATCCATCTCTTAATGAATATAAAATTCACTCTCTCTATGGTATCCATATCATCAATTTTAGGGAACATATAAATGTATAAATGTTGATTATCAAATCATAGTTTAGACTTTATCAATAAAGGAAATCTAAAACTATTAAAGAATTTGCATAAAATATGTGTCTATCTTGATTATATATATATATATATATATATATATATATATATATATATATATATATATATATATATATATATATATATATATATATATATATATATATATATATATATATGAACATTTTTCATTTATATTGAAATTAATATATTTAGATTTTATTTATTTATGTATGTGGACATTTATATTTTTCCTTTATATATAAATTTATATATAAAGGAAAAATATAAATGTCCACATACATAAATAAATAAAATCTAAATATATTAATTTCTATATAAATGAAAAATGTCCTCATATATATATATATATATATATATATATATATATATATATATATATATATATATATATATATATATATATATATATATATATATATATATATGTATATATATATATATATATATATGTATATATATATATATATATATATATATATGTATATATATATATATATATATATATATACATATATATATATACATATATATATATTATATATATATATATATATATATATATATATATATATATATATATATATATATATATATATATATATATGTATATATATATATGTATATATATATATATAAATGAAAAATGTAGGGAAAAATATTGTGATCAAGAGGAAACCAGGAAAAATTGGGAAGGAGCTCTGCTAATTTAGCGAATTTATCTGTGAAGGCTCTGCTTTACGATGGTGACTTCAGGCAGGACTGAACGGAGCGGTGGGAGTTAGTTGGAAGTCCCCAATCGCAATGGTGGTCGAGGTGTAGTCCTCTCCAACCTCTATTTTAATTGAGGTAGATATGCTTGGTTCTCATTCTCCCTCTCTCTACCGCTCAACAAAGACCATACCCCCTAACACCTCTCCCACCTTGTCGAAGGATGACGACATTAATGGTGACTCTATTAATACCCCTAACCCTACCTGTAAACCCAAAAAAATTTCTAAAGAAATTGCTAACACTACTGGTGTTGTGGATGCAAAAGCCAAGTTTAACCTTGTAGGTGCCCATGATGTTGTCGTTCCTAGTAAGTGCTCTACGGTTTCTTCGGCTCCTTTCTCCATCGCTCCTAATCCTGAAATGCTTGCTGAGATTATTAAGGAGAAGACTAGGTTAAAGAACACTACGATTTTCTTTTCTACTATTGAACTTGATAAGTGTCCTCCTTGGAAATTTCTTGATGACTAGTTTCATAATTTTAGGAATCTCAAAATGGGCTTTCACATTTCCTTTTGCCGGCAAATCCAAAAGGGATTATTTGTGATTTTCTTTGTTAATCCTGAATCTCAAGTTGAAGTCCTTAAAAAGCAGTATTGGACCATAGGATCCACTTCTTTCTGTGCTTTGGCTTGATCTCCTAAGGCTATGCATGAAGAGGTTCTTGCCCTTTCGGCCCCTAGATGGATACTGGTTAAAAATGTCCCCCCCTTTTTATGGAAATTCTTACCTTAGTTGCTTGAACCGTTGGGCAAAACCATCCAAATGGATGACATTGTTAGGCTGGTGCTGCATATGGATGCCAAAGTCCTAATCTCTCTGCAACCAGGGAAGGAAATCCTTGTTAATATCTATGTTAACATCATGGAAGAAATTTTTGTGTGCCTTATTGAAATTTTGGGAGGTCTAAATGCTTGTTTCTTATGTCAGAAAAAGGACCACCTTAGAAAGGATTGCTCCATTATTAAAAAGAACTAGAATCCTATTAAAAACCCTCAACCCGCTAATTTGACCAACCCTAATCTAGCTCCTTCCATTAACAAAAACACACAAGAGGAAGCTGCCTCTAAATCTCTTCCTACTCTTGATTCGACCTCTCTTGCTCCCCCTACCGCTCAAACTCTTTCCCTTTTTTGGACATGGCTATTGATGTGGCAAACACGAATGATGGATTCTAGACTATTAACAAGAAAAGAAGGTGGAAGGGTAATATTATTGACCACCATAGAACTTTGAATCCTGCTTGCTCAAAAAATCCCCTTCCCCAAAATCCTCTTGTTATCCCTCCTATGGTTGAACTTATCAGTGATAACCCTCCTTGCTCCCCTTCTGTGTGTTCTAACAATTCCATCTTGAATATCTCTTTAGGAGCATCTCAGAAGTTCCTACAAAAAGTTTTTAAAGAACTAAGTGATGATTGTTCTTTAGAAATCATCCCTCATATTAACAACCCCCCCGGTATGCCCTCTATGGAAGAGGATTCCCAATCCAAAAATGAAGATGATCCCAAAACTGATACCCTTGCTTCGAAATGCAAGGGAAGGCCTCTAGGATCTAAGAATAAAGCCTCTGGTAAGAAAAATGGGGATAGTTCTATTAAGTATTTACACTTAGCTGATGAAGCTGGTGTTGCGTGCCCTACTCCCTCTAATGTTTCCTCATGAATTGTATATATTGGAATGTGAGGGGTCTTGAATCCCCGGATAGGAAATTTGTTATTAAGCATTTTCTTAGTTCTTTTAGCTCTATGGATTGTCTCATGTTGCAAGAAGTTAAAGCCATTAGTTTCATGCTTGAAACCAACCTTAATTTTATCTAGAATGATGCAATCAAATTTTGCACTAAGCATAATAGAGGTAGAGGTGGAATTGCTCTTCTCATCAGCCCCAAATGGGGGAATTATATAACTGCCAATGGCACCTCACCCTGCCAGAGAGCTGTTTGGATTACTATTAATCATAATAATAACATTTTTGGCATTTGCTCTATTTATGCCCCCAATGACTCTAAGGAGAGGGCTAATCTTTGGAAATGGATGACTACCCTCCCTAATATCCCCTGGCTGATTAGAGGAGATTTTAATATGGTTGAGTCCTGGTAAGACAAATTTGGAGGTAATCCCTTTGTGTGGAAAGATAATGAAAAGGTTCACTGGAACAAGTTAATTAATACTAAGACTCTGTTTGACCCTTTAGCAAGCAATAAGGCCTCTAACCCTAAGATATGGCACACATGGTGCAACTTCCAGCAGGGCCCCTCCCAGATCTACTCCAGACTTGACCATTTTTATGGTAACAAGAATGTCTTCTCCTTCCTCCTTGACAACCAGAATAGCATTTTCCTTGTTACGACCACTACCCTCTCTAATCACCATCCCATTTCTACCCATGTCAGCCTCAATTTCACCCATGTTCACCCTAGAACAACTGATCCCAAATTCATATTGAATACCAGTCTCCTTCTTGATGAATATATCCTTGCTACGTTACAAATTATTCACAATATCAATAAATTTAATTTCCCTAACTACTCCAAGATTGACAGATGGAAGGTTAATCTCCCAACTTGGCAATGTCTCCTCAAGACCATTGGTCAAAAGAATGCTAAGGATTTTAGGTTCATTGAAAAATGTCTTTCCTCTGATCTCCAAGAGGTTGAGAGTAATGTTTAGAATGAGTCCACTAATATTAACCTTGTCTCCCAGGTGATCTCTGCTAAGGATGCCCTGAGGAAACATCAACAATTTAGAATTCGTGGTGCTAAGATAAGATCTTGTGCTCATTGGATCAAGAACGGGGACCGTGGTTCCAAGTTCTTCTTTAACCTTCTTAAGAAAAAGCACTCAAAGGAGTCTATTGATAGACTCCTAATTGACAACCATGATATCTCAGATCCTGTTATCATTAATCAAGCCTTTGCCAATTACTACAGGAGTCTCTTCACCTCTAAGGACTCTAATGAGGTTGTTGATCTTAGGAATAAGTGCAAACTTCTTATCCCCAATAAATTGGATAATGATGATATTACTATCTTATATAAGGATATCTCTTTGGATGAGGTGGAAAAAGCTATCAATTCTCTCAATAATGATAAGGCCCCCAGCCCTGATGGGCTCCTTGTTGAATTTTATAAGGCCAACATCAGTTGGATCTATAAGGATTTACAAGACATCTATTTGGAAGCTATGGCTAATGGTTCCCCTAGCCTCGAGATTAACAGTGGCATCATTAAACTTCTTCCCAAGGATGGGGACAAAGCTCTTATAAAAAATTGGAGACCTATCACCCTCCTCAATGTTTCCTATAAGATTTTGGCCAAGATCCTAGCCCTTAGACTTGTTCATATCCTTCCTAAGTTTGTTTGTGCTACCTAGACTGGTTTTATCAAAGGTAGATATATTTTGGAAAACTTAATTACTAGCTGGGAAGTCGTGGATTGGGTGAAGTGCTCTCACCAGAACTCTGCGATGTTGCTCCTGGACTTTGAAAAAGTCTATGATAGGGTTGAGTGGAATTTTATCCTCATGATGCTTGGAGCCTTTGGTTTCCTGGCCTTCTTCTGTAGCTCTATTCGGGTTCTTCTTAATGATGCCTCTACCTAGGTGGAGGTTAATGGTTCCCTCTCCAATCCCTTTCCCCTTGGTTGATCTATCAGACAAGGATGTCCCTTAGCCCCTAATATGTTTTTCATAGCTTTAGAAGCCCTTTACTATATCCTCAGGGACAATACACTTTCCCTTGATTTTAGAGGCCTTTATCTTCCTAACAATGATGAGCTTATTAACTGTCAATTTTTTGATGATACTGCCTTATTTTTCAAGCTTAGTAACAATAACTTTGAAGCCTTGCAAACCAAGCTTAATATGTTCTATTCTATCTCTGGTGCTCGTATTTCCCAATTCAAATCCATTTGCCTGGGGTGGGAAGAACAACCTCCTATTTGGTTCAATCAGTATAACTTCCAATGGGGTGGATCTTAAAAAATTGTTAAGTATTTAGGTATCCCCTTCTCTGTTGAGCCTTCCCTCAAAGACATGTGGTCTTGGATTAAGGAAAAAATTAACAAGAAGCTGAATAAGTGGCATAATAGATCTTTATCTCTTGCTGGTAGAATCCAAGTCTATCAAAAGTTGTTGTCTTCATATAGCATATATTACTCCTTTGCTTGGATGTTCAATAATTACTAAATTTTGGAAATTCAAAAGGCCATTAGGAGCTTTCTCTAGTCTGATGGTAAAGGCAATAGAAAAATGCATGCAGTCAAATGGGATTGGTGTCATACTGACAGACTCCTTGGGGGGCTAGGGCTTAAAGACCTTAAAAATCAAGGTATTGCTTTATCCGCCAAATGGATCTTTCATTCTATGGATGGAAACAATCCATGGAAAGTGTTGGTTAGGCATAATATTGAAAGAGGTTTTCCTAAAAAAGCTAGAACTTGGACAAATCTCTCATTTTGTGATATAATTGTTGGCAACTTCCCGGTCAATGTCCAAGACTCTGCTATTTTCAGATCCATCTGGAGAGCCTGGGACCATGTCAAGAATTTTGTCACCAACAAGGACTTCCATGATGCTAAGCATCTATATGGTGAAAGGTCCATTTGGTGGAACTTGCACCTGGCTAGTAAACCCCTAGCCCTCTCCCAAGGATGTTTTGCTAGGCTGTCATCTAAATTGGGGATCTCCCAACTTGCTGATCTTTTTGAAAATGATAAACTCATCAATTGGGATGAGCTTAAGAACATATTTAATATTTTGAATTCCCAAAAGAAGACTTATAACATGATTGTCAAGGCTACTAAGGATCTGTCTACTGATTGTCATGTGGACTCTCATAGATACTTAAAATGCAAATGGCCGGATGGGGTCATTATGGCTAATCTCAAAGCCAAGAATATCTATAAAATCATTGATCATAATGAAAATATTATTAATCATATCAATATTGTTTGGTATTCTTCTTTTGATGTTGTGTCTTGGAAGAAGTATTTTGATATTCTCTAGAAAGGTCTTGTTGAGCCTAAAATCAGATGTTTTAAGTGGCTGACTCTACTTGACAGACTCCCTATTAGAAAAGACGGTCACATGACTAATATTTGCAGCCTTTGCAAGCTTCCTGAAACTGGTAGACATATCCTCTTTGATTGCATCTTTGCTAAAGAAATCTGGAACATGTTTGGTATTTTTTACCCTTTAAATGTGAATATTCTGGAAATTGTTACTGGTCATATTGATGGGCTTAAAAAGGATGCTAATTTATTTTGGAATATGTTGTCTTCTAACATCCTTTGGTAGATCTGGAAGTGCAGGAACGAGGAAAGATATCAAAGCAACCCTAGAGTTTTTACTGAGTTTTTTTGAAAACTCACATTTTAAAAAAAATTTCTTCAGGTCCACACCACTATGATGATGGAGGAAGACAAGCTGAAGAGATTCTTGAGGGATGGTCATGCCACCTTTTTTGTCCATGATTTGAAACATGGCTACGAATGGAGGAGGACTTTTGATGATCTCCAAATGTTCGAACAAACCTGCAAAAGACTGAACCAAGAAATCAGACATAACCTTAACTCCAGGAAGGATGAGATCTTCTTGCTTACGTAAATCCAAGAATGAAAGAACATCATCTGGATGGAAGGCCCTCTGGGTTGGACTGCTTGGGTTGATATCCATTATGATATTTTGCACTAGTCTCTTCCTTTCTCTGTAATTATGCATATGCACCTGATACTTTGAGTTCGTGGTGAGGCTGGGCCTCTTTTGTTGATACTCTCGGTTGACTCTGTTGTAACCTTTTTTTGATCTATCTATATATAATATAAAAAAATGTCCCCATATAGAAAAATATAAATGTCCACATACATAAATAAATAAAATCTAAATATATTAATTTCAATATAAATGAAAAATGTCCCCATATATATATATGTGTGTGTGTGTGTGTGGTTGTGTGTACACACACACACACACACACACACACATATATATATACACTTTACCATGCCCTTAAAATAATTTGTATTTATTTTTAAAAATATATTATAATATAAATGCATAGTTTTGGATATAGATTATTTATTAACTATATGTATATTAAATTGAATAATAAAATTTGTTATATGTATTATAATTAGATGTTATATATTTAGATTATATAACTTAAATTATAATTATAATATAAATATTAATAAACTTAACTTTTTTCATTATATATTTTATATTAATTAACTTATGAATTAGTGATAATAATATCTATTATTTATAATAAATAATTATAAGTTATATTTTAAAATAGTAAATAATATGATTTGACATAAGTTATATGAACTATATAAAATATTATTAAAATTGTTCCTTGTTCTTAAATTAATATTCTAGAAATAATTTATTTACTAACCAAATTTTTATTTTTAAACTATAGGTTAACTTTAAATTTATAATTAAATAATTTTCCTAATTAAAATAATTATTCTCATTCTTTATATTTATTACTTTTATTACCATATTATATTATCGGCAAGTAGTGGCCACTACGTGGCACTTGTTTTTGATGTATCTGTGAACTCTGCTGGCTGAGGCTTGGCATCGCCTGCTCAACTCTTGTAACTTCTCTTTTTGTTATTGATCCCTCTATAGTTAATTCAAAAAAAAAGTCATGTCTTTAGATTATATTAAGTTATTTTATTTATTTATATTTACTATATGAATAATATACTATAAATATAAATAGATTATAATTATAGTGCATTTACTTATTTATTATATTTAACAATTTATTAATATTATTATATTAATTCATCAATATATTATATTATATTATATTTATATATCATATTTTTATTATTATTATTTTAATAATATTTTATATTAATAATATATTAGTATGCTTATATATTATTTTATTATTTTAATAATAGATTATATTATATCATTTTATTTATTAAATTTTCTTTTATTATTTTATAAATATTAATTTCTATTTCAAAATGGGGACATCACAATCCACCCTTCTCAAAATTATTTGTCCTCAAGCAATTCAAACCTTTGGTGTGAGTGGTGTCTTTCTATGTCGATATCCCATCTAATGACCCTGAAATTGATTTGTTGTAGCACTTTCCTTCCCTATTGATAGATGTTTCTCAACTCCAAGAATGTCCTTGATCAAATCTTGACACTCACCAAGAATGTCATTGATCAATCCTCATGGATAATTTAAACCTATCTTCTTAATTATATAAAATCCTTAGGGGAAGTCTACTAGATCAGGTTCCCTAACCCTCTTGAGGATCTCTAGGGTTCTGAATGATATAAGATCAATTCTAGAACCATCCTCGGTTATTTCACCATCTTCTTTGGAGCACATACCCCAAGGCTTCATCTTGGAAGAGATATCCTCTATCCAATGCTTCTCATCTTGGGAGAGATATCCTCTACCCAAGGCTTTTCATCTTGGAAGAGATATCCTCTATCCAAGGCCTTTCATATTGGAAGATATATCATCTATCCAAGGCTTCTCATCTTGGGAGAGATATCCTCTACCCAAGGATTTTCATCTTGGAACAGATGTCCTCTATCCAAGGCCTTTCATCTTGGAAGAGATATACTCCATCCAAGGCTTCTCATCTTGGTAGAGATATCCTCTACCTAAGGTTGTTCACATATGCATAAGTTGACTCATCAAAATATTCTGGCATTATGGTGATTATATCAATCTCAGTCAAGTCATTCTTATGCAGATTATATCAATCTCTCATACTATGGAGAGTATCTCAATCTCAATCACCACCAAGCATAGCTTGGATATCATCTTTTATGAAGATAGAATTCATATTTCCAAACTACTATCCATATTGTAAATCAATACCAAATTGTATGGTTGTGTAATTATAATTGTACCTTATTACTTTTACCCTACATGATGGCAAGAACTTGGCTCTGATACCACTATAATGACCCCTGTCAGGACCTTACTTATATTTCTCCATTGAGATATTACAAACTAATTTCATGTATTCTTCATATCTCTTTTTAAATCAAAACATGATACTTTTATATCACTATTCCAAACTGGTGTGTCATTCAGAGGAGAAAGGGGTTATGACTTTTGGTTTATTAATTATTTATATTCTTGATTTATATAACATATTTATATTTTATTAATAATAGGTTATTTATTTAATTATTATTTATCTTCAATATTTAATATGGTATTAAACAACCAATTAATATATAACTTTTGATATATGAATAATATTGGTTTTGTAATGTCCCTTCTTATTCTACTTTCATAATTTCCTACAAAACCGATGTTAGCACAAAACAATACTCAATATTTACATGACTCATACTCTACTATAAGTTAGTAAAGGGGGGGATTTGATTCTTAAGGCTGCCTCTAGGTTGGGCTTCATAGAATTCCCGATTATCAGCTTGAGAGATATAAGATCCACTCTAAGAAATTGGGCTATCGACATGTCATCCCATAGAACACTACCCATAAGAATCTCTTGGAAGCCATAAATGCATTCCAAGCCTATGCATATGCATATGAATAGAAATCAATATATATACTACCTACGTGAGATTATAACAATCTCGAGACTAGGAAAACTATAACAATTTCCTCTAGCCCCTCCAGATATGGGGATCCATCTCTAATGAATATAAGATTCATTTTATATGGAATCCATATCATCATTTATGGTGAGATTATAACAATCTTGAGACTAGGGAAACTATAAAAATTTCCTCTAGTCCCCTCTAGACATGGGATCCAACTCTTAATAAATATAAAATTTATTCTCTCTATGGTATCCATATCATCAATTTTAGGAAACATATAAATGTATAAATGTTGATTATCAAATCATAGTTTAGACTTTGTCAATAAAATACATCTATTTAACTATTAAAGAATTTGCATAAAATACATGTGTATCTTGATTATTGATGAAGTACAACTAATTGAATACCTGAATGACTTGAAGATCAGTGATTAGAGATCACTAAGTACTGAAATGATATGTAAGATAATTAAATCAGTCATTATGTTGTCATTGATGTCAACTAGTTTGACAATACTTATCATGTTAGTTACAAATATCTAAACATTTGTAAAGAGGAGAGAAAAGATGAAGGACTGAGATATCTACATAGATGAAGATGGATATAACAGATGAGTATAAGGAATACTTTGGGTAACTTATTGATGAGTCTATGACTTCATGTTGTTGACTTGATTATATTGCATTAATCTATTATGGAGAAGGAAGAAAAATGTACAAGGCAATGTGGTCAATAAATGAAGCACTTCAGTATACATCGAGACAGTGTTATGTATATTGAGCGACAATATTAACCGAGCTTGTGTTCGCTGATGCATTTCTTTGTTAACCGACTATGGATGAAAGTATTAAATGCTTAAGTTTAGCCGACAGAAATTGATGAGCTGGAAATTGTTATGATTTCAAGATTGAGGATAAAGTTTGTTATAAGATCCACAACTGACAAAATTTGGAGATCTAAAGGATGGAATTGAAACATGTTACTGACACAACCACCGAGGAAGGTTTACGAGGCAAAATCTTTGAAGGAGATTAAGTGGAAAAATATGATGGTTGATATGAAAATGGTTTATCTATCTATATAAGAGATATGAGTTTCTTTATTGAAGCATGTTGGAAGAAAGAAGACTACAAAGATTTCGCATGAATACAGTTTCCTGCATGCCTGATCAAACTGGTTGAAGGAGAACCAAATTGCAGAACAGTACCGAGTGTCAAAGAGCTATTACCGAGTGAAAGTAAGTTAAGGAAGTGAATTGATATATTGATCAGAGGATTTTTATGGGCTTAGAATATATCTGAACATCTACAAGATAAGTTGTATTTTAATCAGATCAACTACTATTTTAGTTTAACCATTGATACAAAAAAATCTCTTAACTGAGTGGACTTAATCGTCTTATGTTATGCCCCATGTCATTCAATGAATGTACATTGTTATCTTATCAACCCCATAGTGAATGTTGGTTGAACAATAACTGTTAGTCTTAAATCATCTAACAAGGTCACACCTAACAGTGTGTTTGTAACCTTTAACAAGGTTGGCTCTTCACCGAGCTCACTTCATAAGAGTGAAAATCATTTTGGGTTACCAGTCCTAGGTGGTTTTTCCCTTAACAGGGTTTCCACATTAAATCATTGTGTTATGTGTTTTTGTGATAATTTTTTTATTGTCATACTTTACATACTGCATATTTGATTTGATCGGTAGTTACTGTGAGTTAATTAACTGGTAATCGGTAAAGGCACAAACAGTTTAAGAGTTTTTGTTACCAAGTTGCAAAATTTGTTGAAATTGTTTTTAAAGTTACATCTTGAGATTTAGGACTATAGGATAACTAATCAAACTGATTCACCCCTCTCAATTATTCTAACAATTAGTATCAGAGCATTGGTTGCTTGGAATAGAGTTTTAAGGACTTCAACAGAAAGATCACAAGATGTATAAGAGGGAGGTGCCAAAGCTGAACAAGGACAATTTTACCATATGGCAAAGTTGAATAAAACTTCATATATCTGGAATCAGAGATTTTGCCTTACATCTACTTGAAAATGGCTACTTACAACAGATGACTGGACCATTAACTCTTGATCAACTAAAAGATCGACATGAACACAACATTACTATGATAGAGATTGTTGCCGCTCTATCCGATGTTGAATTCGAGGATGTCAAAGATTGTACTACTACAAAGGAGATGTGGGATAAACTTGCTTGAGTCTATGGAGGTGATGTTAATGTCAAGAGAGCCAGAGTTGAAAGCCTAAGAGGTAGGTTTGATGATATGAAAATGAAGGAAGGAGAAAACATAGTATAGTATACAAACTGAATACAACAGGTAGTCAATGCTATCAGAGGATCTGGTGGTGTCATTGATGAAGATACAATGGTAAGTAAAATTCTAAGAACCTTGCTGCCTGCTTATGCAATTAGAATATCTACAATACATGAAATGAGGTCTGCACCTAGCAATAATCTCACTCTTGATAGTCTGATTAGTGAGCTAACAAATTTTGAGTTAAACAATTTTGATAATAGTGTTGTACCATCTATTGAGTCTACTTTCATGTCTTCTCTGAAGATCAGTAAGTCTAGCAGTAGACATAATATAAAGAATGACAATGATAGCAATACTGATGATGAGCTTGATGAGCTTGAAGCTCTTATGGCCCAGAGATTACGTAAAGGGAAAGGTAGATATAAGGGTAAATTACCTTTAGCATGTTTTAACTATAAAGAAGTTGGCCATATTGCTGCTAGATGCCCGAATAGGAAAGGTGAAGATAAAATCAAAGATCAATCTGGTGAAGGAAGATATGGAAGGAGAAACAACAAAAGCTATCGACACTACAATAGAGACAACCAAGATCACAGAGATAAGGGAAAAAAGGTATGTTACATTGTTGTAGAGAATGATACTAATACCGACACAGATGATAATGTTGAAGTAGTATTTGTTGCGATGAAGGATGATTCTGAGGAAGAAGAAAGGTATGTAGAGACAACACTCATTTCTAAAGTTAGTAAAAATGATACTTGGATCATAGATAGGGGCTATACACATCACATGACTGGTGATAAAGAAAATTTTAATCATCTTGAGCATTATAATGGAGGATCAGTAAGAATGGGTAATGATACACCATGTATGGTTAGAGGAAAAGGATCTTTATTGATAAATGATAAAATCAAATGTGATAATGCTTATTGGGTAAATGGACTCAATTACAATTTGCTAAGTGTGGTACAACTTAACAACTTAGGTCACCGAGTAGCTTTTGAAAGCAAGAAGGTAAAGATATTTGATGAAAGTGGAAAGCTAGTCGGAACATGAGGACAATCTAAAGGTAACTTATTTTATCTTGACAATGCTGAGACTTCTTATTTACTAATGAAAAATGAGGATGCATGGTTATGGCATAAAAGGTTATGTCATGTAAATTTTGATAACATGATTAAGATCAGTAGAAAGAAAAAGGTTAGAGGTCTACCTAGCCTAACAAAGCCTGATCATGTTATGTGTCATAAATGTCAAAAGGGGAAAATGAAAAAATCCAGTTTTAAGAGTAAAGACTATTCAACAAAAAGAATCTTGGAGTTAGTTCAAACTGACCTATGTGGTCCCATGAGAACTCAGAGATACTATGGAGATAGATATTTTATTCTATTTGTTGATGATTACACTAGATTGATGACTATCATGTCTTTAAAAGAGAAATATGAGGCATTTAAAATGTTTAAATGGTACAAAGCAAAAGTATAAAAAGAAACCGAGAAAGAACTAAAATTCTCGAGGTCTAATAGAGGTGGTGAGTTTATTTTTGATGAATTCACTAAATATTGTAATGAGCATGGCATAAAAAGATAGGTTTTTGCTCCTAGAACACCACAACAGAATGGGATTGCTAAAAGGAGAAACATACCAATTGTTGATTGTGCAAGGACACTAATGTTAGAAAAGAATGTTGTACAAGTATATTGGAGAGAGGTAGTTAGCACAACTGTATATGTTCTGAACCGAGTACAATTGAAGAAGGACACAAACAAAACACCCTACGAGTTATGGTTTGGTTACACACCGAGTGTAAGTTACTTTAGCATTTTTGGTAGAAAATGTTTTATTATGAAAGATGATAGGAATGGGAAATTTGACTCTAAAGGGGATGAGAGTCCAATATTTCTTGGATATTCTACTAAAAGCAAAGCTTACAAGTGTCTGAATAAGGTCACTAATAAAATGATTGAAAGTGCTAATGTCAGAGTTGATAAATTTGATTATAAAAATGTGGAAGAAAGAAATAAGGAGCTGAAAGACTATGGTAGATTCACTTATGTTGAGCATCTAGAGTACCTACCGAAGCCACAAGCTGAGTTGACTGAGCATCAGGAAAATAACACTGAGGAACAACAAAGGGAAACCGAGGAACATGAAGAAGCTATCGAGCAAGGAATTGAACCTGAACAGAATGAAGAACAAAGGAGAAATCAAGTGTTGGCAAGATTTTTCAGAAGACATCATCCTGAGAACCAAATCATTGGAGACAAGCAAGATGGCATGCTGACAAGAAGTAAGTTAAGACATAATACATGCTTAGTTTGTGAGTTTGAATTGAAGAATGTTAAGGTTGCACTTGAGAATGATGATTGGATAAATGCAATGAATGAAGAAATAGAACAAATAGATAAAAAAAAGACATGGACTTTAGTACCTAGACCAAAAGATAAGAATGTTATCGGTACTAAATGGATTTTCAAAAATAAGCTGAATGAGAATGGAGAGGTTACAAGAAATAAAGCTAGACTAGTTTGCAAGGGATATGCACAAGAAGAAGGCATAGATTATGGTGAAACTTTTGCACCTGTTGCTAGATTGGAAGGAGTCTACATGTTACTTGCATATGCTACACATAAGAAATTTAAAGTCTATCAAATGGATGTTAAGTCTTCTTTTCTGAATGGAATACTAGAAGAGGAGGTATAAATAAAACAACCAGAAGGGTTTGTTGATCCAAATCAGAAAGACATGGTATGTAGATTACATAAAGATTTATATGGTTTAAAGCAAGCACCAAGAGCCTAGTATGAATGGTTGCATACTTATCTTTTAAGTATTAGTTTTGTAAGAACTAGTGAAAACAAAAATTTGTATATGAAAGGAGGATCTGATGATACTATTTTGATTGCTAAAATATTTGTGGATGATATAATATTTGGAGGAAAAGATCATATTTGTAAATCATTTGCTGATGAGATGAGAAAAGAATTTGAAATGTCTATGTTTGAAGAGATTAAATTCTTTCTACACTTGTAGGTTATTCAACACAATGATGGAGTTTTCATCACACAATCAAAGTGCATAAAGGAAGTATTAAGAACATTTGGCATGGAAGATGCTAAGCCAGTTGGGACACTAATGGTCATAGGATGCAAAATGACTAAAGATGATGAATCTACAGAGGTAAACCAGATATTGTACCAATCTATGATTGGTAAACTGATGTATGTAGTACACAGTAGACCAGATATTGCACATGTACTGGGGATCATTACTAGATTTTCTGCCAATCCAAAGGATTCACACATGGTTGTAGTAAAAAGAATCTTGAGATACTTGAAGAAAACATAGGAATATGGATTATGGTATCCTAAGGAAGGCAAATTTGAACTAAGGTCTACACTGATGCAGATTGGACTGGAAATATAGATGATAGAAAGAGTACAAATGGAGGAGCATTTTTCTTTGGTGAAAGACTTGTTACTTGGATAAGTAAGAAACAACCTTGTATTTATCAATCTACTACCGAAGTAGAGTATGTTGTTGCTGCTACAAACTATTCAAACATTGCTTATATGAAACAAGTGTTGGAAGGGATGAATGAGGTAATCACTGAGCTGGTGATTATATATTGTGACAACACCAGTGCAATAAATCTTTCTAAGAATCCTGTAATGCACTCAAAGATGAAGCATATTTCTATTAAGTATCACTACTTAAGAAAACAAGTATAGGAGAAGCAAGTCAAACTGAAATTTGTTACATCAAAGGAGCAACTTGCTGATATTTTTACCAAGCCTCTACCGAAGGAAAGTTTTGAATACTTGAGGACTAGACTTGGGGTCCGTCCCCTGTCTACCGGTCACTAATGCGATCTGGAGGTTGCATCAGCCTAATCTTATTAGAAGATCATTCACATTGATGCAACATAGCTCACACTTTGGATTATGTCTAAGGTTGTGAAAGATTTGAGGAACTAGAACAAAGAATTGGCATATCAGTCTATTGAGATACATAGTCTACACCGAACAACAGAGAGTCACTTGGCTATTGCAGAGCTGTATGTTTTATGTTTTTCTTTGGCATTATTTTCAAAGGGAGAGATAAAAAATATGATGAATAGATCAATATCACATCTATCTAAGGGAGAGATAATCTGAGAAAGTTAGGGAGAGTTTTGAAGATTTGTTGCTAAGAACAGAAGGAATTTGAGAGCTGAAAAGATCAAATCCACAAAGGAAAGTCTACAATTGTAATGCTGTCATGTAATGTAGTGATTACACATATTAAAATATCAAGCTAGGGAGAGCTTATCAAGCTACAACTTTTACTTATATAGTTATAGAATACATGTTTGGTATGTGTATGGCATATTTCATATTTCTTGTGTTTCCATCAATGCCAAAGGGAGAGATTGATGAACTATAAGTGATTGAATACCTAAATGACTTGAAGATCAGTGATTAGAAATCATCAAGTACTGAAATGATACGTAAAATAATTAAATCAGTCATTATGTTGTCATTGATGTCAACTAGTTTGACAATACTTATCATATTAGTTACAAATATCTAAACATTTGTAAAGAGGAGACAAAATATGAAGAACTAAGATATCTACATAGAGGAATATGGATATAACAGATGCGGATAAGGAATACTTTGGGTAACTTATTGATGAGTCTATGACTTCATGTTGCTGACTTGATTATGTTGCATTAATCTATTATGGAGAAGGAAGCAAAATGTACAAGGCAATGTGGTTGGTAAATGAAGCACTTCAATATACATCAAGACAATGTTATGTATACCGAGCTACAGTATTAACCGAGCTTGTGTTTGCTGATGCATTTCTTTGTTAACCAACTATGGATGAAAGTATTAAATGCTTAAGTTTAGCCGACAGAAATTGATGAGCTAGAAATTGTTATGATTTCGAGATTGAGGATAAAGTTTGTTATAAGATCCATGACTGAAAAAATTCAAAGAAGATCTAAAGGATGGAATTGAAACATGTTACTGACACAATCATCAAGGAAGCTTTAAGAGGAAAAATCTATGAAGGAGATTAAGTGACAAAATTTGATGGTTGATATGAAAATGGTTTATCTATATATAAGAGATATGAGTTTCTTTATTGAAACATGCCAGAAGAAAGAAGACTGCAGATATTTCACATGAATACAGTTTCATGCATGCCTGATTAGACTAGTTGAAGGAGAACCAAACTGCAGAACAATACCGAGCATCAAAGAGCTATTACCGAGTGAAAGTAAGTTAAGGAAGTGAATTGATATATTGATCAGATGATTTGTATGGGCTTAGAATAGATCTGAACATCTGCAAGATATGTTGTATTGTAATCAGATCAACTATTGTTTCAGTTTAACCATTGATGCAGAAAAATCTCTTAACCGAGTGGACTTAACCATCTTATGTTATGCCCCATGTCATTCGATGAATGTACATTGTTATCCTATCAACCCCACAGTGAATGGTGGTTGAATGATAACTCTTAGTCTTAAATCCTCTAACAAGGTCACACCTAATAATGTGTTTGTAACCTTTAATAGGGTTGGCTCTTCACCGAGCTCACTTCAGAAGAGTGAAAATTATTTTGGGTTACCGGTCCCAGGTGGTTTTTCCATTAACAGGGTTTTCACGTTAAATCATTATGTTATATGTTTTTATGATGATTTCTTTATTGTCATACTTTACATACTGCATATTTGATTTGATCAGTAGTTACTGTGAGTTAATTAACTAGTAATCGGTAAAGGCACAGATAGTTTAAATTTTTTGTTACCGAGCTGTAGAATTTGTTGAAATTTTTTTTAAAGTTACATCTTGAGATTTGGGACTGTAGGATAACTGATCAAACTGATTCACCCCCCCTCTCAGTTATTCTATATATATATGATGACATTTTTCATTTATATAGAAATTAATATATTTAGATTTTATTTATTTATGCATGTAGACATTTATATTTTTCCTTTATATATATATATATATATATATATATATATATATATATATATATATATATATATATATATATATATATATATATATATATATATATATATCATAATTAATAATTTAATATTCTTTTTTCCTTCCTTGAGTTCCTCCTACATTTCCTCCTTTATTTCCTCCTATCTTTTCTCCTTCATTTTCTCCTAGATTTTCTCCTTCCTTTTATCCTATATTATTTTCTCCCAAGTTGTCCATATTATTTCTTTGTGTCTTTTCCTTTTTCTCACTAATTTTTTTTCTTATACTTTTTTTTTTCTTCCAAAAGTCATGTCTTTTAGATTATATTAAGTTATTTTATTTATTTATATTTACTATATGAACAATATATTATAAATAATAATAGATTATAATTATAGTGTGATTACTTATTTATTATTTATTATATTTAACAATTTATTAATATTATTATATTGATTCATCAATATATTATATTATATTATATTTATATATCATATTTTTATTATTATTATTTTAATAATGTTAGTACACTTATATATTATTTTATTATTTTAATAATAGATTATATTATATCATTTTTAAAAAAAAAATTCTTTTATTATTTTATAAAATATGAATTTCTATTTCGAAATGGGGACATCACACAAAGTTAGTTGGCATGCTTGCTATTTTTAGTATTGTCAGTTGGTCCAATTTTTGAAGTTCATCTTGACTTTGATATAGTCCAAGGGATTTAAATTAAATAATAATAATTTATAAGTTAATAAAGATTTAATTTTATATTATTTTTATTCATTATTTAGTGAAGGGATATATAGAGGCCAAAGATTAAATTAAAGGTGATTTTTTTAATGGATGGGCCTTTATTGTTTAATGCTAAATTGAGAGATTAAAAAAGAAGGTGATTATTACTAAATAAAAGCAAAAATGCATTCCAAAAAAAGAGCAAAAAAGAAAAAGAAGTTCTTTAAAAAAAAAAACAATGAAAAAAAAAAACATACTAAAAACATAGCATAAAAGAAAAAAAGTGTTTTTCTAAAAAAGCAGCTAAACAACTATAAAAGGAGGATTGGGGATCTCATTTGAGCATGTTAAGTCTGATTTTTGGCATTGCTTCTATTTGGAAGAAATTGTTTATTCATCTTTGGTTTGTGAGAGCAAAAACTCTTGTAGGCTACATTCTCCATGCTGTTAAGAGATACAATTTGGAGAACAATCTAGTGATCTTATTCAAAGGTCACATTTGGGCATATTGGAGTTACATTTTCAAATTTGTAGAGCTTATTGGATATCAAATTTAAATAGAATAGTTTTGGAGAAGATTGAGATGGGTTAAACTTTTATTTTGTTAGTTGTATCTTCTTCCTTATTGGCCATATCATTTCCATCTAGCCATATCACTTCTCAAGAGTAAACATGAGGAGTTTAGGGAATCCTTTGGGGTTTAAGGAGCTGATATTTGCATTCACCAAAGATCTTAGCTGTCATTTGATACTTCTAGACCCAGTCATATCATTTGGAGTATTATGATGAAGAACCTAGGGTTTCTGGAACTTGTACTTATTGATTGTTATATTTTGCAATCATTTTTTCACTACCAACAAATGGATATTTTGTATATGTGTTTATAATCAAATTTATTCATCTAGTTATCTTCAATTGTATTTTTAGTCTTGGACTGATTTTAGAAGTGCATATAGCAAGCATTTCCTTTATATTTGTTGTCATTGTATTGTATTTGTTGCAATATAAATTAGCTCTTTCTATTCTATCTGTCAAACATTCTTAAACTCAAAAGCAAATGAAAAAATCCAAGGGATATAAGGGTGCATGTTACACAGTTTCACATATTGCTTTTATGGACCCTCTTCATTTTTTGTATCATTTGAAAATAATAGCTTTATGATGGTATTGTCGTATATTGAATAGTATTCTTGGAATTTTTTTTGTATTTTGCATTTGCTCACAAGATTTGGTGTTCAAATTTTAAAAATTCAAAATATTTTTTTTCCTTTGTAACCCTAGGGTACCGATTGTATGCTTTTCATCATGTTCTAGCATTGTGTTTTGGTTCTTCGTTAGCCTTTGTCTATTAAATAAAAAATAGGAAGTTCTATTACATTTCAATACAAATATCATGTTGGGCATATTGTCATACGATGTCAAAGATGAGAGGATTATTGTCATTGATAAAGATCTCACAGAAGACTTTGTGAAGACTTTATTTCGATTTGGAGCAAACATTATAGAATCATTTGAGAAGACATTAGTGCAGAATTTGAGTAGACATTTAAATTTGGTGCTAAGATTGGAAGTATTAATTTAAATTTTAATTGAATAAATATATATTTTAATTCATTCCTAGGGTTGACCCATGTCTTGTATCCCACTTAATATACAAATGAATATTATCATTTTATAGGGCCAACTCCACCAAGGAAGCAAATAATCATCATTTTAAGACCAACCCATGCCTTGTTAGTACCACCTCTATTAAGGGTTTAAAATAATTTAAATAAGTTTTAAATTTGGTAGACCTCTCTTAAAGAAAGTCACCTATCTTTAGGGAGCTTCCCTCTTGGGTGAAGGAGCACACTAGGAAGGTAGAAATAGAGGTTTGATGAAAGTTAGAATGCAAATTTCAATGCAATATTCTTCTCATATAGACAAATTTATGAAGTATATTTCTACATATTAGGGTTTTAGTAGATCAGAGCAATAAACAAAATTATATATAATGCAGAATAAATGGCAAAAAAATGCAAAATAACACATATTTAACATGGTTCACCCAATGTGCACTACATCTGCAAAGAAATAGTCATCGCCTTTCTTTTTAATATCCAACAAAGAGCAAATTGAAATCTAGTGATATTTCATATTCTACAACCACTTATCTATAAAGACTTTTTTTGTGGTTTGAAAAAGTCATTTTACATACAAAAATAACAACCAAATTCTTTATTAAATAATGGGTATTTTTTTTGCTATCCCAGAGCCCCCACAAGAGGTGTTTCCCCTAGACCCCTATTGCAGGCCTCAATCCTAAATCCCCACTAATTTATTTGGGGGAAAACCACGGCTGAGGAGGTCACCAAAATTTAAGACTGGCAACAATATCAATCGCCACATGCCAATAATCCAGATTTATGAGGCATATTTAAACATATTTATGGAGCATATTAAAGCTGTCAAATATCCATATGCAAGTAGTGAGGATGAATACGATTATAGCATGGAGAAAGATAGAAAATATTATCAATACAAAAAGAGCCATACGCATGATAAAAATTAGAATAAGAATTTTCACAAACATAAGAAGAGCCTATATTCCAAAGAGGAAAATAGTTCTACTGAAGAGATTATCTTTGTCTATGATAAATAAGAATTTTCATTCATGGCAATAGAGTCAAAATATGATACTTGTGAAGAATGAAATTCTCTACCCTCGGGATTGATGAAATCCCAAGGAATGAATTGACCCTTGTGCCACCTCATTTCTACTAGTGCTCTAGTAAGCTAGGGTGATCAAGACAACTAGATTGATAGAGGTGTATGTTTTAAAGTTTAAATGATATACTATGTAAAGTGAAAGAATTAAATTTAACTAAGCAAGGCTAGCAAATAAAAATATTTTAGCTATTGGAACAAAAAGAGCTAACTATCAAGATTAATTGCCAAGCTCTACAGGCTCACTAGGTCAGACACCTGTATGAGTCTGAGACAACAACACCAATGCAAGATGTCAATGCGGTGTGCTATCATCCTATACAAAAATGTATAGAGGACTAGATAGAAAACCAAAATAGAAACTAATATAACAAAAAATAACCAATTTAATAACAGTAAGGAAAGATATACGATTATACTATGAAAATAAGAGAGAGAAAAAGAGAAGAAAATGCTCGTAGCGAAAGAGGTTGAAGAATCCTAAGAGATCCTCCTCTAAAGAAACCTACACCTATAGAAGAAGGAAATATGCTGGGGATGTTTGGAGACTTGCCTCAATCAATTCCCTGCTTTGGTGTTTCCACCTCCATAGTATCCAAATAGATAGATAGTTGGCACGATAGATAATAGGAAAGATGTTAGACAAATAATAGTAAATAAAGATAACAAAAAATGATCAAGATAATTTGATATGTTGAAAATAATGAAGTGAGGTGAGACAAGGGACTCCCCTTCAAATCTAAGAAGGTTGAAGGAAAGGTGATGAAGCCGGTGTGTTGTGAAGACCCAAACACTTCAAAATAGTTGTCTCAAGATATAAACACGAGCTTGAGGAAGTGTGGAAATATTGTAGAAGAGAGCCAAAGTGCTAAGAGAGATTGTAAAGATGCCAAGAGAGAGATAAATGGAGTTTTAAGATGGTAAGATGATTCTCGATGTTGGTGAGCAATTGTAAGAAATGTTACACAATAGGGGTGGAAGTTATAATATCTCAATGGCTCACTGCACATTTGCGAATTCTCCAAGATGAGTGTGTGTCACATAGACATCTCCATAGTGTGCATGTGTCCTATGTCGACCAGGCTGTGTGGTCAAGAATCTAGGCAAAAAAAGGACAAGGGAGGTGGAGGCTCATGGAGGCTTAATTGGAATTTTGTTTATTGGTTAAGGTAGGAGCATCATATAATGGTAAACTACATAGGGTGTAATCTTGCGACTCTACAATACCTCAGAAAGTGAAGAAAAAAAAGAGATGGAATTTGAAGAGGAAGAGTTTGACAAAATGGATGTGAAAAATGATTTGGAAGGAGAACTCATAAGTTCTATAGTGAAATAAAAAAGCTCAAGAAAAAGAGCATTAAACTAAAATTGCAAATCCAACAATTTGAAATAGAAGATGAATACTTCAAAGAAGATTATTAATGTTATGTATGTGGAGCCTAATCAGACTTATCCATAGGGTCAAGGGGTAGAGCTCCTTGCAGGGTCTTGGGGCAGCGCCCCAAGCGGGGTCAAGGGGCAGAGCCCCTAATGGGGTCAAGGGGTAGTGCCCCTGATGGGGTCAAGGGGCTAAGAATGACTTAATAATATTGTAAAGTGTTGGCCATCTATTTTCTATTAGTCAGAGTATTTTTTCCCTAATTTTTTTTATGTCAAAAATACTTGTAAAAAGGGCTTAGGGTTTGAGATTGAATGTATGAGGGATTATTGTAGCTTCCTGCAGTGGTATTGAGTTGCAGGTTTCAAATTTTAATTGCTGGATAATAATAAAGATATTGGACTCGCTGTTGGTGGACGTAGCCCAGGGATTGCGTGAACCACGTTAAATTTAGTGTTATTGTGTTCTCTCTTATTTGTTAATATTTGCATTTTTTGCTTATTATCCTAACAAGTGGTATTAGAGTGAGGCTATTTCATTCATTCTTTCATCTATTCTCTCAAGCAGGTCTCATGAGTTAGTGGGAGAGTCTCTTGGTTAAGTGGGAGAAATGGCAGACGAGGGTAGGCTGAAGGTTGATAAGTTTAATGGGTAGAACTTCCAGTTATAGAAGATGCAAATGGAGGACTATCTCTATCAGAAGGATCTATGGTGGCCATTAGAGGGAATAGCCAAGAAAGAGGCAGCAATGTCTCAGGAAGATTGGGATATTTTGGATAGGAAGGCACTAGGGAGTGTTCATTTATGATTGGCACAATCGGTGGCATTCAATATTACTAGAGCAACAAAAGCTAAAGATCTGATGGACACCCTAGTGAAGTTGTATGAAAAGCCTTCAGCTTCAAACAAGGTATTTCTTATGAAGCATTTATTTAATATGAAAATGGTAGAAGGTGGATTAGTCGCTGATCATTTGAATGAGTTTAATATAGTTACAAGTCAGTTAACCTCAATTAAAATTACTTTCGATGACGAGGTTAGGGCTCTCTTGATTTTGTGTTCTTTGCCAGAAAGATGGAATGGCTTGGTAATGGCTATTAGTAATTCTATTTCTGGTTCAAATACCCTAAATTTTGATGATGTTGTTGGTGTTATATTGAGTGAGGAAATTCATAGGAAAAGCTCAGGGGCATCCACATTGGGTAGTGTTTTGAACATAGAAAGCAGAGGCAGAACAAGAGATAGAGGAAACAACTTTGGAAATCATGGGAAATCAAAGGGAAAGAGGTCTGAATCCAAAGGGCCAAATGATTGCTGGTACTGTGGAAAACTAGGTCATAAGAAGAAAGATTATTGGTCTCGGAAGAAAGATCAAGGAGACAAAAATGATGGAAACAAGGAGGCAAATGTGGTAAGTAACAAATCTGAAGAGGATGCTTTGCTTTTGTCTTTAGAAAATGTTGATGATTCATGGGTGTTAGATTCGGGGGCTTCATTTCATGCTACACCCCATAGAAGTTATTTTGTTAATTATGTCCAAGGGGATTTTGGGCTAGTTTATTTGGGCTTGATAATGAACCTTGTCAAATTGTTGGAAAAGAGAAAATCAAGATTAAGTTGCACAATGGGAATCATTGGCTATTACAAGAGGTAAGACATGTTCCAAGGCTGAGTAGAAATTTAATTTCAGTAGGGTAACTCGCTGATGAGGGTTGCATAGTTACTTTTAATGATAAAAATTGGAAGGTTTCAAAAGGTTCCTTAGTAGTAGCAAAAGGTGTGAAAGTAGGCACCTTATATCTTTGTACAAGTCATACTGTTCCCTCTACTTTAATTATTTCAGAGAAAAATGAATGTTCAGGAATAGTTGCTGCAGTTGAGTAGGTAGAACAAGAGACAGTAGCTAGAGATTCTGAAACAGCGCTGTGGCACAATAGACTCGGGCACATGAGTGAGAAAGGTATGAAATTACTTCATTCAAAGAAAGCTCTACTAGGTCTGAAATGTGTTAATATGGATTTCTGTGAAAGTTGTGTGTATGGAAAGCAAAAGAGAGTTAGTTTTGTAAAGAGTGGGAAGGAAAAGAAAGATGAAAAATTAGAGCTTGTGCATATAGATGTATGGGGTCTAGCTCAGGTATCTTCCCTTGGTGGCTCTTAGTATTATGTTACATTCATTGATGATGCAACTAGGAAAGTATGGATATATTTCATTAGATAGAAATCTGATGTATTTGAAACTTTTAAGAAATGGAAAAGCTGGGTTGAAAATGAGACTGGAAAAAGATTAAAATGTCTCAGATCTGATAATGGTGGTGAGTATTGCAGCAAAGAATTTGAAGATTATTGTGCCTCTACTGGTATTCATAGACATAAAACTGTACCAAGGACCCACAAGAAAATGGAGTGGTTGAACGCATGAATAGGACAATAATGGAGCGTGCAAGGAGTATGAGGTTGCATGCTAGGCTGCCCAAAAATATGTGGGTAGAGGCTGTGAACACTACTGTTTATTTAATCAATAGAGGCCCCTCCACTCCTTTGGACTATGGTATTCCAGAGGAAGCATGGAGTGGTAAGAAGGTGAGTTATTCTTTTCTCAAAACCTTTGGTTGTGAAGCTTTTGCACTTATAGATTGTGAAAATAGAACTGAGCTGGAAGCTAAGTCAAAGAAATGTGTATTTGTTGGATATGGTATTGACGAATTTGGTTATAGGCTTTGGGATTTTGAAAATCATAAAATTGTAAGAAGCAGGGATGTCATATTTAATGAGAAAGTATTGTACAAAGATCTGTTGTAGTAGCATGAGAAGAAAGAAAATGATTATGTAGTGCTGGATGATATTCCAAATGATAATGTTCCAGTAGTTCCTTATGCTCCGCAACAACAATAACAAAAAATACCACACACCCTAGTGAATGTTAGACGGTTAACAAGGCTAAGTAGACCTCCATATAGATTTTCACCCTCTTTGTATTCTATCTTATTAACTGATGCTGGTGAACTTGAATGTTATAATGAAGCTATGTAGGTGGATACAAAACTTTAGTGGGAGTCTGCAATGACAGATGAAATGGACTCTTTTCTGAAAAATCAAACATGGGATTTATGTTAGTTACCTGCAGGAAAACAGGCTTTGCAGAATAAATGGGTTTACAGGTTGAAAGAAGAAGATGGAGGTAAGAAAAGATTTAAAGTCAGATTAGTTGTAAAAGGATTTGCACAGAAACATGGTATTGATTTTGATGAGATTTTTTCTCCAGTTGTTAAAATGACTTCTATTCGTACTATTTTAAGTATTGTGGCTATTGAAAATTTGCATTTAGAGTAGCTTGATGTTTAAAAAACCTTTCTTCATGGTGATTTGAATGAAGAAATTTATATGGTACAACCACAGGGATATGAGGTCAAGGGTAAGGAGAGTTTAGTGTACAAATTGTAGAAAAGTTTATATGGCCTAAAGCAAGCACCTCGGCAATGGTATATTAAATTTGATACTTTTATGCATGAGAATGGATACACTTGATGTAATTCTGACCATTGTGTTTATTTCAAGAGGTTAAATAATGATAGCTACATTATTCTATGTTTATATGTTGATGATATGCTTGTAGCTGGTTCTAACATGGATCATATTAAGGGGTTGAAACAACAGTTAGCAAAATCTTTTGCTATGAAGGATTTGGGGGCAGAAAAACAAATCCTTGGCATGAAAATTTGCAGAGATAGGAAGAACATAAATTTAACTCTATCTCAGGCTGATTATGTTGAGAAGGTGTTGCAGAGATTCTACATGAAGGATGCCAAAGCTATCACTACACCTTTGCCTGGTCATTTGAAATTAACTAAAGAAATGTGTCCAAAGACACCAAAAGAAGAGGCAAGAATGTCCAAGATACCTTATGCTTCAGCTGTAGGGAGCTTAATGTATGCTATGGTATGTACTAGGCTAGATATTGCACATGCAGTGGGAGTTGTTAGCCGGTATATGAGTCACCCTGGGATTGAGCATTGGAATGCAGTCAAATGGATTCTCAGATATTTGAGCGGTACATCTAATAAGTGTTTACACTTTGGGGGCTCTTCTACTACTGTTGATGGCTATGTTGACTCAGATTTGGTAGGAGATATTGATACTAGACGGAGTACTACAGGTTATGCATTTACTATTGGTGGGACAGCAGTGAGTTTGATTTCTTAGTTACAAAAGGTGAATGCTTTATCTACTACAGAGGTAGAGTATGTTGCTACTACAGAGGTAGCCAAGGAGATGATATGGCTTCAATTCTTCATGGAAGAATTGGGACATCCACAGGAAGATACTTATTTGTATTTAGATAGTCAGAGTGCCATTCATCTTGCAAAGAATTCTTCTTTGCACTAAAAAACAAAGCACATACAATTGCGATATCATTTCATTCGGTCAGTATTGGATGATGGATAGTTAAGGTTGGAGAAGATACATACAGATGATAATCTAGCAGATATGTTTACAAAGGTAGTCACAAGGGAGAAGCTGAATTCCTGTTCAACTTCGGTTGGTCTTCTAGACTGAACAAAATAAAAGAATAGCTAAGTCTAGGGTGGTTTCATTATTCCAGTGGGAGCTACAGGTTTTGGTTGATCAGTCTCCAAGTGGGAGGATATTATTGTGGAGTCTGATCAGTCTCCAAGTGGGAGATTGTTATGTATGTGGAGCCTAATCAAACTTATCCATGGGGTCAAGGGGCAGAGCCCCTGATGGGGTCAAGGGGCAGCACCCCTTGCGGGGCCCCCTAAGAATGACTTAATAATATTATAAAGTGTTAGCCATCTATTTTCTATTAGTCGGAGTTTTTTGCCCTAATTTCTTTATGTCAAAAATACTTGTAAAAAGGCCTTAGGGTTTGAGATTGAATGTATGAGGGATTATTGTAGCTTCCTGTGGTGGTATTGAGTTGCAGGTTTCAGATTGTAATCGTTGGATAATAATAAAGATATTGGACTCGCTGTTGGTGGACGTAGCCCAGGGATTGGGTGAACCACGTTAAATTTTGTGTTATTGTGTTTTCTCTTATTTGTTAATATTTGCATTTTCTGCTTATTATCCTAACAATTAAAAGGCCTTGAGGAGTTAGAAAAACTCATTATTGACTTAAAAGTACAAATTGAAGAAGAAAAAATTGAGGAAGAAGCAAGAATTCAAGGAAAAGTAAAAGAAGAAAATTATGAAAAACTTGAATTTGAAATTGCTTCCTTGAAGAAGGAATTGGAAAAAATGTGTTCAATTGAACAAGACCTAAAGAACAAGAAGAGTACATAATGTTAGAGAACATTCTAGATTCCCAAAGGATAACTCACAATAAGAGTGGTGTTTGTCATGAAGAAGGTCAAAGCTCAAAAACCACACAATCCTTAAAGAAGGAAAATGGACAAAAGCCAAAACACCAATCAGATGCTTTCAAAAGTCCTATAAAAAATGAAGGTAGCAAAAAGACAAACACTCCTCCAAAGGATAATAAGGACAAATTGAGAAATTTATTTCCTCCAAGGAAGGCACACAACCATTTCCAAAATTATTTTTATGTTTATTGCTATTCATGCAATCGCTTAGGTCATAAGGTAATAGATTGCAGAGCACATGTTTGATATAATTATGGTTGGAACACAAAAAAAAATTCATATCAATTTTTAAGAAGAAACTATAATCCATTTTCTCCATTTATGCATTATAATGTTATATATTAAACATGGAATAATTATGGACATATAGCACACTATTGCAGAAGTGGTATTATGAAACCACCTAGACAAAATACGAAGGTTGATGCTTCTACTAAATATACAAGAAAATCTACAAAAGATTGGAAAAGGAAGAAAGAATAAGATAATGAAAAGATAAATAAAATTATGCTTGTGTAAACTACACTTCATGCGTGAGATTGAGGAGAAGCATGAATTCAAGGGGATCTAATCATTGTTTTATCTCTCACCATCATAGGGAAGTAATTTAAAGATGTTGACATAAAGTTAGTTGTCATTGGAAAACATCAAACACACTGGTACAATACATTGGTACTCATGATAGCAGTAGAATGACCAAGTGAACAATGTACCTTAACCGGTCACATTTATACCAGTCCGGTCTTGTCCAATCGGTCTTGGCAAACACACAGGTCACACACCACTTACCAATTATTGCTTATCAGTTTGTGCATTATAATCTGATCCAGATTATGTGAAGTGTTTTTTAGACAAACTAGAGTTAGCTTTATTTTTATGCAAGTGTTTTGAGGTAACTTAAGATTAGTTTGCAAGATTTTTGATCAAGAGTTTTGCATGCATGATTTTTGGAGAGTTATAGCTTGGCAGAACTGTTAGATGTATTTTTAATAAGATAAATTATTATAAATATAGGTCATGAGACATGAGAAAGTAGTTTTTGAAAATCAAGAGCAAAGAGCAAAAGAGTAGAGTCTTCTGAGAGGGAACACAGTCACATAAGGTGAAAGAGAGAAAGATTCAACAACCAAGCAGAGGAAAGAGTGAACATATATGATCTGAATCGATAGATATAGTGTCAAAATATGATCATTGATTTTATTGTGAAGCATATTTAAATCTCTTAATCAGGAGAATGCAATCATGCATGAGCACTTGCATGATAAAGATGAGGCATGCAAAGAAATGGCTACCGAAGTTGAAAAACTGAAAGAACAACTGAAAACTCTTGAGGAGAGGAATGAGAAAATCAGGAGGTATAATGAAAGTTATGAGAAGCTTGATGAGAAATTGAAAGCTCAAAGAAACTATAAGGATCCCACAGGACTTGGGTACATTGGTCAAAGAAACAATGAAACTAGTGAGTCCTCTAGAGTCAAGCAAAGCAAGAAGGAAAAGAAGAAACTGATAGAAGATAAAGGTAAAACTATCTTCAAACCCTCTTGCAAACATTGTGGCAAACCGGGTCATAAATCAAATGACTGTAGGAATGCACTAGTGAAACCGTTCACCATTAACAATTACTGTAGTAAATGTTATAAGTATGGTCATAGGACCTTTGAATGCAGGTCTCATTCTAAAAATGTGTCTAGTGGAAACAAGGGAAGCTTTAAAGGCTATTGCTATGCATGTAATAAATTTAGACACAAGGCAGAAGAATGCAGGCCTAAAACTATGGCATTCAAATCTCCACTGAGACTGGTATTCCATAATAGGAATGTTAATCGGGGCACATCTAATTGTGCTACCCATGGACCATCAGGGCATAGGAACACTAAATTTCACTCACCCATGGACAAGGAAAGAAGTGTAAATCCATGGAGAGGAACTGGTATGGTTTGTTACAACTGTAACAATATTGGGCATCTGACCAAAGACTACAGAAATTGGTCAATAAACAAAGGAAAAGGACCATATAAAAAGGTCAAGAAGCACGTGTCCCCTAATCAAAAGGATAAAATTAGTAAAGAGATAAACATGGAAGTGAAGAAGACCAAAAAGGGGACAAAGAGTTCCGCTAAAGAGAAATCTAAGGTAAGGTCATCATCCGCCGATGATGATATCTCTTCAAAAAATTAAGCCAAAGGGCTTAAGGGGAATATGTAGTGAAGCTGCTATCCCTAGAGGAACTGATGAGGTATGTTCTTACTCAGTCAAGGATTGGAACTGAGAAGGAGTCACCAGTCTAACATCTTAACCAGTAAGATAGAGTAGCTGACATATCAAGGTCAATGTCTCAATTGAGGATTAGTTAACATGTAAAGACTCGGTGAACTGGTTGTTAAAAGAAAGGTTAGGTAAGGGTAATTAATAGAGTAACCATTAACAAAAGTTACCATTTGCTAATTACCATTACAACCCAAGTGTATAAAAGGGAAAGTTGATTACTCATTTCACTTTACATTGCACTTTGTGATTATTGATTAAATAGCTTGAGTAATCTTTCTTGTTATGATTTGCAATCTTTTCTTTGCAAATTCCATAAATATTGTCAAGAACTTTCTATGTTTTCTAGTCAAGAAAAATGGCATTATCATCTTCTGTAGTGAGCCTCATTGATGGCAATCAACTTGATAGACTTGTATATGATATTATGGTGGTGCAAAATAGAGCGAATGATATGGCTAGTGGTCTATCATCCATTCCCGATAGAGTACTATTGACAGAGGATGTAACCTCTTTCATCCATAGAAAATAAGAGGAATTGGGAAAAATGTACATTCAAAGCAAATTTATCGCACTTTACAAAGATGAAAAGCTTCGGGAGAAATACACAAAGTTGGAAGGATCTAGATTGATGAACATAGTCAAATATCCAACTGTGCTTCAACTTGACTGGACTCAATTGGTGCTCAGAAGAGTTCATGATCTAGGAATGTGGCTAGCTATTTAGGATTTGTTACTCTGATTACTAAAGAAGATTTGCACAGAGTAACTGGGTTCAATGCCATAGGGGAAGTTCTTACCTTGAGGACAATAGCAAACACCGAAGTCACATGGCTCACCAAGTCAAAATATGATAGTTGAATGATGACTATGACCGATATTGCAGATGAAAGTGTCTGATTTGCTACTGCTGTCATCGGCTACAAAGTGTGCTAGTTGAGCAACCTCAATAGCATACCAAGTGCTGTGATTCATGCAGTGCATGGGATCATGCATGATAATGCTCAATATGACATTTGTGCTATGTTGAGGAACCAAATCTTTGAAAACCTGAAAAATATAGGTATGATAAGAAGTTTTTGAAATATGGGACTTCATTGGTATGTCTCTTTTTTTATTATTATAATTTATTTTCGGGAATAGGTAAGGTTACCTGGTTGGTAGATAAACCAGTAATGGTTCAAATAGGAGAGATAGTTAACAATTTGGGGAATCGGTTTAACAAGGTGATGACTGATTACTTTGAAGCTTATCAGTTAAGAATGCATTAGAGGGAAAGAATTACTTCAACTATTATAGAGGAGTGAAAAGAATAATATGCTTCCTGGTGAGAACTGATCACTGCATCATTCAGGCTGTTGAGCCTAGAATAGAGTATGCACCAGAACTTGGTTACAAGATCACAACCAAGACTACCAAAGCTTATGTTGATGCACTACAAGAATGCAACTTGGATCTTTCTACCAACCAGTTTGACACTTATGAGGAGATTAAAGCAAGTTTGAAGAAGAATGCACCTTCCAAGGAATCAAATAAGGTATATTTCAAATGGTCTCCAACTCCAAGGAAAAGGAAGCTGACCATACAAGAACCAAAAGTTCAAAGGAAGAAGGCACAACTAGTGTCAACCAAACCTTCACAAGGTCAGGACTATGAGGAGACAGAAAAAAAACAATCCACCACATATCTCAGAAAGAGGAAGAATGAGAAAATGGTAAAGGAGGATGTACTAAAAGGAAGGAAACCAACCATAGATGAAATGGTTGAAGGAGTAATTAAAACAAGCAGAATGGGTGTAGCCAGAAGAAGATATAAGCTTGCAAATGAGGAAGATAGGATAAAACTAGAAGAGACTGTAGTATACTGTCTTCACAAGTTCAAATTAACACCCACAAAAATTCATAAAACAATACTTGAAGACATGAGATCATTGAAGGTAGGTGGAAATATTCTATAGTTAAGGAAAGAGAGCTGAGGATAAGGGAACTACTGGAAGTGCATAATCATTTAAGCCTACCTGAAGCAACTAATCAAGCTGATATATACAAAAAAAGTTTCAACATCAGGAAGAGGATTGGTCAAGTCCTAATAGTAGAAGTCGACATAGTTCATGATGAAGGGGTCACCATCTGGTCAACCATTATGGAACAACATCATCAAGCTAAAGTTGAATGTTAAAAGACCACAATGCAACTAGAAAAGGACACTAGAAAAGGAAATGGCATTTTGGGAGTTGAGACACTGGTCAAAGAAAAGCCTACAACTAAACTAGTCATTGTAGACATCATCAAAGAGACAGGTGGTGATCTAACTCCTCTAACTATCCTTGCATCTCCATAAAAAGGTAAAGCTCAAACCTTAATTGTAGATGATATAGTTGATGAAATTATTGATTTTGGAAAAGTGACCAATGCTACAAAGTGGTTCAATGCTTTGGGCACTGATGATAAAGAGAAAATTGAAATTTCTCTGTTAGAGAGCTTTTTAGATTTCAACTGGGGTCCTAGAGACTACACTTCCCTGCTAAACTGAATAAAAGGCTAATGACTAAATGGAGAGCCGGTCTAGCACAAAATAATAAATTCTTAAGGGAAGCTTTGGTAAAGGTATAACTAGATCTTGATGATGATACAGTCAAGATTCTATTGGAAGCAGAGTCACTTAACATGGACATAAGAGACAGGGTGGCCAAAATAATAAATGGTCATGATAAAGAAGTGTATGAAGACACAGTCCAACTTTGGAAGAACTATACCTTCAATACTCTTCAAAAGGGACAAGAAGAAATAACAGTAGAAAATGTTTCTAAGGAAACACCCAAGTCTACAGGTCCTCGGGGCATCTCTTCAGATGAACTGGAAAAGGAGATGGTACCACCAGAATAGTTCACAACTGGTAAACAAGTCTCAACAGGTGATCAAGGTAAAACTGATGAGAAAGAGAATACCAATGAATAGTTCACAACCAGTGAATAGGTCAACCTCAATGAAGAGATTACAATAGGTGTACAAGATACACCAATAAGACCAGCATAACAAGAACTGGGGGAGTCATCAGCTAAAATGATTGAAGAAACATAAATAGAGAAATTTGAAATGGTCTTGAGTGATCAATAGGTTGCATAGGAACAAAAAGAAGAAGAGCAACCACCAGAAGAAGAGAAGCATCTAGAAGAGGAGCATCCAGTAGAAGAGGAGCATCTAGAAGAGGTACAACAACAAGAAAAACCTTGCCAAGAAGAAGTGCCTATTATAGAGGAAGAGGAGAAGCCCGCTAAAGAAGAATTTGCAAAGGATATAAGGCAGAAGCAACTGATAGATGTACCTAGTGCTTCTTCATCAAAAATAAAGCTATCTTTTGTGATAGATCCTGAATCTAAAAGAGGTAAAGTTAGCACATCTCCAATAAGTGACACTGTGGTTGACATAAGAAAAATGTCAACTAGGTAGTTGAAGCAGCTTACTAAGAGGAAAAAAGACATGGTTCTCACAGGCATGAAGAATATTTTGTACAATTTTGTACCTGATGCTGATATAGATGAATAGGAACCCATAATTGATCAATTAGAGATGATGACACAAGCGATTGGTGAAGATATCACTAACCTAGAAATAATTTCCATTGATCATTATGAAAAGAAAAGGATAACTATTCTTCATGGAAAGGTAGAAGAACTTAAAGCCACTGTGCCTAACAACATTGGTGAGCTACAAAAATAGGTACAAGAAGCTAGAAGGTTAATTACAAGAACTTCAAACTTTGAAGACTTTGTAAAAGACATAATAGAGAGAACCAAAAGGACAATAGAATAGTTTAAGGAAACAAAATCAAAGTTTAATGCTAAGACCTCTTTTATAACCAAGTCCAGTCGTGAGCTAACAAGTTTAGCTCTCACATTGAGAAAGACATCAGAAGAAAACACTAAAAGAATCCAAGATCTCATTGGATTTCAGCTATACATAGCGCCTACTTTTGATCTAATGCAAAAAACAACCAATGATGCAGAAATACTTCTCAATGAGCCTGATTGCAAGACAATTGAGGATATGGAGAACCTAATTGTCTCTTTACAAGCTATGAAGTATACTTTAGATCAAGTATCAGGTACTTGGAAACCTTTCCTAGTCTTTGCCAGGAAGATCTATAAATATATCTTCAACAAGCTACAAATATGAGGGGTGTACACCCTTTGTCCCTTGGAGGAAAAAAGGGGAAGATAACAGGGGTGAGAAGCTACCAGATGAGAGTGAACAGATAATAAGAGGATTTAGACCGGCACAATAGGATACAAATAGAGAAGATCTACAGGGGAAGTATGATACTCTACAGAGGTGATGTGTTGATGTATTTTTCCACCAATGCCAAAGGGGAAGATTGTTGACATAAAGTTAGTTGTCATTAGCAAACATTAAAAACATTGGTACTCATGATAGCGGTAGAATGAATGAGTGAACAGTGTACCTTAATTGGTCACATTTATACCAGTCTGGTCTTGTCCAACCAATCTTGGAAAACACACATGTCGCACACCACTTACTGGTTAGTGCTTATCGGTTAGTGCATTATATTTCGATTCAGATTATATAGAGTGTTTTTTAGACAAACTGGAGTTATCTTTTTTAGATGAACTGGAGTTAGCTTTATTTTTCTGCAAGCGTTTTGAGGTAACTAAAGATCAATTTGCAAGCTTTTTGATCAAGAGTTTTGCATGTGTGATTTTTGGAGATTTACAGCTTGGCAGAGCCATTAGATGTATTTTCAATAACACAACTTCTTATAAATATAGGTCATGAGACATGAGAAAGTAGTTGTTGAAAATCAAGAGCAAAGAGAAAGCATAATAGAAGAGAAGAGTCTTCTGAGAGGGAACACCATCACAAAAGGTGAAAGAGAGAGAAAGATTCAACAACCAAGTAGAGGAAAGAGTGAACAGGGATGATCTGAATCGACATATATAGTGTCAAAATAAGATCATTGATTTTATTGTGAGGCATATTTAAATCCCTTAATCAGGGTGAACCCTAATAGGTTCCATTGTATAAATCCCTTTATTAAGTGACATCTTTGTTGATGATTTAAGTCCTTTGATAAGGTGATTGCTCATAGGGTCAAGATCTTAACAGGTCTCCTATTAAATCCCTTAATCGAGTAGCACTCTCACTAGTGCTTTGTAAGCCTTTAACATGGCAAATTTATTACTGTAGTAGTGGAGTTTTGTGGGTTTTGTCCCACTGTGTTTTTTTCATTCTAACTGAAGGTTTCCACATATAAATTTTGTGTTGACCTATGCATTCATTTTTTGTTTATGATTTTTAAAGTATTCTTTTGATTTTAGTATTAGCAAGAATATTTAATTTAAAGAAAGAACACTAGAAATTGAATTTACCGATTCACCCCTGTTCTCAATAAATGGTTAGGATTAACAAAAGATAGATTAGTTGATACATAAGGGTAATGAGCATCCCATTATCATTGATTTCAAGAAAGGGGGAGAGTTATTGGAGAGGAAAAATGATGTTGTCGATATTAAAGGGAAGTATTGCAAAATGAGGGATTTTTTTCTTTGTAAATGTATTAGACATCCATTTGTCATTGATGCCAAAATGGGAGAGTTAGAGAATGGAAGAGAAATAAAGGTAGAAGGAGCATTATACCATGTTTACAAGTTATCTTTATGAGAGGTTGACATCAATGATGAAAGGGAAGATTGTTGGACATATTATCACTAATGTCAAAGATGAGAGGATTATTGTCATTGATGTCAAAGATATCAAGCAAACTCTATGAAGACTTTATATATGATTTGGAGCAGACATCATAGCATCATTTGAGAAGACATTAGTGCAAAATTGGAGCCAACATAATGCAAAAAACAAATCAGATTTGGCTCTCAAATTGGAAGTATTAAATTAAATTTAAATTGAATAAATACTTTTTTATTCATTTGGGCCGACCCATGTCTAATGCCCCACTTTATTTGCAAATAAATATTATCATTTTATGGCCAACCCGTGCCCTTTTTAGTGTTGCCTCTATTAAGGATTTAAAATAATTTAAATTTGTTTTAAATTAGGTTGGCCTCTCTTAGAGAAAATTTCCTCACTTTAAGAAGTCGCCTCTCTTGGGTGAGGAGGCACATTAATAAGCTGTAAATAGAGGCTTGAATAAAAGTTAGAAGGCTTAGAAGTGTGATTCTTCAAGATAAGTTTTGTGAAGGAGTTTAAATAAGTAACACTCATAAAAGGAGTAAGTTTATAAGGAAATTAAATTGTCCATCCTCCATTGTAGAAGAAACATTCATAAAGTGGAACTTGGTTTCATGGTTGGTGTCTCATATCATAGAGATTGGTGTCTCTTGCTATGTTGGTTTTTAGTTGTGGGGATTGGTGCCTACAAGTTGTGGGAGTTGGTTCCTCCAATAGGTTGGCACCTATGAATTGAGGGGATTGTTGTCTCTTGTGGGTTGAAGTTTGTAAGATGAGTTTATATAACAAATATTTTTTTCATGGTTTTCTCCTATAAGAGTTTCAATGTAAATCACATGTTCTTCTTGTGTAATTCTTATTATTTATAATGTGCAATTAATCTTATTGGGACTGTTAAGTTGAAAAACTAAAAAGATTGGCGTCTCTTGCTAAGTTAGTCCTTAGTTGTGGGGGTTGGTGCCTCTACTAGGTTGATGCCTCCAATAGGTTGGCACCTATAAATTGAGGGGATTGGTGTCTCCTATGGGTTGATTCCCATGAATTTTGTAAGACAAGTTTATATAAGCAATATTTTGTCATGCTTTTCTCTTGTAAGAGTTTCCACATAAATTATGTGTTCTTGTGTGCTTCTTGTTATTGATAAAGTGCAACTGATGTTATTGTGACTTGAAAGTTTAAAAAATTAATAGATTGTATTATTATTGACTTACTCTCCCCACCCTTCCCCATCACAATATAATTGTGTGCTCATCATACCATATTTATCTTATACCAAAAAAAAGTAAACGTAGGTTACTTTGATTGCTTGCCACCTTCCTCAAGTTTGGTAGCAAATGTTGGGATTGAGGTGCTCAACTTTTGAAGACTTGGTATTGGTATTTGATTTTATATATTTAATATTTGATATAGTTATAAACCTACAAGGGAAATTTTGTTTGCACATCATATTTTGTCATCTAGTGGGAGTTGACATGCTGACTTGACATGCTGACTTGTCATCTAGTGGGAGTTGACATTGAGGTAGGCGTCGCACTTAGAGGACCTTAGACTTTGGTGGAGGTGGGTGACAAGTGTCATGTAATGACAAAAATATGACAAAATTCTATGACACACCTACATATGATAGCTTTGTGACAGAATGAACAAGTGTTAGGAGATATTTTTTGTAATGTCCCTAGGATGTGATGGTCGTACGACTGAAAACCCTAATTGGAAACTACCCAAATACGAAGACCAAATTGAAGGGGTACAAACTAGCCTGTACATATGAGGGTCATACAATGATCATGTTGTTTGTACGGTAGGGGGCCATATAGTGAGGTTAAAATTGTCGTATGGTGGTTGTGGGTGAAATACAGTGCAATGTCAAGAATAACTAGTTGTTGTACATTCTCAAGTGTGTCATACGGTGGTGGTAGGAAAAGTTATGTTATACAGTGATGTGGGGTATCATACAATGCAACTCCAACTTCCTTTGTGTAGTTTGGTGACCATCAAGGAGATGTTGTTCGATTGTTACCAATATTGTATTACCTGATGCAAATAGGGAACAATAATATGAAAGCACATTAGTATCATGCCAAACAAGGTTCACATATAACAGTAACACATATGATGATAGATTTTGCACAAGAAGGAACATGGGCTTATAGTAGCTGAAACACCAACAACATAGAAGTAATAATATTCAAATAATGATATCACTTCATATTTGCTAGAACTGAAAAGAGAGAGAACATAACAGAATAGGGTGAGGAGTTACTTCCTTCAAAACGGTATTTGCCAAGTAAGGAAGGTCTTTCACTTTTGAAATGGCGATACTAGAACTCCAAATGGAATTCTCAATATAATAAAATAATCCAAGATGCATACCATCTACATCCTATAGTCAGCCTTAAATATGGCTTTGAAGAAACTTCTTGAAGGAGTACAAAGAGTGCCGACACGGCTACATGCTACTCGATGACTAAAATAAATAAATAAATAAAGATGGGCCCAACATATACATTAATTGATCGGGACCCCAAATACAATAATTATTTATTTTATTTAATAATTAGGAGATTACAATTTGCCTATCCTGAAAATTGCTTGTCCTCAAGCAATCAAAAAATGAGGTGCTCCAAAATTTATTTTCCCTCCCAGGTGGCGTCTTCTATTGGAAGGTCCTTCTAGCAAACAAAAAATTCCTTGATGGTACATGTCCTCAACTTCTTCTCCCTGGTGTCGATGAGCTTGGTTAGCTCCAACACTAACTTTCCTTCTACATCAATGAGCGAAAAATTCTCTGACATAGTGACATGTTGTCCCATGACCTTCTTCAGGCAAGACACATAGAATATATTATGAATTAGACTTCCTTCAGGAAGCTCCAATTCATAGGCAACTTCACCTACCCTCCAAACCACAAGGTAGGGCCCGTAAAAATGTGGCCTCATCTTTTCTTTACCACATGTCTTTAGAGAAGATTGTCTGTAGGGATGAAGTTAGAGGTACACCAGGTCACCAACTTCAAAAATTCTCTCTATTTGATGCCTGTCAGCATACATCTTCTACTAGTTCCAGGCCCTCTAAAGGTTCTCCTTGAGAAACCTCAAAATCTCCAATCCCTCCTATAGCCAATCCTTGGCCTTAAGCACATGGTTTCTACTTAGTGCCATATCAACAAATGATGGAGGCTCATAGTCATATAGTTCTTTGCATGGTGCCATGCCAATCAACATGTGGTACATGGTGTTTTTACAATGCTCACCCAAATGTGACCACTTAACCCATTCCTTTTGTTGTACTAAAATGTAGTTCCTGAGGTAGCCTTCCAACCACTTGTTCACAATCTATGTTTGTCCTTTAGTCTACGAGTGATAAGTGGTGCTTGGTGATAACTTCATCCCTGTGAACTGAAATAGTTCTGTCCAAAAGGTGCTGAGGAAGCGGCTATCCTTATTGTTGATGATGTTTCGAGGGAGACCATGCAAGTGTAATACTTCATAGAAGAACAAGTCTGCCACTTGTGTGGCTTGATACCCTACATGAATGGTGAAATGTACATACTTGGTCAATCGATCGACCACCATGAAGATACAATCCTTCCCTTACACCTTGTCTCTGATACCACTATAATATTCCTATGCTACAAAACCCCTACGACTCCCTAGGTTTGCACCTCCAGTAGCAACACAACACAACCAATATGCATGTACAACCACCATTCGGCATACAAGAACTTTGTATAATAGTTCCACCATATGAATAGGGTCCCACTGGTCTAGATAGGCCCCCCCTCTTCATCACCTCACCTCTATCGTACAATAAGGATTTCCTTCATACATTCAACCCATACGGTCAATGCTTCCCTTCATATGATGATGTCAATGCTCTACTCGTGCGGATGGGTCTTTTACTCCATATGACAATGTCTAGATACTCTCATCGTACGGTTCTAGGTGCCATCGTACAGGTACAAACTATACTGTACAACCTTTACAACCACCATATAATAGTTATAGATATCCAACAATTGATAAGGGAAATGCACAATTTGGCACAAGATGAAAGCTTGTACAAATTTTTGATTAAAATGTATTGGCAATAAATTGTAAGATGAGAAATAAAGATAGCACCAAAATGCAAGTCTGGAAACTCACACATGCCACATGAAATGGTATGAATAATGATAGCACTTCAGATTATAATAGTTTCAAATGAATATCAAATATCACTGTTTATTGTAAATTTGTCTTCTGTAGAAGACTCCACAAATTTGAAGCACAATGTGAAATATTGAAATGATATTTCCAATGGCAAACTAGGCTAGCTATCAATCACCAAAACTGCAACATGCAGAATAGAGAGGGTCTTCCACCTTTGAAACTATGCACAACTTCCTCAGCCTTCAGCCTCTAGAAATAAAAAGACAAGTCAAATATAATCCATGATGATTCCTACAATGCCAATGATGTCCTTATAAAGGCCTCCGGGAAGTTTCCTGAAGGATTACAAACAGGACTTCGATCGACAAACTTTAATTATTATTTTATTATTTGGGCCCTTTATTTATTAAATCAATTAATTAAATAAGTCCTTATGATATTATTTAATGTTTAGGGCCATTCAATTGATTAACCTAATTAAAATATTTTATTAAAAATTGGGGACATTAGAAATCCTCGCCGCCCAAAGATTGCTTTCCCTTAAGTAATCCATCATCAAACAGTTTGCCCATTGTAGATCTAGGATCCCAAACCAAGTACACATACTCATATCTGTATCTATTGGAGTCTTCATACCGCATCATGATCATGTACACACACTTGGATGTAGGCGAGAAAAGTAAATATCTATTGCCACTTTGATATAAATATGGCCATGCCTAGAGTCATCATGATCCCACTGAAATGCCTCAATGATCAAATCCAAAGCCTTAATACCATCATGCCCATCAATTTCTTTTGGAATCTCATAGCTCAAGTACAACTTGTTTACATGAGGATGCCCCTCACATGAAGAGGTGGCCATCATGCATGCTACGTGCCTAGCTAAAGGGGAAACTCCATATTCAACCAAATGTAGAGATTTCTCCTGCAAACGATCCTTGGTCAAGTCTGTATCACCAGGAAGTTGAATAACCACTGGTAGAGCTTGCTCATTTGGAGGGTCACTAGTAGAACCCACATTTCCATCAAGTTGATCATCAGGTGTTGATTCAAGGATATTTGAGCAAGTATCTTCCTCCAGAATCCTTTCCTTCATCTTGGAATCGGGTACCAAATAGATTTTGTCCTTGTAGTAAATGATGTCACCAACCACCTTGTATTTGTCAGCCTACACTTGACTATCTAACAGTTGGCATGCAAAAGTATTCATAGAGTATTTGACCAATAGATGTGCCTTCCAATCAGCTAAAACCTAAGATAGAGAACATATGACATCATTGGCTGCCATAGTGTGATCCAAATAAAAAAACAACTCTCAATTTTCCCAATAGGTTGGTAGGTTCGCTAGCTCTGATACCACTGTAATGTCCCAAGGATCTGATTGCCATACAACTAAAAAATCTGATTGGCAACTACCCAACTACAAAGACCAAATTGATGGGGTACAGACTAGTCTGTACGATTGATGGTTGTACGGTGCTCCTTCTGTTCGTACGATAGGGGGGGTATACGGTGAGGTCAAAATTATTGTATGGTGGTTGTGGGTGAAATAAAGTATGGTGTCAAGAATAACTGGCTGTCGTACATTGTCAAGTGTGTCGTACGGTGGTGGCATGACAGGTTATGTTGTACGGTGATGTGGGGTGTTGTACGGTGCAACTCTAACTCCCTTCGTGCAATTTGGTGGCCAGCAAGGAGATGTTGTTCGATTGTTACCAATATTGTATTACCTGATGCAAATATGGAACAATGGTATAGAAGCACAATAGTATCACGTATAAAGAGGGTTTGCATATAACAATAACACATTCGATGATAGATTTTGCACTAGAAGGAACACGAGCTGATAGTAGCCAAAACACCAATGACACAGAAGTAGTAATATTCAAATAATGATATCACTTCATATTTTCCAGATCTGAAAAGAGAGAGAACATAAAAGAATAGGGTGAGGAAATACTCCCACTGAAACTGTATTTGCCAAGTAGGGAAGGTCTTTCACTTCAAAAATAGTGACACTAGAACTCTAAATGGAATTTACAATATAATAAAATAATCCAAGATGCATACCATGTACATCCTAGAATAGGCCTTAAATATGGCTTCAAAGAAACTTCCCGAAGGAGTACAAAGAGTTCCCAAGTTGGGTTATGACAAGTTGTAACAAAATGTGTTATTTATGGTTAGTTATGACATATTCTCTTGCAATTGTAAGTGTTGTAAGTTATGACAATATTTATGTAAGATTCTTATGATAGTTGTAAGATGTGTAAGAGCATTTGTCATATCTCAAGATAGTATATTTTGGGTGGCCAAATTACGAGGTTTGAATGGGGAATCAATTTGAGATGTACACGTGTCATTTGCATGCTTTTAGATGACTAGAAAATTGTGTCAAGTATTTTGCATGACCCCATCTAGTATCTTCATCTAGAAGCTAGCTATTGGATTGTATTTCTCTATATAAAGTGGTTCTGGAAAGCATTCCATATGTTTTGTTTTGCAAGTAAGTATTATATTGCTAAAATTAATCCAAATTGTGGGTTTTCAGTTGTAGAGTCTTGTTGAAGAAGCAAGATACTCTTATTGTATTTGACCTGTGATTTCAATAATACAAAGTACTATGCTTTTTTAGTGTGAAGTTTTCCTCCCAAAAATATTTTCCCCACGTATATATTATGTTCATTATGGTTTAACTTTATGTATGTTTATTATCTCATTCTAATTGTGTTTCTATTTCTGTAATAGTTAAGATTTGTAAAGAAAATTTGCACTATCTTCACCACTAGATTAGTGTTTAGAAGGGTTTTCTACACCTTAGCTTCCTTTTAGGAAATGCCTTGTCTTCCATTCATGAATTGCTACAATTTGTTTTGTTTCTCTTTTGAGAAAGGACTCAATAAAAGTATATGCCTTGTTTCACTATTGAATCAAGCCTGAATGACTTCTTAGTTTGGAAGTAAAATTCTAAAATCATGATATTGTTTACTTTAAAATTGTTGCTACCTTCACAATATAAGCCCTCACATGACATAGAGTGATTTGAACCTTTGTGACTGAAATTGTCTTTAGTAATAAAAATCTCAAATGAACGTATTTCGTATAGTGAATTCACAACAATATTCAAGTCCTAAGCCTCATTTCTGGCATAATACCTCATTTTCACAAAGTGGGGACAGAAGCACAAAAGGGAATGAAGTACAAATAATTTGAATGCAAAATGGACATAAATCAGGATGTTAATCCCAATTCTACAAACTTCCTTTGAAAAGTAATGTTCCTCTGTTTCCTAATGTTGACTAGCATAATCTTTGTCTAACACACCTAGAAATTTAAAATCAAGCTCAAATGAAGAAGCTACACAAAAAAAAATCAGATAAGGAGTAGAAAACTATATTATTAATAGTAGAAGATAAATACATAATTTTGAAGTTTTCAAAATAGATGAGCAGACACCTATGAACCAGTCCATGTGATAACTCACCTCTTCCTTGTAAGATTTGTTTCCTTTGTCTAAAACATAGGCATAGAATTTCTCATACCAAGCCGGTCTGGGAGGATGAACCTCATTCAAAACTTCCTGCAAATCTAGTTCAGTGTTAGTAAAACACAAACTTCATATAGCACATACATCTATTAGCTGAGAAAGAGAAATTGAGCTGCTAACATGATATAACTTGTCAAACATTAAAGGAACTAGTCATAATTCTGTATACAAAACAAATGAACTCGATCGTGCTCATTAGAGAAACAAGGGTCTACTTTTATTGACGAGTATATTAGATTCAAATTTGCCCAGAGCTTTAGTGCTCACCTGACCAAAAAGTTGAAAAATATGCTTAGGAAATCATTTTGCATAGATTTGCTAATAGTATTTCTTGCAATTGACCAGAAGAGCAAGTAGTATTCACGTAATAGATAGGTAGAATTTGTCACTTGGGAATTACTACATCAATTCCTTCAGAGTTTATCAGTTCATACATATCTCCATCCTGAAAAAAGGAAAGAAAATAAACACCGACTGGCTTACTCGCCTTTGCTTACCTTGTGACTATATACCATCATGGGTCGATCTACATTAAATGGCTGGTTTGCCATTACAGAAACTCAAGCTAGAAACACCGTTTCAGAGTTATGAAATGCTTCAGAACCTAATAAAGGAAGAAAAGGATTTCCATGAAAACCACATTGAGATTTAAACTATTAAATTTTCAAGACATACCTCTTCACCATAAGGTTGGTGAAGCTCAGGGAGCAAAGTCTAAACCATAAATACTGTTGAGAAATTAAGATACACAAGTTGAAAACTTGGCTATTGAGAAATTAGCTACCATAAATGCTTCAGCATGGGCACTGGTGGGTGGATTTCACGCAATTTTGTGACAGAGGAATCTCTCTTAATTGCGGCGGAATTCCCCAGCCCAGTAAAAAGTAAAATCCCAAGAATGTTGCCTCTACATACCAAGCAAGAGGATTGGACCTATCTGATTAGGCATTAGCTATAGCAGCAACAAGAATTGCTATGGCAGCAATAAGAATTGCTGTAGCAGTAGCAGAATGACAGCAAGCTGCACAATTCGGTTTGAAAACCCCAACAGGAAAACAGAAATAGCAACAGAACATATCTTTGCAATACCGGTCCAGCTGCGAAGGCTTTATGCTGAAATGCCTATGAGGAACATAAGACGTAACATAACCCTCGACCCAGGTACAAGTCCTTTAAAGGAAGCCCATAACCCTAGTGGGCATGTGACAACATTGTAGTGTAACAACATTTGAGCACGATCCGTCTCTAAAAATCTTAAAAATGGGCCTCAAAGTTACCGGAGAAAATAGAACTACGAGTACAGTTTATTACAGCCAGTAATGAAACATACAGAGCAAATTGGTTTACGTCTTACATTTGAAAATTGCACTTAAATACTAGTTTCTTTTTTTATAACGAAAGCTAGACAGCAACTATCTATCTTAAACTATGACATCTAAAGAAATTGGGACATGCCAAAAGTATAAAGAATTCTGATGATGATGAATCGGCCTTGGCATTAAGAGTGAAGGATGGAATGGATCCAAGAGAACCTAATAAATGCCTTCGGTTGCATAATCCACACCCACAGACGATAGATGATCGAATTGCGGTATTCTTTTTGTAATTACCATCCTCGGCTGTGGTCAGATCAGTCTGGTTGAGTACATGCGTGAGCTTGAGCTCTTTCTTTCTCTGAAGTCTGCCCTGTGAGAATAAAGAAGATGGAGGCCTCCTGATCTGACAGCGTTGATCAAAGTTTGTATGACCACGGTGGGCTTGAGAGCGTAAGCCTGAAATCTCAAGAGCCATGACCTAGGAATCCAGTAGTATTACCATTTTGACGTTGTTTATAAGCTGAGTCCACCGAGGACATTCGAGATGGAGTTTACTGATCAGGAAAAGTTTTAACGGTCGGGTGTTCGCTTTTTTAAAATGTTGCTAGATTAAGCAAATCAAGTTAATTTTTTTCAATTCACGTTTCGAATCATTCTCAATTATCGTTTCGAATATTACCGTTTCAAATCTTGGGCGCGTTTGGTTCCTGGAATATGCTGGAATCGGCATTATCTAATTCCCGATTTCATAGGCTGTTAAAAACAAAAATTATAGGCTGCAAAAAACAAAAATTATAGGCTGCAAAAAAACTGATACCAACTGTTGCTAGATTAATTTCTGAAGTGTAAGAAGTTAATCTAGTAAACACATTTAAAATGGTGGTTTTAATAAAGTTTTAAAAATTGTGCAATGTGTAATATTATGAATTCATTAATTCAAATTAATCAGTTGTTTTAACTAAAGTAATTATTATAGGTATAAATAATTAGTGACTATTATAACAAGGCTGTAAAGCAGTCAGATTTCAGTTAAAATGATGGCAATGATGTTGAAATCTTGTTATAGAATTTGAAAGTTTGGAATAATAATTGAACTCGATAAAATACAGATTGAAAGTACTTATTTGTAATAAAGGTTGTATGATTAACAATTTTTTATAGATTTTATTTTACTTAAATTAAAAATTAATTAAATTTAATTTATTCACATAAAATTATATTTAAAAAATAATTTTACTATCTACTTTTTAATTTTAAAAGCGTGCAATAGTTAGTTTATTTTTTTTATTGTAGAAGATTTGAACTTAGCACTACTGTCCTTTGACACCTTTGATTCATAATCACCTATTTTTGCATAAATATTATTTGGTCTAGATGACATCTTGCACTAACACCAAACATTGTCCCTTTTGTACATTGCTTAATTCTTCCATCTTTAAATTTCAATATAATCACTTATTTAATATATTTTTTTACTTTAATATAATCATTATTAAAAAATAATTAATCTAAATTAATTGTACATTAAACAATTTTTTTTTATAATCAAATTATACTTATATAACTCTTTAAAATAAATTTTTAGATTCAATTTTAAATATATTAAGATCTTGTAACGATCATGACAATTTAATTAAATATTAATTTTTAAAAATTTCTAATCATCAATTAAATATTGATTTTTAAAAATTTCCAATCATCAATTTAAGATTGATTGTTAAAAAAATTCAATTTAAATGAAATTGCAAAAGATCACATTCCACAATCTCACTCATTGAATTTTTGTAGAAAAAAAAGTAAAAATCAAAATAAAAAACAAAATAAGTAAAAAAACTAGAATACCCAACGACGGCAGCTGAGCATCATCTGAGGGTTTGTAGAAACTGATGTGGCGGTCTCCATGCCCAAACCCCACTTTCTTAATATATTTTTAAGCCAATAGGCTTTGTGTGGGAGATTTTTCCCGGAAATAACTTTTTCCTCTCAGATAGTTGTAACCCTCTTCCCGAATAATTTTTTTGTTTCTGGCAATGAAAAATAGCAACTTACCTTATTTTTTCCTTAAAATTCTCTAGCCTTTTTGAAATTAGTTAGAAAATTTCCTAATTCGGTATTCTCTTCTTTCATCTTGTCTGTCAAAGAAATGTCAAAAGAAAGAAAGAAAGAAACAGAACAGTTGCAAACAATAGGTTCATCCATGATGATTAAGCTCACAGTCATTGCATTTACATCACTTATCAACTTGCAATGTGTTTTGGGTATATTAATCTGTACCCAATTTACTTGTTTGTTGAGATTTTGTTTGGTTCAGGATAAAAATCTGATCTTTAATGGAATTGTAGGTGCCTTGACTTGCGAGGAGTTGCCTATGTATGTAAGTGCATTTTTTGTTTCTTCTTGAGGAGCATGTTGTGTTCTTGAGAAATCCATCTTGAGGGACGATAGTACCCAATACCAGTGTCTAGTACGTCAAAAACCCAAATTTTAAACAATGGGAGATCTCTTCTTTTTTTTTTTGGAAAAATAAATGGTATAATCAGAGTTGACAAAGATGAGGTTTCATAGTTATCATTCTAAAATTGATTCTGGGTCAATATCTTTTTACATTTGATGATCGTGTAGATTTTTGTTTCATCATTAAAATATGAAAATAAGAGGAGAATTGCATTCTGTTGAATCAAACTTTATGATTCATATAAAGTTACATTGTATTCCTTGATCTATTATCAGGGATGAAAGGAACAAGATGGGTGGATTGAACATCTTTGTGGATTACAAAACTGAGTTTCATGTAATTGAAAATCATTGTGCAAACACCGAAGGTGATGGCAGAAGAGATAAATGAATGGATTGATATAGAGGAATGTTTAAACAAATGTGGGCTTGAGAGAATGGTGGTGGGAATGTCCAGTGACTGTCTAATGGGGTACAGATTCACTAGTAAATTGTGCTCTCCACGGTGTTGTAACAATTGCCACAATATCATTAATCTCTACTTCAATCTTGTTGTTGGAGAAGGTAAGAAGTAAATTTTATCATTTTCTCTGGACTTTTATTGTTGCATTTTGAAAGGCTTCTCACATAAGATTTTATTGTTCCAGGAGTTTACTTGCCTCGCCTTTGCCAAGCTCACAAAAGTGAATCCCAATGCATGGAGAGAGAGAAGTTTTGGAAGGTGCAAAAACAAGTATTGCAACTGAATCATTTGAATTCACTCTCCTCCTCCTTCCACTATGGACATTAAAACCACCATTCCAATGGCTTCTCAAGTTCCATAGAGTACAAAGAAAACTTTTTCTTTAAAATAGTTTAAATGATATTTTTAAAAGTTCCATGGCTATGTAAGATTGAATCCTTTGTGCAAGGATATTTCCACATCAATTATTATGTTCCATACCCATTTGAATTTTTTGGAATGATTTTTTCCCTCAGGAAGATTTAATTTTCTCTCTTTTTTTAGATCTTACATAGTGGTCAACCTATCAATAAGGTGGGTGGGTGTTTCTTGTCCCATATTCTTATTAAATCAGTATCTATATATTCAAACTATTTAATAGAGGAATGGGATCATGTTCATTCCCTGCAAATAAATTCTATATTTGTTCGGTCTTTAATGAAAATTTTGTTCATTTTTAGTTAGCAAGTAAATACATTGTTATGTATATAATGATCTGTAGATTGAATGTGGCTTGCTGATTAAATAGAATGGTATAGTTTAGATCAACCTGAATATTAAATAGAATTTTCTAACAATCTAATTTTCTATTAATAATTAATGATCATTTCACATTTTTAAAAATCTAATTTCCTATGGTGCACCATTGCATGCACAAAATAATGTGACTAGTAGTTTTTACTTTGTATTATCCTTATGGGAATTAGGATAGTTAGAATTCCCCATCTCTCAAGATTAAAGATATATTATTAAAAAATTGCATAAGACGTCGATCAAGAAAATAGCTAAAAAATGGCATTTCATTCAAATTCGTCCATATGGCTTAATTTATTTCAGTCAATAGAATGATAAATAATTTTATAAATAAGAAAATATTTTCTAAATATTTAGATATAATATTAGGAAAAAAATAAAAAAAATAGATTGTTGAAATTAAACAATTTAGTCACTAATTAAAGATAACTCCCTGTCTACATTTTAATAAAAAATTATATTTAAAAAATAAACATATATTTTAAATATTTTTTATTTTTATTTATAAAAATCTAAATAAAATAATTTGAAGTGTATAAATTTTGATTATTTTTTATTTATTAAAATATAAACAATAAAATCAATTAACTATTTTATAGAGATTTGTTTTACACTATTTCAATTAAATAACAATAAATAAATAAAAAATTAACTATTTCATTACAAACATTACAACAAATATTTATAAATAATTATTTTATTATGATTACTCATAATTAATATAACATAACTATAATTAAAATAATATAATCTTACCCTAAGAATTGTTAATCAAATTTAATACTAATTTTATTGTTATAATTATAATTACATAGATTTATTAATTAAATTAAATTTATGTTTTTAAGAATTTTTTTTTTTTTTTTACTATAATGTTTATTTTGTATTATAATTATCAACACTATTTTATTGAGCGAAAGTTATATCAATATTATGTAAATTCAATTTTTTTTTCAGTGAAAGGTATATTGTCTAAAATTTAAGCATAAAACATCAAGATTACATAAAAAGAAGATACCACCATTAGACTGACTATGAGCAGAGATAATTCTTGAGTTACAGATATATAATGTGTCAAAAAAATATCGATCAAAACTTAGAAGACCACCCTATAAACTATCATGTGTAGCATAAACGACTTAGAAACCGAAGTTATACACAAAATTATTATATGGCTATACAATTAAATTGTCCCAAAGGAGAGAAGACATGCATATCTTTGTACTTGGAAACCACAAGAACTGACTAAATCAGTCATTGCCCAGCAGTAGTAGACAAATATAAACAAAATTTGTACAAAACCATCCCATGAAGAAAAACTATGAAATGTGGGAACTTTCATCATCCTAAGCTACAATTTTTGGGCGTTTTGGGGTCCTACCTAGTCCTTTGTCAGTTTTGCACTTCCTTCCCTTGGACGAAGCACTAAAGATGGCTTAGAGTGAATCCTCTTCACAATAAGGCAATGCATAACATAAAAGATTCCTGTGAGATTTCCAGCAACCTATGGTGGAAGAACGTTTGCAAACACACCAATCTCTCTTTCAAACATGCAACAATTATCTATTTCCAGACTAATTTTCATTGCATCATATAATTTAGCATGCACTAGATTTCTCTTCAAGTAACACATTGGGAACAAAACACCGACCAAAGCTTCTCCTGCAAAGAGGTCATACTTTTGCACTACCTCGCCCAACAAAAACCTTAACCTATATTCCTCCCTAACATATTGTGAAACTAATTTCTCCAATAAACTTTGATCATGAAGAAGATCAGAAGAATTTGACCAAAAGATCACGATTACCTATGAAGGAAACAAAACCCTGAAGTTTTCAGTAGAAGAACACCAATGATAGTCGAGATCACATTATTTATCTTCCAGTAGTCCCAATTGAAGTTTTTCCTCATATGCATTACCATAAATAGGCATGTGATGGGTCATTCCCACTACTTTATTGGGATAGAGATGCAACAATTCATAAGGAGATAGGTCATTTCAACGCTTGAAAATGACTAATGGAGAAGCAGAGAAAGTGGAATTTTGGAAAGAAGAAAGAGACACATGTCACTGAAGCTCAGAAACCTCTTTTTAAACACCCACAATTTGTGTGATATGTACCCAAATAGTGTCAAATTTTGCAAGTATCTAACTCTTTCCCACATATAGACTGAAGAAATGAGCTAAGAATTCCCTTTCATCGATGGAAAGGAAATAAGGCTCTCACTTTAATTATGTTTTTTAAACTAAAAAGAGGAAAAAAGTACCCTCAAAATCATAAAACACACATCTCAAATTCATGTAACTATCATTTTAAATCTGGAAAAAAATTTGTAAAGGAAGAGTTTGGCTTGAATGAAAAAATAGTCATTAATTCCTCTTCAATCTTGACATATTCTCAACCACTTGTAATGTCGCATGCATTGGGCGAGGTGTTAAGTGTATCATTGAACACACATGGCCATTTACTCGTGAGGAGTAATGGGGAATAGAGACCATAGCAACCTGCAAAACCAAAAACCATGTTAGATAAAAACAGACTTAGCATTGGCATGTCAACATGTCCTCGTGTCCATGTGTGCTTATTTAGCCAATTATTGTTCATTTTCATTTCATTTGTTTAGGAAATCTGAATTAGTCATGCCAAGTTGACATGTTTTGTTTCCCACGCATGCTTATTTGGCCAATTCCATCTATACGATTAGATTACTACTCATTTTCAATTCCAATTGTTCAAATTTTTTTAGATGTTTGATCAAATCAGACAATGAAAGATTTGATCTCCTTGATGAAGCTCTACAACTATGTTGACCAACTGATCTGCTACTTGATTTGTCTCTCTTTAAGCAATAAGAAAATGTATAACTTTCAAACTGAGGCAAAAGATTCCATACTTTTGAAATTTTTTACTTCAACTGCTTATTAATTACATGTCTGAATGTTAGCACATTTATGATTAACTGTGAGGCACCTTCAATTTGAATATTATAAATATTATGTGAAAGAGCTATTTTGAGACCACTTATTAGTGCTAAAGATTTAGTAGTATTATTTGTTCCTAAAGGCACCTTGGAAGTCATTAGTGCAAAATTTTTACCTTTATGATTTCTAATGGCACACCCTGAACCCTTAAATCTGAAGGTTTAAGAACCCATCAAATTTTAATTTGAAAAAGTCTATATATGTAGATCACCACTTTATATTCTTCTAGTTAGGTTTGGCAGGAGAAATTAACAATAGAATATCTTTGAAAGGTAAAAAAATGAGAGGCCAAATATTTAAGATATTTAATTTTGTAGAGGTGAACAAAGATGATAAATTTTTGGTTTGAGCTATGTATGCCTCTACACATTCTAAACATGAAGATTTTATCATTTCAATGACTTCTTGTATTGTCTATTCTTATTTCTTGAATATTCACTTATTTCTTTCCCACCAAATATTTCACACATGTATTGGAGGAGAAACTCTCCAAATCTATAATACCCCTCCATATTATGTGTCCTAGTTTTGTGTGCTCTTTAATGTCTTATCTAGTTATAGTGTTTAACTATTAGATTTATTTATTTATTAAGTATTAAATTATTATTAACCTAAGATACATGAATAATGATTAAAATCACAAAATAAGGTAGCAATAATGATCTCCAATGCTATTTGGTAATGTCAAAGTCTCTTTTATAATAATTAAAATTTATAATGCATAGTATTATTTAGAAAATTAACATTCAAAATATTATTGATGAAGATGAATATATCAATAGTATATGTGAATTTTGAAGCCTTGTTATTAGCCTTCTATTATTTGTTGGTAATTGAATGGTCTCTTCTTGTATCTTCATTGGTTTTGTTGAAAATGAAGAGTCGGCTTCCTAAGCTTCTTAAGAGATTTTAAATTTGTTTTGAGGGGGTTGATTATTGATTATTAGAGGGGAAAATAATGATTTCTAGATTTCATGGAATCGAGTTTGAGGATAGATGTAAGGGTTGGGGATTTGGATTGTTTGATCTCGTTTTCACCATGGTGAGAAGTTTTTCTTCTTTGGACTCCTTTTGACAAATTGAAGTATGAATTTGATTCAAGTCTTTGATTTCTTGCATTAATACTTGATAAGTATTATTTTATATGTCTTCCTTCTACAAAGAATATTAATGTTCTTAAATCTACAATTGATTTTACCATTCCTTTTTATTTGTTTGGGTCTATTTCATTTCTTATTGTTTAGCATTATCTCCAAACAGTTGTTTCCACTTAATTTTTGAGAATTTTCTCATTAAAATATCTTAGGTGAAACCTCTGCTGACTTCCACATCCCAGTTCAAAGAAATTATTCCTCATTCATGGGTATTTGTAAGCAAATTGGGTCACTATATCTTGGTTGAATTCTTCCAAATCTTGGCATATTATCTAGACTTCAACATTATTTATCACATGGACATGGTATTTATCCCTCTCTCTACCATATGCATCACCATGCTAATCTATTAGTCAAACCAAAAGGAACGTTCTATATTTTTGGGCCTTCACTATCCTGGGACATTGGCTGTTTAGTCACCTGCGTATTATATTGTTACCGACCTCCTCCTTAGATGTTGATTTTTTGTTGTTTTGTTACATTAAAATGAACCATAGGCTCCTTCTCCTTTTGGTGTTAATTCCAATTGTATTTCCTCCTCTCTTTGGTGATATTTCTTATAACTCCAACATAATAGTTTGTGGGTTTCCAAATTAAGTTTGCTTGGCATCTCTCCTCCTTGGAATGCTTCCTTCCTCTTTGACATGTGTAATATTTTATATGAAATCTGATTTATATATCATATACATTTTCTTGGTAAATTTAACATATTTTATATGTCTACATAGTAAGTGTGTTGGTTTATATTCTTGTTTGGTGTCATTCCTTCCCCATTCTTGTGGAAATCAATGAGCATGTATTTTATTCCTCCTTGACCATGTGTACTACTCATTCTATTTGTGTTTCACTAATAAAATTGGTTTTTATGCCTTATATTTTGGATGAGGATTTGTGATGTTTTCCACTCTAAATGACATATTTATTAAGCCGATAGGCTTTCTCCTAGGGAGATGTCCATCAAATTTTTAAGACTATTCGACAATCTTACACCATGAAATTAACGACCAATGTCAGGAAAGCTAAATTCTTTCCTTTTTTTAATGTGCGCTAAAATTTCTGATGTGGGTAGGTATTTGGCATTACATATTATATTTTTTCTTTTGTTTTTGAACCTGATATATATGTGACTGGGATCCTCCTCTCTGGTGTCCACTCACAAAATATATTTAATGCATATGCCAAATGTAGAGATGGAGCCTTTAATATATTCTAACAATCAACTAAACCCTAAAGCAACTTATTATTTGTCTATATTGCTCGATTATTAAATGAAACATTCCAAAGCCATGGCTGACAGATTTTGGCCGATTAGAACAACTTTTGTTGCTTTTCTTACCAACTTGGCATTCCAAATTGCCATCCAAGATGCGCAAATAATGATTTTCTAAGATTGGGGAAAATAGAATGTCAAGCTATGATTTTTAGGCACTGGCTACCCAGCCGGTAAATTCCCCATCTGCAATGGTAACACCATACATGCACATACACATCCACCACGAGCCACATTTACCAAGGTGAAAAGAAGTCTTGTCAGAAATGATATCAAAACTAATAGTGTCATTAATATGAGTACTGACAATGGGTGGAAATCGAGGCTTAAGGATTATTTTTATGGAATTGCAGTGTTTTGAAATATATTCTGAACTTTTCTAAGTATAAATAAAGATGGTAAAAGCTTGAATAAAAATGAGTAAATTTTTTACAATACATTTGATCACCTTTATATAAATAATAAAAATAAAGTGTTAATGCTAAAAAAATAATACTAAGTATAGTTTATTTATTTATTGTAGTAAATAGTTTTTCATTTTTATGATTAGCTTTAGATAATTTAAAATTTTAAAGTGTAAAGGAATAAGATTTTATTATTATTATTATTATTATTATTATTTCAATTGAGAGTTATATTGTAAATATAGATTTATTATAATCTATTATTTTTTAAATTTATTATAAAATTTAATATTTATATAATTATAAATAAAGATGGTAAAAGCTTGAATAAAAATGAGTAAATTTTTTACAATACATTTGATCACCTATATATAAATAATAAAAATAAAGTGTTAATGCTAAAAAAATACTAAGGTATAGTTTATTTATTTATTGTAGTAAATAGTTTTTCATTTTTTATGATTATATTATCATTTTAGATAATTTAAAATTTTAAAGTGTATAGGAATAAGATTTATTATTATTATTATTGTTATATCAATTGAGAGTTATATTGTAATTATAGATCAATTATAATCTATTATTTTTTAAATTTATTATAAAATTTAATATTTATATAATTATATGCATATTTATAAAAAAAACTATTTAAAACTATCTGGAAAGCTTGGGAACATGTTAAGAAATTCATCCCTAATAGATCCTTCTTTGATCATAAACTTCTTTATGGTCAAAGATCCATTTGGTGGAATCTCTAGCTTGCTAGAAAACCTCTTGCCCTCTCTCAAGGATGTTTTGCCAAGTTTTGTAATAATTTGGGGATTTCTCAATTTATCTATCTTTTTGAAGAAGATAAACTTATTAGCTGGGAGGATATCAGTACCAAGTTCAATATCCTTCCTTCTCAAAAGAAAACTTACAACATGATCGTTAAGGATAGTAAAGATCTGCCTAAGGTTTGTCATGTTGATTCTCATATATTTCTTAAGATCAAATGGCTAGATGGTACTATTGTGGAAAAGATTAAAGCTAAAAACATATACAAAATTATTGCTGCCAATAATGATATCATTGGTCACATTAAAAAACTCTGGTACTCTAATCTAGATGATAATATGTGGAAGAAACATCTTGATAGACTTTGGAAGTTACCTATTGAGCCTAAAATTAAATGCTTCAAATGGCTGTTGCTTCTTGACAGACTTTGGAAGTTACCTATTGAGCCTAAAATTAAATGCTTCAAATGGCTGTTGCTTCTTGACAGACTTCCTATTAGGAAAGATCTTAATGATGATGCTGTCTCTAGATTTTGTGGTCTTTAGGACACTAGTAGACATATTTTATTTGACTACTCTTTTGCCAAAAGTATTTGGCATTTGTTTGGAATCAATTATCCTATTTTTGTGAATATCTTTGAAATTGTTATTGGCTATATTGATGGTGTTAAAAATGATATGAATATTTTATGGAATATGTTATCCTCTAACATTCTTTGGCAGATTTGGAAGTGTAGAAATGAAGAAAGGTATCAAGATTCCCCTAGGTACCTTACTAAGTTTTTTTGAAAACTCACATATTTCAAAATTTCGTCGCAGGTGAATGTGAATATGACTTTGGATAGAAAGAAACTTAGAAGATTTCTTCAAGCTAGTCACTCCACCATGTTTGTGTATGAGCTTAAGGATTGCTATGACTGGAGAAGCCATATTGACAACTTTGCCAATTTTGAAGAAACTTTGAAGAAACTCACCAAGGAGGTCAACGAAAGCAAGAATGCGACCAATCGACAAATCTGCATGCTGTCTCAAATTCAGGGAAAGAAAAATATTATTTGGATGGAGGGCCCCGGGGGTTGGACCGCCTAGGTTGAGAACCACAATGATATTCTATCTTAGCTTGGTTTTCTATGTTTTGTAACTACTTTAAAAGTTCTTCATAAACTCTTGTGGTTGGGGCTGGGCCTCTCCCAATATACTCTTACTGTATTTTGATTTTGATATCCTTATAGTTAATTAAAAAAATAACTAATTGAAAAAATACTTATTAATTGGAGACATTAAGAAAATATTAAGAAAAACTAAGTGTGTAATATAGTATTACATTATATATTAAAATTTAATACTATACAAAATCTAATATAAAATGATAAAGATTCATTGATAATAATAAAAAATTTATATTAAAAAATTGTATATAAAGTTAAAAAATATATAAGTTAAAAAAAAATAATTAATTTTTAATTAGATGGAACAATTTTTTTAAAAATATAAAATAAAACTATTAGTTATGATTACATAATGTAAATAAATAAATAATATTTTTTAACTTATGATATAATTCAAAGATACTTACATTTTCTTTAAATTACATTCATAAATATTTTTAAGTAGAAAATAAAAAATATGTATATAATTATATAAAAAAATTAGTTTTATAAAAAATATTTGAAAATAAAAAATTATTTTAACTTAACTTATTTTTTTTGATATTAAAAATTTATCTTTATTTATATAATGTTATTTAAATCTATTTAAAAAAATTAATCCATATTTCACATTTTGGTATACTTATACTAAAATTTTTTTAAAGCATTGCATATTTTGAGAAAAAAAAGTACAAGAAAATCAATCCCATCCCAACCAAGTACTCGTCACTTCGTAAACTTTCAAATTGTTTCTGACAGATTTCTTTTCACCTTGGTAAATGTTTGCGGCTCATGGTGGATTTGTATGGGCATGTATGGTGATACCATTATAGATGTGGAATTTATCGGCTGGGTAGCTAGTGCCTGATTTTTAGGGTTTTAATTTCAAGGTATGATTTGAAGGGTTTTTTTTTACGGTATGATTTTTCTAGAATTTGTATGGTTTTTTGGTGTCAATTGTAATGAGAAGAGATGCAAAATTTAAAATGCAGAGAAATGGTGGACGAAGAAGACTATGGCGCTCATGACAGGGCAAATAAAGGCATAGGGTTTGAGGTTGCTCGACAACTTTGCGAGAATGTGATGGTTGTTCTTGTAAAAATTTGTAGAATCTATATTAAACATGCTTCATTTGATTGAATATCATTTGAGAAAATACATGTTGTCATTTTCAGGATCATATTTCAGTACATATTTTCTTTTGTTTGTGAACTTGACATATGACTATTAGCACAGATTATTCCTTTTCGCTCTAAATTCTCTCAATTGCAACAAAATATAAAATTATCCTTGAAGCTTGCAAAAACAACTACCTAGAAAAATTGCTTTTGGAATCTTCGCTGTTAAAATTGGCAACTAAATTTTGCCTTGTGAATACATGTTCATAGATTCTTTCACTAAAGGAGACCTAATTAGGAAAAAAATAAGTATTCACCGAGATGCAGTATTTGAAACAATAAAGTTTATTTTAGTGATTCTATTTATTTTTGAAAATAGCAACAACAAAAGGGTGTTGACCCATGGAACAATAGGGGCTGACTAAGTGAATTAACAAAAAATTAATTCAGCATAGAGAGCAGAATTAAAGCATGAGAGTCTACCACAATCAAAAACATAAAAGAAACAAAAAGTAAACCACCACAATCATAGAATATCACACATCCACGAAAAAGTTTTGAAAAAGTTTAACTTAAACCATAAAGGTGCCAAGCAGGGCTATAAATGAAATTCAAAGTCTTGAGCATACGTAAATAAATAGAGTCAATCCAAAATTGAGGTGAGGAATCATCAAAAGTCTCCACCCTCCCGTACACACCCAACCATAGAGTCACTTTACGTCCCATAAACACTTAGACAACAAAAGGTCAACCCACTCTTCATTCAGGAAATTGAAGAGTTCCCAGTTTCCTTTGACAAAATCCTTGTCCTCTGAGGATTTCTTATTGAGGAGGCAGAGCGTGGTAGCAGACGCATGCATCACCTTAAGTGAAAACTTAGTAACATCCGTCAGACACTTATTAGTAGCTTCCAGGTCCCGGGTGAGCTTAGTCACCATGTTTTCCATAGAGGCAAATTAGTACTTGATTCTCCCCATCAGGTCGCTACCAGTATGCTCTTTGTCAGCAATGGGCTCTTTTTTCATCATCTCCTCCTCAGCCATAGTGGTATAGATGTCATCATCTGGCTTGATTTCCACCTGATCAGTTTCATTGTCTGTGCCCTCTTTACTAGGGGAGCCCACAAAAGCATCCTCCTGGTTCATGAGCTCTTTGATAGCTCTTTTCCCCTATTCTTTGGCAATGTGAGAAGAGTGACAAGTAGAGGTGGGTTGGGGCTCAGAAGTCTAGGGGAAGTTCAGATTAATGAAAATCTTCTTTGGCTTCTTGGGAGGGGGCTGAGAGCTAGCAACAGGGTTAAGGGTGTACTTCTGAGGACTTGGGGTGGGTTGGGTTTTAGAAGAATTGGGGCTCGAAATAGGGGTTGTACCACCTTTAGACCTAGGAGGGGTGGGAAAGCCTTGGTTGAGAGAAACCGTCAGCAACAAGGGTTGATGGGTAGCATGGGAAATCTACAAAGGCAGTGGGGGGTAGAGGGCACAGTGGAAATTGTATAAATGGAAAATAAGACCCTGATGGAGATACACAGGATTTTTTTCGAGGGAGATGGCCTCATTCACAACCTTCACATTAGCCTCCAAAGAATACAGGTGGAAAAAGGGGAAGGAAATTAACAATTTATGCCTAAAATGGTTCAGAAAGGGAAGATGGTAGTTGAAAAATGTACCAAAGTGGCCCTCCAAGGTGAAATATTTCATCACCAGCTTGCACATCTTCGGCCAGAACTCTGGGAGCTCGAAGACGCTATAGCCTCCATTTAAAGGAGAAGGGGTAGCCTCATCCTTAAAGAATTGCGCAAACTCTGTCTTCGCCTGGGTTTTGGCCATTTTTTTCCATTTCCTGCCAGTGGTCGGCATCCCCGTGGCTTGGAAAATGACCTCTTCATTAATTTGAAAGGTGATATCGTTAATGGTAACCCGCCTTTTGTTCTAGGTTTTAGCAACCTGTTTGGGAATCATCTCATTGTGACCCACAAGGCATTCCATAAAAGGTAGGATACCTACCTCCTTGTAGAAATACATGAACATGGGGTCAGAAGAGAATTCCTCTTCAATCCTATCAGGCTCAATCCTTTTTCTGTCACCTCCCATCTTCTTCTCCCAGAGCCAACTGCTAAAAAACCCAATAACCAGAGGTAGAATTGCTCTCATCAGACTCGGCTCTCCAATTGTTCAGAGGACAAAAGGTGGGAATGCCGAGAAAATAGCCAAACAAGGGATTTGAAGTCATGTCAGGCTGCAAGTAGTAATTAGGGCTTTGATTATCTTGGGGTTCGTGATTCCTTACCATGGAGGCCACCAAAGTTAATATGTGGGAATGGCATTAGAAAATGCTAATATTAATGTCAATAGTTTTATTTAATAATTTGTCATTTAAAATATATTAAAAATAATAATAATTTACTACAATGTAGCTAGAATAAATATTGATTTTAGGATTGAAATATCAATAATTTTAATTAATAATTTATCATTTAAAATAATAATTTATTAAAAATATAGCTAGAATTAATATTGATTTTAGAATTAAATAAGATTTTATTTAAGTAAAAATATTAATAATTTCTATATATTTATAAAATTATTTGTTGTTCTATATTTAGTATTTGAATAATATAATAAAATTATAGATAGGGCGATAATAGAAAGGCGCCCTACAATCAACAGCCGGGGGGTGGGAAACAACTATAGTTCCATGGGTTGGGTGGGCCCTACGGCTTCTAAGGGCCCTACAATTATAGTTGTTGGCCTCCCACCCCCCAACCTTTAGCCTTTAATATTAACCAAACTCATAAGGAATGCAATTCCAGTGATTCAAATGATTAGATACTATAAAATTATATGTTTAATCTATTTTCTCTAAAAAATACATGATTTTGATTACTAAACTAAAATTGTTAATAAATATAATTTATATTTTAATTTAAATTTAATCACATTCCTTATTTTATACAATTTTTTTTATAAAATGTTTGAAAATTTAGTGTATAAAATAAATTATTATAATAAAATGTTAAAGAAGATAATTGCAAATTTAAGTTCATAATGTGTATTTTCACCTACAAATGTATTTGTCTACATCTCATGAAATGGAAATCAAAAGCCGATAATTAAAATTACTTATATTGTAGATGCACAATAGTAAAAAGAAATGTTTTCAGTTGGATCAGGCAACTTGATATTGCAATGTTTTTGATAGAAAAAGTAGCAAGAGGGTGCTGGCCCATGGTACAGAAAGACTAGAAGCACATTAACAACATATTAATCACACTAGGCACACAACAGATAATTAATAGAAAGTCAATAGAGAAAAAGTGTCTAGTCTGCCTCTATCAAAAACAAACTTAAAGGTCCTTTTAAAAAATAACGAACCGGAGTAGCTTAACCAGAAAGTAAATAACATATTATCAGTAACTTTCCACACAGGGCTAATCCAGAGTCTTAAAAACTTAACCATAAAATAGGAAAGCAAAATATGAGACCTGGGGCCAATAGGCCCGAACTAGAACAAAAAAATCATGGCACCAACAACAGCTAGGATCTGTCGCCCAGACGTTTAGACATAAGAGTCACGGCCCACTCTTCTTGCAGAAATAGGAAGAGGTCTCTGCTATCCTCATTGGCTTCCAACTTCCCACCAGCCATATTCTCCTACATGTTGCACAGGGTCAAAAGTGACGCGTGCATGACTTTGAGGGAAAATTTGTTTGAATCCACGACACGGGCTTTGATTTCTCTCATGTCCTATTTGAGGCCAAGGATCTCATTATCAAGCTTGTTGAACTTCTGTTTGAGAGAGCCTTTAAAACTATCATTCTCCTCCATCGCCATAGTAGTGTGCTCAGCACGAGGGGATTTGGTTTGTTGGGTGTGGGGAGAGGGAGGGGCAGGGTATTGCTATGAGGCATATCATTCATAACTAGTGGGGGATTCAAGGGGGGAATGCTACCAGACCTAGGTGAGCTAAAGTTCTTAGCCGAGGAGCCCTCAATCAAACCAGAGGAGGCAAAGGTGTCCATATCCTCCAAATGAGACTTATCCTCAGAAGCCATTTCCTTGAGCCTTCTTTTTCATTTCTCCTTGGCAATTCTGTTAGATCGCCAGATAGTACCCCCCAAATCCACTTCCAATTCAACTTGGCTGCCCAAATTCCTCCATTTTTTGGGCTTCCTCTCAGTTTCAGGGGTGCTATCAGCCACCGTCCTATCCTTAGCTTCCATGGACTCAAATACATGGGATTCCTCTAAGACCTCCACCATTTTAAAGGGGTTCCTCACACATCTCTTGTGGCCTTTACCTTCATGCGGAACCAGGTCAATCTCTTGGATCTCTTGGATAGATTGGGAGGGGGATTGAGAGGGGTTATTGGCTCGCAAAGGAGAAATATCCTGGGTGACATCCTTAATAATAATGAGGGGTTGGGGCGAAGGGAAAATAGCTTTATGGAAGATGTACAGATAGAGCAAGAGGCCTTGGTGAAGCATGGGGGTTGGCTTCTCAGGATTCTTATTTTCTTTAATATCCAAGAAATTACTTTCTAGCGAGTGGAGGAGGTAAAATGAGATGGAAATGAGGTCCCTATTCCTTATGTGGTTGAGGAAAAATAGATGATAATAATAAAACATAGTAAATTTACCCTCAAGAGTGAAGTATTTCATAATAATGTGACACACCTTGGGCCAAAACTCAGGGAGCATCTCGCGATTGAATCCTCCAGACTTTTTCATAGGCTTCTCACCTGGCCTGAAGAACTAGTTGAGATTGGTAATGTCCAGTGTCTGGCTAGTTTTCTTATACTTTTTACCCTCTTTTGACAGTCCTATCACTTTAGCAATGACCTCCTTATTTATTTGAAAGTGTAGGCCCCAAACCAACACCTTCCTGTTGTTCCAAGAGGACACAAATTTCTTGGAGATTCAATCGTCATGGCCTTCCTTCATTATTTCCATGAAGCCCTAGATGCCACTATCTTTGTAGTAGTGAGTCACTAGGGGGTCAGAGGTGAATTCCTCTTTGATTTTATCCAGCTCTATGCGCAAAGTTTTGCCACCCATATCAACCAGACTAGTATCCACTGCAGAATTCTTCTAAAAGTTGTAGAGCTGATCTTCGCAAACCAGGGCACAAAATAGGGCTTTTTGAGTTAACTATTTTATGAGAATTTTGTTCATAAAAGGTAGGGGTGGGTGGTTTTTGGGTAGTCGAGCTCTGTACGATAAAATCCAATAGATCTCCAGGCGTAATAATTAGAAATTAAGCCATAATTTCCATTAGTGTCCAAGTGGTAATCAAAATTATTTGTTGATGTGGACAACTATCCTTCTACACATACTCACGCAAAAGGAAATTCTAAACCTTTATAAGATTTTGTGCATACATAGTCATAACTACTTTAATCATCAAATTAAGCCAGCACATAATCAAGGTGGGGCCCTTAGCAATATTGGCGCCAACTTGGCTCATTTTAAACATTGTTAGTGTCATGTTTTTCCCACTTGATCAGCCATTGGGTCTCCTTTGGAAGCTCACTGACCTCCTCCCATTTAACCAGCTTGGCTTGCTTAAGCCCAATGACAGCCATAGAATTTTCCACCACGTTACCTTCCCTGTAGGTATGGGAAATAGTCATGTTTTGGAGGTTGTTGAGAAGCTCCCAAATTTCCACTATTATTGGCACAAAGCTAGGATGCAAGAGGGGCCAAAAGATGGCACACCCTAATGATCCAAGCCTACCCAACACATGCGGAAGCCAAAAAACACAACAGTGAGAGAGAGAATGCATAATCTTTCATATATTATCATCAAATAGAATCATACATGCCAGGCTGTAAGGCCTTCCTAGTTATGACCTTATATTACAATGAATATCAGAAGTCCTCAAACATGCGAGGATCTATTACAAATCTCCAATCTCATGTCTACTATCTTCAATCCCCAAGAACTACCCCCTAATCTATAACCAAACATCCACATTTATACAAGAAGAGCTACTGAACTGAGTCAGCCTTTAGATCCACAATCAATGGAAGGAATGGTCAGATCTGGGACCATACACTTCCCAATGATGGATACCAACATTAAATCTATGATCCAATATAAATGCACAAGTCGGCCACAATAGAAACTAAAACTAAACTCATCGGTAAGCAAGATAAATGAGCAACAGATAGGCAATGTCAAGCACCAGTGAAATAATCAACTACCTAGGAGATAACTGACCACACTCGGTAATGAAAGGAAACTGACCAACTCAGTCAAAGCAGGAATCGAGCAACACAGACAAACTCCAAATTGTTTTTGGTGACATAGTATTGCCAAGGACTCAAGATGCTCTTGCATCAGACACTTGGGGTTATTTTGAAATGATTCTCTAAATCATTTGGTAGGTCTAGTCTGAGTTGCATCCAACTTAGACTATGAAATCCATGAATTGTCTTCCAGCGGTCTACTCTTCCACTTAACCAGATATTCCATATACTATTTTCCTCTTGTACTTTTGCCAACTCTTTCCTTCAAAATCTATTCAACTTCATCATTCTGCTTCTTAGGATATTCTGTTAGTACTATCACTTCTTCATCAGGTTCATGATACTCATACAAATTAGTGATGTTGAAAATAGGTGATATTTCCATGTCATCAGGTAACTTAATTTCATATGCATTTCCATTGTCAAATTTCTTCAAGATTTTGCAAGGTCCAAACTTTTTCATCTTCAACTTTCCATATGTTCCAACAGGAAATCAACCTTTCTTCAAGTGAACCATCACTTCATCATCAACATCAAAAGTTTTATGTCTCCTTGATCTATCAACTCTATCTTTGTATTTTTGATTGCTATTTCCAACTTCAGCTTCACATCTTCATGCAATTTTTTCATGTACTCGACAAACTTTACTCCTTCAACACTTTTCTTATTTTTATAAGCAATGTCTCTCAAATCAGATATTCCTCTTGGTTGTGTGCCATTCAAAATCTCAAATGGTGTCTTTCTAGTACTACTATTCATTGAATTATTGTATGCAAACTTTGCTTGTGCCAACATAGAATCCCAATTACTCAGTGTGTCTCCAACTAAACATCTCAAAAGCTTTCCCAAACTTCTGTTCACAACTTTAGTCTATCCATCAATTTGTGGGTGAAATGTAGAACTATATTTCAACTTAGTGCCAAATTTCTTCCAAAGTGTTTTCCAAAAGTATCCAACAAACTTACTGTCTTGGTCAGAGATAATACTCCTCAGTAATCCATGCAATTTGTAAATTTCCTTAAAGAAAAGATCTGCTACATATACTGCATCTAATGTCTTTCTACAAGGTATAAAATGTGCCATCTTAGAAAATCTATCCACAACAACAAATATAGAATCATTACCTCTTACTGTCTTCGGTAAGCCAAGAACAAAGTCCATATTGATGTCAATCCAAGGTTTCTCAGGAACAACAATCAGTGTATACAATCCAGTATTCTGACTTACTCCATTTGCAACTTGACAATTTCCAAATTTTTTTTCACAAATTTCTGAACATCTTTATACAACTGCGGCCAATAGTACTTCTCCTTAAGCAAATTCCATGTTTTATCAATGCGAAAATGTCCAGCCAAACCACTACTATGTTTCTCCTTTATCAAATTAGTTCTCATCACTCCTCTCGGTATGCACAACTGAATACCTTTAAACAACATACCTTCTTGAATAAAATATTCATCCTATTTAGTATCTTGTTGATCTTGAATAGGTACTCTGCACTTTCTCCATGGTTTAGAAAAATTAGGGTCAAACTCATAAGAATCTCTCATCTCATCAGAACAAAGAACTTCAATTTTCATCTCGGTCATCAAAGATCTTCTTCTACTCAATGCATCAGCAACTCAGTTAGTGAATCCACTCTTACTCTTGATCACAAATTATGTGTAACTCTGTAAATACTCAACCCATTTCATATGTCTCTGATTCAACTTATTCAAACTACCCAAATATTGTAAAGCCTTATGATCAGTATATAACACAAATTCACTTGGTATCAAATAATGTCTCCATTTCTTCAGTGCTTGAACAATAACATATAATTATTGATCATACACATAATATTTCCTTCTAGCATCATTCAAATTTTCACTATAGAAAGCAATAGGTTTACCTTCTTGACTCAACACAGCTCCAATTGCACTTCCACTTGCATCACATTCTACTTGAAATACCTTACTGAAATTAGGTAATGCCAAAATAGGTAATTTAGCAACCTTCTGCTTCAGAGTCTCAAAACTTTTATCAGCTCCATGTGTCCACTTGAATTCTTTTTTGTCTCCTCTCATAGTCTCAGTCATAGCATTACAAATTGGACTGAAATTTCTTATGAACTTTCGGTAAAAACTTGCCAAACCATGAAATGATCTTACCTCACTAGCATTCAGAGGTGTAGGCCAGTTCAAAATGGCTTCAATCTTTTTAGGATCCATCTTCAAACCATCAACTAAAATAACTAATCCCAAATACATAATCTCTTCTTTCATGAATGAACACTTTTTTAGATTTATCAACAACTTTTCCTCTTTCAATCTTTGCAAAACTTGTTTAACATGCAACAAATTTTCTTCTCTAGTCTTACTAAATATTAGAATATCATCAAGATATAAAATCACAAACTTATCCAAGAATTTATTCAAAACCTCATTCATCAACCTCATAAAAGTACTCGGTGCATTAGTTAAACCAAAAGGTATAACCAACCACTCATACAAACCTTCTTTTGTCTTGAAAGCAGTTTTCTATTCATCACCTTCTCTAATTATGATTTGATGATACCCACTTTTCAAATCAATCTTTGTGAAATACTTTGCTACAGTCAAACTATCCATTATATCATCCATTCTCAGTATAGGAAACCTATACTTCACTATTATCTTATTGATTGCTCTGGAATTAGTGCACATTCTCCATTCTCCATTCTTCTTCAGTGCCAATACAATAGGTACTGCACAAGGGCTCAAAATTTCTCTGATCAAACCTTTCTTTAGCAATTCTTGAATTTGTCAGTTCAATTCCTAATTCTCGGTAGGTGTCAATTGATGAGGTGCCTTATTTGGTAAACTAGCTCCAGGGATTAGATCCATACAATGATCAATGCTTCTTTTCAATCTCAAACCATCAGGTACATTATCAAAAATAATATCATTGTACTCAGTGAGTAACTTATCAATCTCCTCAGGGACATTATCCTCTATTTTCTTACTTGGCTTATTAGGAATCACAACAAAACATACATCATTCTTTTTCAAAGAGTTAACAAAATTTCTTCCTTCCATCAAACAAACTTTCACAGATGTGCAAATATTACTAATAGGTTCTTCCATCAATGGTAACAAGATTTGTTTCTTTCCATCAGCCAAAATAGTATACTTATGCAATCTCCCATCATATATAGCATGTCTATCATATTGCCAACATCTACCCAACAAAATATGACAACAATCCATAGGCATGATATCACATAGCACCTTATCATAGTATTTTCCAATCTTCAAATTCACATAGCATTGTTCACTTACCAGGAATGTATGCTCATCTTTGATCCATGAAATCTGATAGGGCTTCAGATGTACCAACCTTTCCAACTACAATTTTGTGACCATCTCTTTAGATGCTAGGTTCTCCGAGCTACCACTGTCAATGATTACCTTCCAAACTTTATAAGAAACTCTACATATGGTCTTGAACAAACTTTTTCTTACCGGATCTTCCTTCTTGCTTTCATTCCATAGTGCTCTCCTTACCATCAAGTTATTTTATTTCTCAGGTTCATTCGGTGACTCTTCTTGCACCAAAGCATTTCTACTGCTACCCACCTTCTTACTAGCCTGTGTACATTCAAAAGATCTATGTCCTTCTTCCCCATAATTATAAAAATTTCCTCAGAAACTTCCTCTGCCATAACCACCTTGGTAGTTACTGCCTCTACCTCTAGATGAACTTTCACCTTTCCACTTGGTCTTGCCTTTGTCCATATTTAGATCTACCATTTTCACCATTAGATCTACCTCTTCCTCTAGGGAATCTACCACCTCGACCTCTTTGTCTCTATTCATGTCTTTTGTTCAATTTCTCCTCGGCCTTCAAAGAAAATTGATAAGCCTCTTCAATGTTCTCCAACTTGACCATACTAATTTCCTCTTGGATGGAAAATCTCAAACCATTCAAGTATCTACCGATTCTTTCCACATCATCTTCATCATGTCTAGATTTGATATCCAATCTATATAATTCCTTAGTGTACTCCTTTATCGAGCTATCTTTCTATCTCAAACTTTGCATTCGCCAAACTAGGTTAATCTAATAATCATAGGGTAAGAACTTTCCTTTCAATTTGTTCACCATTTTATTCCATACCTTGATTTTGTCTTTTCCTTTCCTCTTTCGATCCAATTGTAGATGTTCCCACCATAAGGATGCATGAATTTTCTGTTAGAAATAGGAAATACTGAGAGGGGGGGGGGGTGAATTAGTATTTCACAAAATTTTTCTTTTGCCCGCTTAAGGATATAACAGATTACTTTAGTGCCTACAAAGATTATCAAGCTGATTAACAAACATGGCAGTAAATAGAAAGAACTCATAACTCATGATATGTTCTCGAGGAAACCCTAGCCAAGGGAAAACCCCGGTGGGGATGGTACCCACAAAGATCACTAATCAAAAGTATCTTGTTAGGGATATTGGACCCTGTTAGGAGTCAATTTACAATATATAGTAGATCTATCTTGGTTAAAGGACTTTAGGCCTTGTTAGAAGCCTTAACCCTGTTAGGAGTTAGATTACAAAACCTGATCACCAGCTGAGCTCACTGCCCAAACAGGTAATACAAAATGTTTCTAATTGTAATATGGTACTTCTTACAACTTCACATCAATAGCCTTTTCTGCTATCACAATATACAACGATCACAAGTTATCTTTTCTTTCTTTTTACATATCACATATATCTGCTCATTACATTTCAAGTATGCCTAATATATGAGTTATTAGAGCTAATAAATTTACATGGTCAGCTTCCAAAATATTTATCCAAGAGTAAACATCTAGGATGTCATCCCTTCATAATGTTAAGTCATTATTTTGACAAGCAAAAATAATCCCTTAACTCTTTCACTAATACTGTCTCCAAAATTGTTCTGTCTGTAAAAAATGTCTTCGGTAAACTTTGAATAACTTTGTCCGTACTACTCCAAACTTTATGCACACTGAGATGGGGTATCCTCATACTCTGTAGAAGCTTTAGTTAACTATGCAAACAAAAATATTTCTCCACTGTACGTCACCAACTAAATCTTCATCGGGTGCTCTGTCAGGATCACTATATCCATACTTAGACAATTTCTTCCTTCAACTTGCCATACTTGCATTCCAGATTCTCCGCTCTCAATAGAGATCATATGTTTCCATAATGACAACATCTATGCATCCACATTAGCCAAATTGCCAACATTTTCAACTTTGTGCTTGCAATCTTCACCTTCTTATCCTCATGAATGTTTTCATATTCAACATACTTTTCCATCTCGATGATCTAGTCTACCAATTCATCAAAATCTAGCTTTCGACCATACTTAGGAGGATTGAAATGTGGTGTTGAATTCAAACCTATCAAAGCCTTAAAAAATCTTTCTTCACCTTGATCCATAACAGGTGCAGGTTCTGCATTCACCTATTCTTCCTCAACTTCATCATCACTAACATCTTCAAGATGTCTGCCTCTTCTTTGGGATGTTTCAATAGCTTCTAAGCTAGCAGCAATCTGCCTTAGCATATCTACTAATCCTAGATCTACATCTTGCCTCCCACAAACCATCTTGACAACCCTCTACAATTGCAGGTCAGATCTCAATCTGCTACCCCACAACAATCAACTAGGGCTTCAAGAGGAACCTACAAACTTAGATTCGCAGAACTAGATCAAGATCTCACCTTACTCTGATACAACCTGACACAAGGCCAAGATGCAAGAGGGGCCAAACAATGGTGCACCCTAATGATCCAAGCCTACCCAACACATGTGGAAGCCAACAAACACAATAGTGAGAGAGAGAATGTAGAATCTTTCATATATTATCATCAAATAGAATCATACATGCCAGGCTGTAAGGCCTTCCTAGTTATGGCATTATATTACAATGAATCTTAGAAGTCCTCAAACATGTGAGGATCTATTAAAAATATCCAATCTCATGTCTACTATCTTCTATCCCTAAGAACTGCTCCCTAATCTACAACCAAACATCCACATTTATACAAGAAGCCACCGGACTGAGTTGTCCTTCAGATCCATAATCAATGAAAGGAACGGTCAGATCTAGGACTACACACTTCCCAATGATGGATACCAACATTAAATCCATGATCCAATATAAATGCACAAGTCAGCCACAATAGAAACTAAAACTAAACTTGTCGGTAAGCAAGATAATCGAGCAGCAGACAGGCAATGCCGAGCACCAGTGAAATAAGTGACCACCCAAGAGATAATCAACCACACTCGGTAACCAAAGGAAACTAACCAACTACCGACCAACTCGGTCAAAGAAGGAACTGAGCAGCATAGACAAACTCCAAATTATTTTTGGTGACACAGGATTTCCAAGGACCCGAGATGCTCCTGCATCAATTATGGTGCTCACCTGCCACCTTGCACTCGACCTACATTTGATAGCCTCCACAATCACTTTGGAATCCCCCATGATCATTAGCAGTCTGGTATTCATGGAGATGGAAAATTTTATACCCCATATAAGGGCCGTGCCTTCAGCTTGATTAACAATACTATTTTTGAGCGGCCCAGCATAAGCCAAAAGGCAATCACCATTGTGGTCTCTTAGCACTCCACCCCCACATTGGGTAAGGTTATTTGACACCCCAGCTCAAAGTTTAATTTGGTCTAGCCAATGGACGGGGAAATCCATTGAGTACCATTCCAAGCCATCAACCTGGAGTTGTCAAACCTAGTGAAGCCAGTTAACAAATTCCAATTATCAGTCATTTTGATCTCCCAGGAAGAGGGGGGTGCCGTGGGGAGTTTCTAGTTAGCTAAGCCAACATTCTCACATAGGAGCTTGGTGCCTAGATAGAGAGAGGCCTCAGATGGGGAATCAGTCTCCATGAAGATCTTGTTATTCCTTTCTTTCTAGATAGTCCAGCAGATGTGCAGGGGAAGAAGCCACCATAGGAACTGGAGTAGAGGGTGATTGAAGGGGGATCACCAACTAGTGAACTGGTGGACATCATCTCCTAGGACCTAGGGGACCCCAATTTTCCAATAACTCCCTACCAAATACTAATAGAGTATTCATAGTGTATGAATAGGTGGTTCACAATTTCCTCCTCCTTTTTGTAGAGGACACATCTACTAGCCAAGGAGAACACTCTTCTTATGAGGTTATCATGAGTTAAGAATTTACCATGCATAAGTGTCCACTAGAAAAAAATGATTTTTGGAGTAAGGTGTGGAATCCACACCTTATTCTAATCTCCTAGATTCTTCTCTTCCTTCAGAAGAAGGTTGTAAGAAGTCTTAAATGAGAAGGTTCCCACTTGGGTGGGGGCCCAAATGATGGAATCTTGGCTAGCAACTCCAAGAATCCTGACATTCCCCAAGATTTCCATAAGCTCATTAGCCAAGTGTTCTAATTCTAGTCTATCCCTAACTAGAAGAGCTATATCCTTCCATCTCCCTTCAGACATGTAGTTGGAGGTTTTGTTACCAAGGGCAGGCTTGAGGTAGTTCATGAGGGGGCTAAACCTTCCACTTGGGGTAGTGCAATTCTGGATCCAAGAGTCATGTCAGAAATGGATGGATCTCCCATCTCCAAGTTTCTTAGAAGACACCCTTAGATCTCATGGTTTTGCATTTGAAAATGTTAGCCCAGAGTTTGGAACCATTGGGGAGGTTGTTATCCTGGTACATCATCCCATAAGGGTTCCCTTGAAGGTACTTAGCTTCCATTATCCTACACCAATCCACTTTCCTTTCAATGAGCTTCCAAGCCACTTTCATGGTGAGGGCCCTGTTCAACAAGCCAATTCACCTAAGGCCCAGACTACCCAACCATTGAGGAAGGCAAACCATTTCCCAATTGACCAGAGACATCCTCTTTTTCTCTTTAGAGCCCACCCAAAGAAAAGTTCTTTGTATATTTTCTAGCCTGTCCGCCATATTGCTTTTGATCTTGAAGAGGGACAAAAAGTAGATAGGAATCCCCTGGAGAGTAGAAACCACCAGCTAAAGTTTACCAGCGCTGCTCAAAATCTTCCCTTTCCATCCAAAAATCTTTTTCTAAGTTCTTTCCAAGATGGAATTCCATAATTCTTGGGAGATCTCTTTGATGGTGATAGGGAGGCTTAGGTAGGTAGAGGGGAGTGAAGCCGACTAACAACCCAATATTTGAAGCACTCTGGTTTGGGTCTCAATGGGGGTGTTGAAGAAAAAAAGTCTACTTTTTTGATAGTTGATGCAATGTCCCAAGGACAAAGCATAATTCTCCAATAGGTACTTCCACTGTCTAGCTTCAATCACCGATGAGTACCCAAAGAGGAAAGTATCATCCACAAATTGTTCCAGAATAGTTTTCTACAGAGTGGAAGTTGGTTTTATTCCTTTTATTCTTCCCATGGAAGAGAGCATAGTTAGATTCCTACTGAGGACCTCAGCCACCATAATAAATAAATAGGGGGAGAGAGGGTCACCTTGTTGAAGACCTTTTTTAGGTTGGAAGAATCCACCCGAGGAGCCATCGACCATTATAAGAAGCTCATAGTTTGCATACACTCTTGAATAATGTGGATAACCTTCTCATTAAAGCCCATTCTACTAAGGATTTTTTGGAGGAAGGACCAATTAACTTTATCATAAGCCTCAGAGATATTAAGTTTGAAGGCCATACCTAGAACTTTTATCCCATCCATGGAGTGGATGATTTCATGAGTGGATATGGCCACATCCAGGATCTACCTTCCTGGAACAAACTTTTCTGAGTAGGACTAATCAGTTTGTCCAGAAGGGGCTTCATTCTGTTGACCAAGATCTTAGTGAGGATCTTATAAAATGTGTTACATAGACTGATAGACCTGAAGTCTAGCATAGAGGTAGGGTTTTCATTCTTAGGGACCAACATAATATAGGTCTTGTTATGGTTCTTTAACAATCACTTCATTTTGAAGAAGTCTCTGGCAGCACGTGAAACTTCTAATCCAACAATATCCAAATATTCTTGAAAAAAAGCTGGGGGGAACCCATCAAGTCCTGAAGCTTTAAAGGCACCCATAGCAAAGACAACAACTTTGACTTCCTATTCAGAAACATGTTCAGTGAGATGATCATTACCACGGTGAGTAACATCACATTGGATGTGATCAAGGAGCTGATTTTGCACATTGACTCGGCACATATGTCCAACATTTGCGTATAATCCCCTAAAGTAGTTGGCCGCAACTTGGTTAATCTTGTCCTTCTTAGTAACTTCATTCCCTTTGTCATCCCTGATTGCATTAATGTTGTTTCTTCTTTTGTGATTGCTAGTAGATCTATGAAAGAAGGCCATATTTCTATCTCCTTTGGTAAGCCACTGGATCCTGGATCGCTGCTTCCAATAGATTTCTTCTCTTCTCAAAGCTTCCTGCCACTTGTGCCTAGCCTTTTCTTCTTCCATTTGCAGCTAGGGGTGTATATTACCAATGAATAGCTAGGCTTGGAGGTAGTCCAAGGTCCCCGTAAGCTCTTTCTTCTCCTTGTAGAAGTCACCAAAATTATGTTTATTCCAACCCTTAACCTCTCTTCTGATGATCTACAATTTTTGGGAAATCCTAAACATGGCAGTGCCTTTGATAGAAGTGGCCCACTGGGCTTTCACTTGGTCCCTAAAAGAGGTGTGGGAGCACCACATAATCTCAAATCTGAAAGGGGCCGGCCCAATTTTAGGGGACTTAAACTAGCAAAGGAGGAGGGGGTTATGATTAGAGGTAGTTTTGGGGAGGGATGAAAAAGTGGAGGTCAAGCACAAGTCCCAAGAGGAGGTGGTCAAGACCCGGTCTAGCCACACTTGGATGAGATGGGAGCCCTTATGATTGTTGGACCAAGTGAAGAGATTTCCTTTCAGATCAATGTCCAAGAGACTAGAGTAGGAGATAAATTTTGTAAGGTCCCCCATACTATCAGAGTATTCCATTAAGCCTCCACGCTTTTCTGAGGGGTAAAGGGGGGTGTTAAAGTTGCCAACCACCATATAATTACCAAAAGTGTCCTGGTCCATACAATAGATAATATCTTTCCAAAGGGACAACTTTCTAGTCTGAGTATTAGGGGCATATATATTAATCAAGTGCCAAACCAACTATTTTTTCCTGAAGGTAACAACAAGGAAGTTTGGGGAGAAGGAAAGTGGTTCACCAAAAATAGTGTTGGGGTTCCAGAGAGTGGCAATTCCCCTAGAAGCACTCGAGGCTTTAGAGTAGAAAAACTCAGCACCCGACTAGAGACTGCTAGCTAGGGAGGAAAAATTATTGAAAGACATCATAACTTCTTGGATAAGCAGAATATCCAGTTTATGACAAAAAATGTATTGTTTAACAACACTTTTCTTGAGGGGCCTGTTAATACCTCTAACATTCCAAGAAATAAAAAACATTTCTTATTTTTAAAACTTGTTTCTAAGGTTTATTGCCTACCTACCGCAACATCCCTTGTAGTCCCTCTTGACCTCCTGGTGCGTTCTGATGAACTCCCTCTAGGTGTTTCTAGCCCCACATCAGCCTTTTTGGGCTTAGGTTTCTTTTTTTGTGTTTTCCATTCACCACCATCATCCTCCCCAAAATGATCATCACCCAGGAAACTGGGTGAGGAAGGGTAGTTCTTTTCCTCTGACTGCAAAGGAAGTTTTGTAGCAGCCTTAGCAGACTTTAGTTTGAGTGAGACCATAATATTGCAATGTTGAAATTAAAGTTTATGTTAATATTAACGCATGTATATATTATCAATAATTTTAATTAAAAAAAATTCATTTAAAATATATTTATTTATATAATAATTTATTACAACTGTAGCTAGAATTAATATTCATTTTAGTATTTGATAAGATTTTGTTTACGTAAAAAATATTAATAATTATCATCAATCATTAATCATGGTTTTAAATGATGAGGAGTTAAATGGGGTATCTTGAATTTTCCTAAAATGATTTAAGCCAAGTGATCAAGTCATGTAGTTTTACAATCCTTTTAAATTTGTTTAAAAATCTTCCAAAGATATTGTCTAGCAATGAGAAATCTAAAATAAAAAATTTATAAGTTTGAAAAATCTAATTTTACATTTTCATAATTTATTATTATGTGAAGTTATCGATGGTCAATTTTCCAGTCAAATGTAAAAATCCTTTGAAAATTTCCATTTCTTGCTTCATGTATGAAGAAATAGGGTTTATCAATGAAAAGGGTTTCAATTTTTTTGTTTAAGTCCATAAACCTTACCCCATTTCTATCTCTTCATTACCCTTTTTGTTTCACTTAAGTCACCTTTCCACACATGTTCTACATTGTCGGATGAGGCCATGCATTGTTTATGTCTTTACCTAGCGGCCCCCAGTTCAATATTTCCTAAGCCTAAGTCCCCAACCATATTTCCTAAGTCCTAGCATGCATTTATCAATTTCTCATTGCCATAACCTTTCCCATTCACCTCATCAGTAATTGGAAATATTCATTTCAAGTTCACGCAATGTCCATTCCTTTATCACCATATGTGTCACCAATTTGTTGTAAACTCTAACATCGACATTAGATCCACCGATATTTCTATCAGGCATGAAAAGGCTTTGACAAAGACAAATTTCAAATTCTCTGATCCTTGACTGATGCGTTGGGATATCTTATGGCGATAAAGCTTTTGGAAGGAAACAATGATCAGTTGGGAACTTTTTTGGGCATCCTAATTCCCAATGAGGTTATTGGCAGAGCTTGTGGTGATGCTTTCATCATGTTTGGTGGGGACAAGGTTAAAGATAAAGAAAAGATAAAGCACATTAAGATCTGGATGATCCTACAGTCAGTGTGATACTATAATATAAAGTTGCATGATGTATATTCATCTGACGTAGCCAAGGTGACTGGTGGATCCAATTAAGGACAGTCCAAACCTTGCAACTTTAGAACAACAAAATGGAATAAAACAACACAACACAACAGGATATGTTTCAAAACATATTTTCCATTACATTCCCAATTGTAAGGCCTTCCGGGTTAGGGCCAATTACAATCAAAAACCATTCAGAAAGATCAACAAGATCTAATACAACTCCAACTAGTCTAGTTCTGAGACAAATCAATAACTGATGGAAACCCTAAGGTAGATCTAAACTTGAGCTTGCAAGCCTCCAACCAATCTTCTTGTCTCCAAGTATGCAAACCACTAGCTCTGCTATTACAAATTATCACATAACAATCTGATCTGCAAGATCACGTAGGATCTTTTCCACAACTTCACTTATCTGCTACCCTTAGATCTACTCTTAGAACCTCCGATCTGAATACCTAAAACAACTACCCAAACATCCTACAAATACTAATCATCATCCACAAGTCGACTAGATGAAACCATTAACAAATATTAAATGCAATACAAGTCAGCTCTGACATAGCCTTACAATTAATAAATTCAACATGTCATCCTATAACAACAACTACCAACAATAAATGCACCAAGTCGGCCAAGAAAATCTTCAAGAACTCTAGTCGGTAAACTAGAACTACCAAGCACTAGAGAAATAACCAAGCACTAGTGAAACAACCAACCAAGCCAAGCAACACTGAGAAACACAGACATTACTGAGCACTAGTTCCATCGAGCAACAAAAGTCTCACCAAGTTCCTTTAGTGACTGAGCTTCCTTCAATAACCGAGACCATCGGTTAAGGCTGCAATCAAGTAACACTAGCCAAGTAACACAACACCATGTAGATTCACTGAGGACCCAAGAATGCCCCTGCATCAGACACTCCAGGTTCAAAAAGATATTCATATGTGAGGAGAACATCTTTTGGGATTCGACACATAAACCCCAAACTGGTTCTTCACATACAAGTCCTCCACCTTTTCACTTTGCATATTCTTCCATTTTATCTTCCTCTGTCTCTTCAAGTCTTTCCTTGATAAAAAACATGTCTATTCTCCAAATTGATAATTCATTCTCTTAGGATCTACCAATTCAACTCGACTACCGATACTCAGACTTCTCCTACCAAGTGCTATATTCAGCAAAGGCATCAGGGAAAAATTCCTGTCATCCTTCTCAATTGTAAACACATTCTTCACACAATCATACATAGCTCTACAATCATATTGCCAAGGTCTACTAAGAAATATATGACAACTATTCATCTCCACAATATCACTCAACACAAGATCCTTATACTAGCCAATCTGAACATCAATAAAGCATTGTTCTCATACTTCTAGAGCATGATCATCTTGCAACCAGCCAATCCTACAAGGATGTGGATGTATCATTCTACTCAAACCAAGTTTTTGAACCATGTCCTCAGCAACAAGGTTATCAGTACTACCATTGTCAACAATAACATCACAAAGTTTACCTCTAGACTTGTACCGAGTCCTGAACAAGTTACTCCTCTGACAAGGTTCCTCCTTTATACTGAGCAATGTTCACTGGAGTAGCAAGTGTTGGCATTAAGCATGATTGTCATTAGTGACAACACTTATTCTGAACAGTACATACCGAGAAGAACAGAGCTTACCGAGCAGAACAGTACTTGCCAAGCAGAACAGAGCTTACCAAGCAGAACAGTACATACCGAGCATAACAAAGCTTACCGAGCAGAATAGAGCTTATCGAGTAGAACAGTGCATACCGAGCTCACAAAGTTTCACAGTGTTTACCAAGTGCTGCATGGTTAAAAAGGAAATTTAGTTTCTACCGAGTAACACTTTATCTATCGAGTCTCCAGTGTTTACCAAGTTTGAAACTAGGACTGAGTGGTTAGTATGGACTGAGTTTCCACTTCTACCGAGTGCATGACAATGCCGAGTAATGCAATGGATGCCGAGTATCAGAAAATCACCGAGCTAGTTTGCAGTAACCGTGTAACTATATTTGGGCTGACTCAGTAATATTTGTGTTTACTTGTTTTAGAGCTGACTTTGTAATTGTTTTGGAATTGACTTAGATTGTTATATAAATAATGTTTTATGTCATATCCAAGTATGAAAAAAATAGAGAAGTATGAAAAAGAGAGAAAGGCAGAGATAAGCGAATTACAAAGGGCTACAACAGTATAAGAAGTAGAAAAGATCTATCCATCACAGAAGGTGATCAGTACATCAGATAATCTCAATCAGCAAGTACAGTTGCATGTAAGAGATCTACTATTTCATCCTAATAGGTGAATCAACTTGAAATCCTTTAACCAGGTAGACTTAACAGTCTTTGTAAAAATCTCTTAACTGAGTGCATACTTCATTGTATGTTTGTAAAACCTCTAACAAGGTGGACCTAGCAGTCCTTATTGCTCCTAACAGGGCAGATCATCAGAAGTGATCATTGTAAGCCTTAACCGGCAAACTTTATATTGTAGTATTGAAGTTTTGTGGGTATCATCCCCACCGTAGTTTTACTTTCTACTTGGAAGGTTTCTGGGTCACCAAATCTCTGTGTTCTAAGTGTTATGAATGTTTTATTCTTTTTGTTACTCATGCATGCAGTTAGATTATCAATCTAATATTATTAAGATCTGAATTTGCTAAAAGTTTTGAAGTTACTGATTCACCCCTCCCCTCTCAGTAACCTAGATATTCTTGAATATTTCCAACAATTGGTATCAGAGCACAGTGGATCTCAGAATAAAGTTTGATAGCTTGAGAAAAGATTCAGGACAATGGAGATATTCAGACTGAACAAAGTAATTGAGAATGAAAAGCTAGATCTGGAAATGGCCATAACTCAACTCAAAGAAGCAAGAGAGCATCTTTCCCTTTCCCTAAAAAGTAGGAAGGAACTTGCAAATCAGATCAATGACCACCAGTATGTTGAAGAAAAGATTGAAGACTTTTTCCCTTCAAGTAGCTCAGATGAAGAAAACAATGCAATCAAAGAACTTCTAGAAAAAAATGGATCTCTACAAGAAGAAGTGAGAAAATTGAAGAGAGAATAGGAAATTTAGTCAACAAGATTCTGTGAAGTCTTGGAACAAAGAAATAAGATGAAAGATGAAATAGATGGAAAGAACAATGAAATCCAAAATAAAACTCTTCAGCTAGAAAATCTTATTGATCAAATCTCCAATGCAAATGAAGAAATCTTGACTCTAAGATCAGAAAATGAAAATATGAGAGAAGAGCTAAGATCTGAAAAGCAAATCAATTTAAGAGTGATGAGTGAGCTAGATGGTGAAAGGCAAATCAATGAGAGAATGTTGAAATCTCAAGAAGATATGAATCAGGTGTATGAACGAAACCTTCATAGGCAAAAAGGAAAAGCAGGACTTGGATACAAAGAGGAAGGTGAATCCTCCAAACAAGGTACTCAAAAGAATCAGAAACCTACCTGTAATCACTATGGAAAAATTGGTCATACTTCAAACAAATGTTGGAGCAATGGAAAAGAAAAATATAATGGAAAATGCTACAATTGCAATCAGCTTGGTCATAAAGCAAATGAATGCAAGGAGAAACCAAGATTTAAAGGCATATGTCACAAATGTAGCAAACAAGGTCATAAGGCATCAAAATGCAGAACTAAAACACCCAATCCAGCGGAAAAAATTATTAAAGCAATGTTTGGTTGGGATTACAACACTTGGTGTAGATGTCATTACTGTGGAGAATATGGACACATTGGCATGAATTGTGTAAGGCACCACTTGAGAAAAAGGGATTCTACCATAAGATGTTATAATTGCACTAAGCTTGGTCACATAGCTAAAAACTGCATGAATTTAGGCAAAATTGAAGATGAAAAGAAAGCAAAAGCAAATAACATTAGGAAGCAGATGAGACAGAAGTGGATTCCTAAACCTTCCGAGCAAACCAATCCTGAAGTCACTAATGAAGAGAGTGGCTCTATGAGCTCTAACTAGTCTCCAAGAAAGCACTGGAACTATATCTTCATAGACATATTCCAAAATAGTTCCTAAACTGAAAGGAAGATAGATCCAAATCAGTATGCAAGATACAATAGGATCACAAGAAGGTCGGTATCAGTTACCACCGAGCAAGGTTGGGAGTAACCTAACTTCATTTGGTTACCGAGTAAGGTCGCAGAAGTATAAATTCATATGATCACCGAGTTGCGGAGTCTTCACCGAGCAATTAATTCATAGTGGATGACAACCTGTCTAATTTAATACCCTAATTCATACTGAGCATTAATGACAAAGTTTTCACAAAAGGAGTGAAATCAAGTTCACTATTCATCGCGAACAAAAGTCTCCTAGTGCAATCAAGCATTTCGAAGCATATTTCAGCAAGATATTCTCTTTCCTCGAAGAATTTACTATGTTCACCGAGCTACCATGGCATCATCCAGCACTAAAATGAAGAAAGATTCGAAAATGTTGGTTCATGGAGAATGGAAAGCACCAGATTTCAAACTCATGCCCGCAGTTGCCGGATCCCTAGACCCGAGTGGAGCTCAATCTCAGATTCCTCCTAAGGTACTCCTTATTAACGATATTTGCAGTCATTTTAAATGTATAATTCAAGATCTTGGAACCCTAGAGATAGATACTATTCATGAGGAACTATGTGTCGATGGTGTTCTCAAATCGGAGCATCAACATTTGGAAGATAAGGGTTTAGTTCACATCACACACTTACCTTAGAGCTTTCAGATAAAATGGGTTAGATATATCCTCAATCAAGTACATGAAGGTAAAATATGGCTTGAGCAACCAGTAGAGATTACGAAGAAGATGATTCACCGAATCACTGGTCTTCCCATGCTCGACAAAGCAAAATCTACAAAAACTCTAGGTCGGATGGAACTGGAAGAGAAAAAGGATGAGGAGGAAGAAGAACAAGTACCAGCAAAGAAGAAAGGAAAAGTATTTATCACCAAGGCTCCCAAGCAACCCTCTACATTATTTACAAGAAGGAGTGCAAGAGGCAAGGCAGGCAAAGACAATGAAGAAATAGTATTCAAAAGGCCTCCTCCTTCATTAAAAGAAAAGATCAAGGATATGAAAGAAGGATCTAGAATTGCAAACTTCAAATCTCTAAGATATGAAATCAGATCTGAGGAAGAGTAGGAGGAAATTGAAGATGCTGTTATCGAGAAAATAGGAAAATGGAAATACTCACCTAAAGAGATAGCCTCTCAAATCCCAGGAACTCTGCTGAACAAAATTAAGTTGAGATGGTCCAATACAAGACAAACTGTCAAGGACATCTATGCTCAAACCTTGAGGCAATTAATGCCAAGTTTGAAAAATGCTGAAATTAATAAGGCATTGATAGATAATGAAAATAAGATGACACTTGAATTTAATAGTTGTTTGATTTTGATCAAAGATATTGAGTCGGTTGTGAAGAGTGCCACTGCCACATGGAAAAACATCTATAATCTTCACAAACCGAGTGTCGAAACTATGATAATCAAGGATATTGATGATGACAGTGATGAACATGAAGAAGATACTGAGGTAGATAAGCAAAGTGATGAGGAAGATAATATTGTTTGGATAGCTGCAGAAGTCATTGCCTCACTTCCTCACTCTCTAGCAAAAATTGCTACACCTAGCACGAAGATAACTTCAAGTATGATTATGACAACTTCCACAGATACATCAAATGTTAAATCATCACTAGCACAACTCAATGAATCATTGATAGAAGTGACTACCACCTCTTTTACTGAGTTGCAGTCTCCTATATCTACTTCAGTACCTACTTCCATATTAAGTTTTCCAACATTTATCATTTTTCACAGCTAGTCCTACAATGTCTACAATAACTTCTACAAAGGCATTAAGTGCAATAACAGTTGATCCTAAGGCTGAACCAAGTACAAGATTTTTGAGTAAGAATGTAGAAGAGGATATAGACTTAGATGAGGAGATAGAGATTCCAAAATTAGACTTTGCAAATCTTTCAGCAGATCAAATGCAAAACATTGGTGAACTCCTCCAAAAGAAAGCAAAGCAGAAGAAACTAAAAGAAGAAAGGGACAAGGAATATAAAATTATTGAAGATGCAAAGGATATTTTGTCAGAAGCATTAGGTATTAAAGTTGATTCCTCTCAACATATTTTGTTACAGTTAGCTGAGGCAGTAAACAAGTTCCATGAGGATTCCTCTGTGTCAGAAAAGATTATTGAGAAAGTCGAGAAGAAATTTGATAATAAAGTGCTTGAGCATGTTTCTCAGCATATAGCTATTAATCAGATAGAATTATCTTTAGTTTTGACAGATATTGAGTCCTCCTATTCCAATGTTACCTCACTTGTTGCTAAGCTATGTAATGTTGCTGAGTTCACTAAGGAAGTCAAGGAAAAATTGAATAAGATTGATGAGGATCTGAAGGATAGTGTACAGAGGTTGCAACTTGAACCTAGTTCAAGCTCTGCACATCATATGAAAATCACATTCCTATCAAATAGGCAGTCAGAATTATTAAAAGAAGATACAAAGATCCAGTCAACACTACTAGATATTCAAAACATGATCCTTCCCATCATGGACATAATGCAAAAGCACATTGTTCACTCAAAAGCATTACTCCATGACAATCAATTTTCCATTGCAGATCACATGATTGAACTCTCTATAGAAGTCCAAATTGCACTCCAAACATGCAAGATTCTGCAAGAGAATTGGGACAGAACTCTGGCACTAATCATAAAGGTACATTCTGATTTTCTTTCACATTTTGGATTCTCCTTGTAAAATACTTGTATATACACCTTTGGTATTATTGTCAAAAAGGGGGAGAAAATGTATAGGAGAAAGTGTAATATGAAAGGGGGAGAAAGTACTCTATATAAGGGAGTCATGAAATATATAAACAATAGTTTGACAAAGATAAATTTTGAAAAATAAAAAAAAAGATTCAGCATGATTCTTGTATATATGTTCTGGCTATAAGTGTTTTTGTCACTAATGCCAAAGGGGGAGATTGTTGGCATTAAGCATGATTGTCATTAGTGACAACATTTATTCTAAACAATACATACCGAGCAGAACAGAGCTTACCGAGTAGAATAGTACTTATCGAGCATAATAGAGCTTACTGAGCAGAACAGAGCTTACCAAGCAAAACAGAGCTTACCGAGTAGAATAGTGCATACTGAGCTCGCAAAGTTTCATAGTGTTTACAAAGTGCTGCACGGTTAAAAAGGAAATTTAGTTTCTACCCAGTAACACTTTATCTACCAAGTCTCCAGTGTTTACCGAGTTCGAAACTAGGACCGAGTGGTTAGTATGGATCGATTTTCCACTTCTACTGAGTGCATGACGATGCCGAGTAACACAGTGGACGTCGAGTATCATAAAATCACCGAGCTAGTTTGCAGTAACTGTGTAACTATATTTGGGCTGACTCAGTAATATTTGTGTTTACTTGTTTTAGAGTCGACTTTGTAATTGCTTTGGAATTGACTTAGATTGTTATATAAACAATGTTTTATGTCATATCCAAGTATGAAAAAAATAGAGAAGTATGAAAAAGAGAGAAAGGTAGAGATAAGCGAATTACAAAGGGCTACAATAGTATAAGAAGCAGAAAAGATCTATCCATCATAGAAGGTGATCAGTACATCAGAGAATCTCAATCAGCAAGTATAGTTGCATGTAAGAGATCTACTATTTCATCCTAACAGGTGAATCAGCTTGAAATCCTTTAACTGGGTAGACTTAACAGTCTTTGTAAAAATCTCTTAACCGAGTGCATACTTCATTGTATGTTTGTAAAACCTCTAACAAGGTGGACCTAGCAGTCCTTATTGCTCCTAACAGGGCAGATCATCATAAGTGATCATTGCAAGCCTTAATCGATAAACTTTATATTGTAGTATTGAAGTTTTGTGGGTATCATCCTCACCCCAGTTTTACTTTCTACTTGGAAGGTTTCTGGGTCACCAAATCTCTGTGTTCTAAGTGTTATGAATGTTTTATTCTTTCTGTTACTCATGCATGCAGTCAGATTATCAATCTAATATTATTAAGATCTGAATCTGTTAAAAGTTTTGAAGTTACTGATTCACCCCTCCCCTCTCAGTAACCTAGATAGTCTTGAATATTTCCAACAGCAAGTTCTTAGATTCAAGTTCATTCTCAACATTTTCATTCACCACAATAGTTCATCAGTCACCAAGCTTCTTTTGTGTACACTCAAAAGAATAGTTTCCTTCTTCACCATAGTTATAGCAAGTTCCCTTAAAGATAACTCTATTTGTCTTCTTCTTTGGTTCTACAGGTTTCTGTTCATCTTCTGCAGTCATCGATTTATCCTTCACTGAGTGATCAATATTTTCCTTCCCTCAGGGATTACTATGTTGTTTCCTCTTCAACTTATCTTCTACCTTCAGAGCATATGGATAAGCATCTTCAACAGAATCAATCTTCAGCATACCAAGCTCATCTAAATATTGAATCTCAAACCATTCACATACCGAGCTACCTTTTCCTTACTAAGTTATCTATGTCCAAACTGAATAGTAAGCTTGTAGAACTCCTTGATATAATCTTCAACATACAAATCCTTTTGTTTCAAATTTTGCAACTTCTTAAACAAGTCAAGCTCAACAAGTATGAACTTAGCTTTCAACTTAGTCACCATCAACCTCCATCGATTGATCTTCATTTCACCTTTATCTTCTCTATCTCTTTGTAATTCTTTCCACCAAAGAGCAGCATGTCCTTTCAACTTTGTCTATGCTAACCTTACTTGATCTTCAATTTCTTCCAGCTCAAAGAAATCTTCAAGTTCACCAATCCAGTCAATCAAGTTCTCAGGTTTCAAAGTACCAGAGAAAGTAGAAACTTCCATTTGGAAACTATTACTTAACCAACCTCTAGATCTAGGCAACCGAGCAGTTCTATCTTCACCAGATCTATCCCTCTGGTCATCACTGCTAGATCCACCAACTTCAAAGTCTTTAGTAAATTCCTCATAACCATCTTCAGTACCAACATTCTGAGGTACACTAGTAACAACTCTCATGATCTCAATGACCATGTCATTCTTCATCAAATCCATCTCAGATTTGAAATCCGATTTCACCTTCTCTGTAATCCTAGATTCCACAGTATCATAGAGATCTGCAATCACTCTAGGATACAATATTCTTAGAGGCATCCTTAAAGATAAGAGAAACCCTCTACAACAAACTCTACACCATCCACCTTGTGACAATCTCCAAGTTGTATGCAAGTCAGATCAACCTGCTACCTCGCACAAACAACTAGGGCAAGATTCCACAAGTTTAGTGCTCCGTTTCTAAAACTCAAATCATACAATCTCTTCACCAACAAGATTAAATTTGCAAGATCAGCCTTGCTTGGTCAACCTTCACTCCACAAGATCAACCTAGCTCTGATACCACCTGATGTAGCCAAGGTGATTGGTGGATCCAATTAAGGATAGTCCAAACCTTGCAGCTTCAAAACAACACAACAAAAAAACACAACACAACACAACATGATATGTTTCAAAACATATTTTCCATTACATGCCTGACTATAAGGCCTTTCGGGTTAGGGCCAATAACAATCAGAAATAATTTAGCAAGATCAACAAGATCCAATACAACTCCGGCTAGTCCAGTTATGAGACAAATCAACAATTGATGGAAACCCTAAGGAAGATCTAAACTTGAGCTCGCAAGCCTCCAAGCAATCTCCTTGTCTCCAAGTATGAAAACCACTAGATCTTCTATTACAAACTATTAGATAACAATCTGATCTACAAGATCACATAGGATCTTTTCCACAACTTCACTTATCTGCTACCCTCAGATCTACTCTTAGAACCTCTAATCTGAATACCTAAAACAACTACCAAAACATCCTATAAATACTAATCATCAACCAAAAGTCTGCTGGATGAAACCATTAACTCCTCCTAACAAATATTAAATGCAATACAAGTCAGCTCTCACATAGCCTTACAATTAATAAATTCAACATGTCAGCTTGTAACAATAGCTACCAATAATAAATGTAGCAAGTCGGCCAAGAAAATCTTCAAGAACTCTAGTTGGTAAACCAAAACTACCAAGCACCAGAGAAACAACTGAGCACTAGTGAAACAACTGACCAAGCCAAGCAACACCGAGCAACATAGATATTACTGAGAACTAGTTCCACCGAGCAATACAAGTCTCACCAAGTTCCTTCAGCAACTGAGATTCCTTCAATAACCGAGACCATCGGTTAAGGCTGCAAATAAGTAACACTGGCCAAGTAACACACCACCATGCAGATTCACCGAGGATGCAAGAATTCCCCTACATTATCATCACATGATCTCGATTGGATGACACCTGTCTTGAATGACATGAATGAACAGAGGATAAAGAAAGAGGTAGGCAGTATAGATTAAAGATGATCATGCAGTGGGCATAATTTCTTGAATGAAAGTTGCAAGATGGTTAGTGATCATGGTATCACACCTGTCATCTGATCTTCCATTAGTGAAAAAGTGAGTAAATGGGGCCAAAGTGAATGCAGTTTGATTCTTGTCAGATCTTTTTGATCATATGATGGTCACAAATCCTGGATGGAAAGGTGAACAAAACTTAGTATCATGGGATTGTGACAACCATCCGATGTACTGGGAAAGGTGGAGATCAACGACCATGTTTTAAATTGGTTCATTAACTGTTGTCAGTCATTTTTTCAAATATTCGATAATTTTTGAGTGAGGGTTTGTCTGTAAATAGGAAGTCGGTGAGCCAAAAAGGAGAAATCAGATCAGATTTGATTTTTCTTGGGTCATAAAGGATGAATTTGTAGTTGATAATTGAATTGATTCTATGGTGGTTGGGCTAGATGTGATCAGATTTTATTTTCTTACCGTCCTGAGTCTGATATTTTGTAGGTTTTTTCCTTTTGTATGGAGCAATTATAATTTGGGATAAAGTTCTCAACAAAATGGAGTCCCTGGTACATAGTGGTAGATGAGATATTATTTTGAAGATCTATTTTTCACAAGGATTCAAAGGATCATACCCTATTCTTGCAGCTTGGCTGCTAGGGTTTTAATTATTAAGAATATTAGATTTGTTTATGATATTTTATGATTTTTTTAGGGCTATCTTCCTTGTCACTTCTACAATAACTTAATTCCTTATTTCATGTTGTGGTGGTTGACAGTGTTGTCCTAATTTTTCCCTAAATGACCCTAGCCTTGTTGTAGTCCTTGTTCATATAAAAGGATTTCCAAGGTCATTTGGTTGTTGTCTTTTCCTTGGTTAAAGAATTGGTCTCTTCCAGTTTCTCTTTTCTCTGTTTGTGGATTGATCTGCCTGCAAAACTGAATAATAGACAAAGTTCTATTGGTTTTTCAGTCAAGAATTGGTAGAAGAGGTTTTTAACCTCTATGTTTCATAAAGATCCTAATGAATCATACAATTTTCTTATTTATGTGTGGAGTATTCTATGTTCAGTAAATCACTTTTTTATTAGTTCCATGGTAACTAACACAAATATTACAGGAATTGCTTTGAATCTTGTCTCCTACTTTAATGGTTTGTAATTTCCTATTGTCTTGTGAATTGACAAACTCAAGTCCATAGCTGCAGATTTAGTTCCATATGGCTTGATATGCTTTATTGTTAACTTAGAAAGTTAAGTAAATGCTTAGTGTAACTTGGTAGAATTGTATGGTATTAAGGAGGATTATTGTAAGCAATGAGGTTCTTAGTATAATCTGATTTTCATTTGCAAGGTGAATAATAAATAAAAAATATAGTGAAGAATTGTTCTGGATATGCCCAATGGATAAGGGACAGATCACATACATTTTGTCAAACAGATGTTCTTTGTTGTCTATTAGTTCTACCCCAAAAACATCAAATTCCAAATCTTAAGTCAATCGTTGTGGACTTAATAGAAAAATCCACTTCTTTATTTGTGAGTAATTTGGTAGTGTGTCTAGCTTCACATCCTATCCCTTTATGTCACAAATAACAAGAAGCATTATGGGCACCTATCTGCTTTGTGAGGATTAGTGGAAAAGTGAAATCAAGTGATCCTAATCCTAGGTACACCGCTTGAATTTTGCAAAGTTCAAAGTGTAGAAATTCCTTGCGCTATTCTAATTCTCCTTGTTCTTGCATGAATGTATTGATTATGGGAAGTAAGCTAACCCATAGGTACATCTATGCATTTCCAAGGTTATTAAAATATTGCTAAACCAAGAGATAACAAAATGATGACTCTGCTGGGGACTATAATGAAGGAATGTTTGTAAATATTGTAGTACTTATTAGACTAGTGCTCATTGGGTTGGTCAGAGAGTGTTCTTATTGGTTTTCCTTATATTATTATGTGTTCTGGTGTCTGTGTTTGTCTGGTATATTTTGAATTTTCTATAGATTCTCAAGGTTTGTCTATTGAAGGTACCCATTTCCCATATAACGTAGGTGGAGACTCAAAAGGGTTATAACCAGTGTGTGTTAACAATTTTAAATCATGGATAAAAGGAGAAACACAATGGATTTTGTCAAAAAAAATCCAGAATTTCATTTGGAGGAACTACCAGAATCAGGGAGGAAGAACTAGTTGAGAAAAGGTGGCGAGTCTACTAGTGCCCCTGAGAGAGAACATAGAGGTGAAGGAGAAAATGTATTACATACGCTTGTAAATGAGTATGATTCTTCATATAAAAATTCCAGATATGATAGTGCTTATTCTGGAGAAAATTTCTATGACACCCTGGAGATGTTATATCAAGATAAGGTTGTACCTCTTGTAGAAAGAGATGCATGAGATAGAAATAGAAACCACATATCAAGTGTAGGTCAAGATCTAAATATTTCTGATACAAGACATATAGAACCAAGGCATGTCCATTTCCATAATGTAAATGCCATAAATATGGATGTATCATCAAGTTTTGATGATATTATGATTAACCCAAATTATTTAAGTATGTTGAGGTTGCAGTTAGCAGAACAAGATTCCATATATAAATGTTTGCAAAAGGAGAGAGAGGCAGAAACCGTAAATTCTATTGTTGAAAAAGAATATTTTCTTAGAAATATTAATGAGTTGAAAGAAAGGAATAGAATATTTTCTTCTGCTCGTACAACTTTACAACCAAATATTTTTGGTAATCTTGATGCCTTAAAAAATGAGAGAGATTGTTTGTTAAAGGAACATGAAATGGAAAATGAGGGTCCTATGATTAAACAAGTCAAAGGTTATGAAGCTCTACCTAAGGAGAAGGAAGGGAATAAAAGCACTATGGGCCTACTATTATTGACAACAACAAGGGCAAGAAAAAGGTGGTTGGAATTAAAATAAATGAGACTGTAAAGACATCAAAGATTCCACCACCTATGTCATAACTTGATGAAGAGATGGAGAAAATAAGAAATGAACGAGATGATTTAGAAAAAGAGTTAGAGAAGGTTGAAATTGAAGCTGTTAGAATAACTGAGAGGGGGGTGAATCAGTTATCCATAGTCCCAAATAAAAAATGTATCACTTAAAACAAATTCAGCTAATTTTGTAGCTCGGTAAATATAAAATACTAAACTATCTGTGTATTTATTGATTACTAGTTAATTTCTCATAGTGATTACTGACCAAATCAAATATGCAATATGTAAAGTATGACAACAAATCAATCACCACATAAACACATAACACAAAGATTTAATGTGGAAACCCCATAAAGGGAAAAACCACCTAGGATCAGTAACCCAAAATATTTTCACTCTTCTGAAGTGAGCTCGGTGAAGAGCCAACCCTGTTAAAGGTTACAAAATACACTGTAAGGTGTGACCTTGTTAGAGGATTTAACACTAACAGTTATCATCCAACCAACATTCACTATGGGGTTGACAAGATAATAATGTACATTCTATGATGACATAATAAGACTTTCAAGTCCACTCGGTTAAGAGATTTTTCTATTACAATGGTTAAATGAAAATAGTAGGTGATCTGATTATAATAAAACTTAATTTACAGATGTTCAGATCTATTCTAAGCCCATAAAAATCCTCTAATCAATATTTCTATTCAGTTTATCAACATTCAATAACTTATTGTCCCTCAGTAAAGCTCTCTAATGCTTGGTACTATTTTACAGTTCGGTTCTTCTTCAACCAGTCTGATTAGGCATATGAAGCTATGTTCACATGATATCTCTGCAGTCTCCTTCTTCCGGCATATGTTTCACAATAAAACCCTAGTCTCTTATATAGAAAAGTAACCCATTTTATTTTCATCCATCAAATTTTGCAGCTTAATCTCCTTCATTGATTTTGCCACTTAAACCTTCCTCGGTAGATGTGTCAATGAATCATTTTAATTCCATCCTTTATATCTGATTTGCATTTTTTTAGCCGTTGATCTCATAACAAACTTTATCTTTCCACCTCGTAATCATACACTTTACAGCTCATCAATTTCTATTGGCTAAACTAATCATTTAGTTCTTTTGTCTATACTCGGTTGACAAAGAAATGTGTCGGTGAACACAGGCTTAGTTGATACTATCACTTGGTATACACTACACTGGCTCAATGTATACTAGAATGCTTCATTAATTGACCACATTGCTTTGTAACATTTTGCTTCTATCTTCATAATAGATTACTATAACATAATCAAGTCAACAATATAAAGTCATAGAATCATCAATAAGTTACCAAGAGTATTCCTTATCCTCATCTATCATATCCATCTTCCTCCATGTAGATATCTCAGTTCATCTTTTCTCCTCTTTTACAGATGTATAGATATTTGCAACTAACATGATAAGTACTGTCAAAACTAGTTGACATCAATGACAACATAATGACTGATTCAATTATCTTACATATCAATTCAATACTCGGTGATCTCTAGTCACTTGTAGTTCATCAATCGGGCTCTCAATTAGTTGTAGTTCATCAATCTCTCCCTTTGGCATTGATGGCAACTCAACCAATATGAAATATACCATACACATACCAAACATGTATTCTACAACTATGTAAGAAAATGCTATAGCTCGGTAAGCTCTCCCTAACTTGATATTAAATATGTTTAATCACTATGTTACATGATAGCATTGCAAGTGCAGACTTTCCTTTGCAAATATGATCTTTCCAATTCTTAGATTCCTTCTGTTCTTAGCAACAAATCTTCAAAACTCTCCTTGACTTTCTCAGATTGTCTCTCCCTTAGATAGATGTTCTAGTGATCTCTCAGTTTGTCATATTGTTTATCTCTACCTTTGACAACACATAAACATACAACTCTGTATTAGCCATGTGACAATCTGTTGTCTGGTGCATACGATGTATCTTGGTATACTAATATGAAGATAACTATTCCTAAAATCTTTCACAACCTTAGACAGAATCCAAAGTGTGAACTATTCTGCATCAACATGAGTGATCTTCTGATAAGATTAGGCTGATGCAACCTCTAGATCACATTAGTGACCAGTAGACAAGGGACGAACCCCAAGTCTAGTCCTCAAGTATTCAAAAGTTTCCTTTGATAGAGGCTTGGTAAATATGTCAGCAAGTTGCTCTTTTGATGTAACATATTCCAGTTTAACTTGGTTCTCCTATACTTGTTCTATTAAGTAGTGATACTTAATAAAAATGTGCTTGGTCTTTGAGTGCATTACAAGATTCTTAGAGATGTTTATTGCACTTGGGTTTTCATAATATATAATCATCGACTCAATGGTTCTCATTCATCCCTTCCAATACTTTCTTGATGTAAGCAATGTTTGAACAATTTTAGCAGCAACAACATACTCTGCTTCGACAGTAGACTGCAAAATACAAGGTTGTTTCTTACTTTTCCAAGTAACAAGTCTTTCATAGTGGTACTCTTTTTGTCATCTATATTTCCAGCCCAATCTCCATCGGTGTAGACTCTTAGTTCAAACTTGCCTTCCTTAGGATACCATAATCCATAGTCCTCTATTTTCTTCAGGTATCTTAAGATTTTTTTTTTTGCAACCATGTGTGACTCCTTAGGATTTACAAAAAATCTAGCAAAAATTCCCATAGCATGTGCAATATTTGGTCTAGTATGCACTACATACATCAACTTACCAATCATAGATTGGTACAATGTCTGGTTGACCTCTGTAGATTCATCATCTTTAGTCAGTTTGCAGCCTATGACCATTGATGTTCCAACTAGTTTAGCATCTTCCATGCCAAATGTTCTTAGTACTTCCTTTATGTACTTTGATTGTGTGATGAATATTCCATCATTCTGCTGAATAACCTGCAAGCCTAGAAAGAACTTAATATCTCCAAACATAGACATTTCAAATTCTTTTCGCATCTCATCAAAAAATGATTTACATATATGATCTTGTCCTCTAAAAATAATATCATCCACAAATATTTCAGCAATCAAAATAGTGTCATCAGACTCTCCTTTCATATACAAATTGTTGTTTTCACTAGTTCTAACAAAACCAATACTTAACAAATAAGTATGTAGCCTTTCATACTAGGATATAGGTGCTTGCTTTAAACCATATAAATCTTTATGTAGTCTACATACCATGTCTTTCTTGTTTGGATCAACAAACCCTTCTAGTTGTTCTATGTAGACCTCCTCTTCTAGTATCCCATTTAAAAAAGTAGACTTAACATCCATTTGATAGACTTTAAACTTCTTATGTGCTACATATGCAAGTAAAATTCAGACTCCCTCTAGTCTAGCAATAAGTGAAAAAGTTTCACCATAATCTATACCTTCCTCTTGTGCATATCCCTTGCATACAAGTCTAGCTTTGTTCCTTGTAACCTCTCCATTCTCATTTAGCTTATTCCTAAAAAAACATTTAGTACCGATAACGTTCTTAGCTTTTGGTCTAGGTACTAAGGTCCATGTCTTATTTTTCTCTATCTATTCTATCTCTTCATTCATTGCATTTACCCATTCTTCATTCTCCAATGCAACCTTAACTTTTTTTGGTTCAAACTCACAAACTAAGCATATACCTTGTCTTAACTTACTTCTTGTCATCATGCTAGCTTGCTTCTCTCCAATGATTTGGTTCTCAGGATGATGTCTTCTGACAAATCTAGCTAGTAATTGATCTCTTCTTTGTTGTTCATCCTATTCAGGTTCATTTGCTTGCTCGGTAGCTCCTTCCTGATCGTCAGTTTCTCTTTGCTGTTCCTTGGTGTTATTTTCCTGATGCCCAGTTGACATAGTCTGTGGCTTCGATAGGTATTCTGGTTGTTTAATGTAAGTGAATCTACCATAGTCTTCCAACTCCCTAGTGCTTTCTTCACCATTTTTATCATCAAATTCATCAACTCTGACATTGCAACTTTCAATCATTTTATTAGTAACTTTATTCAGACACTTGTAAGATTTTCTTTTAGTGGAATATCGAAGAAATATCCCTTCATCCCCTTTAGAGTCAAACTTTCCATTTCTTTCATCTTTTAGAATAAAAAATTTGCTACCAAAAATTTTGAAGTAACTTACAGTCAGTTTGTGACCAAACCATAACTTGAGGGTATTTTGTTTGTGTCCTTCTTTAATTGTACTCTGTTCAGAACATATATAGCCATGCTGACTACTTCTCTCCAGTATGTCTGATCCACATTCTTTTGTAACATCAGTGTCCTTGCATAATCAACACATGATCTATTCCTCCTTTCAACAATCCCATTCTGCTGAGGTGTTCTTGGTGCGGAAACCTGCCTTTTTATACCATTCTCATTACAATAGTTAGTAAATTCATCAGAAATAAATTCACCACCTCTGTCAAATCTCAAGCATTTTAGTTCTTTCCTGGTTTCTTTCTCTACTTTTTCTTTATACCATTTAAACATCTTAAATGCCTCAGATTTCTATTTTAAAAACATTACAGTCATCAATCTAGTGTAATCATCAACAAATAGAATGAAATATTTATCTCCATAGTAACTCTGTGTTCTCATGGGACCACATAGGTCGGTGTGAACTAGTTCCAAAATTCTCTTTGTTGAATAGTCTTTACTCTTAAAACTAGATTTTGTCATTTTACTCTTTTGACATTCATGACACATAACATGATCCGGCTTTGCTAGGCTAGGTAGACCTCTAACCTTTTTCTTTCTACTAATTTCAATCATGTTATCAAAGTTTACATGACATAACATTTTATGCCATAGCCATGCATCCTCATTTTTCATCATTAAATAGGAAGACTTATCATTGTCAAGATAAAATAAGTTACCTTTGGTTTGTGCTCCTATTCCAACAAGTTTTCCTTCATCATCAAATATCTTTACCTTCTTTCTCTCAAAAGCTACTTGGTGACCTGATTTGTTAAGATGTGCCACACTTAGCAAGTTTTAATTTAGTCCTTCTACCCAATAAGCATTATCACATTTGATTTTATCATTTATTAGTAAAGATCCATTTCCTCTAACCATACATGGTGTATCATTACCCATTTTTATAGATCCTCCATTATATTGCTCAAGATGATCAAATTTTTCTTCATCACCAGTCATGTGATGGGTACAACCACTATCAATGATCCATGTATCATTTTTATTAACTTTAGAAATGAGTGCTATCTCTACATACCTTTATTCTTCCTCAGAATCATCCTTCATCGCAACAAATACTACTTCAACATCATCATCTGTGTCGGTCTTGGTATCATTCTCTTTAGAAATGTAACATACCTTTTTGTCTTTATCATTGTTGTCTCGATTATCTCTGTTGTAGTGTCAATAACTTCTATTGTTTCCCCTCCCATATCTTCCTTCACCAGATCGATCTTTGTTTCTATCATCTTCTTTCCTGTTTGGGCATCTAGCAGCAATATGACCAACTTCTTTGCAGTGAAAACAAGCTAAAAGTAATTTACCCCTATATATACCTTTACCTTTAGGTAACCTTCAGGCCATAAGAGCTTCAAGCTCATCAAGCTCATCATCAATGTTACTATAATTATCATCATTATTACTTCTACTACTAGACTTATCGATCTTCAGAGAAGTCATGAAAGTAGACTCAACAGATGATACAACACTATTATCAAAGTTGTTCAATTCAAAAGTTGTTAGCTTACCACTCAGATTATCAAGAGTGAGAGTACTGTTAGGTGCTGACCTCATTTCATGTATTGCAAGTATTCTGATTGCATAAATAGACAATAAAGTCCTTAGAATTTTTCTTACCACTGTATCTTCATCAATGACACCACCAGATCCTTTGATAGCATTAACTACCTCTTTTATTCAGTTTGTATATTGCACTATATTTTCTCCTTCTTTCATTTTCATATCATTGAATCTTCCTCTTAAACTTTCAGCTTTGGCTCTCTTGACATTTGCATCACCACTACAAACTTGAGTAAGTTTATCCCACATTTCCTTTGAAGTAAAGCAATCCTTGACATCTTAAAATTCAACATCTAATAGAGAAACAATAATCTCCATCATAGTAACATTATGCTCATGTCCATCTCTTAATTGATCAAGAGTCAAAGGTCCTGTAGGTGGTGCTAAGTAGCTATTATCCAATAGGGTGAGGGAAGAATTCCCAATCCCAAATATATGAAGTCTCATTTAGCTTTGCCATATTGTAAAGTTGTCCTTATTCAGCTTTGGCACTTCCCTCTTATACATTTTGTGATCAATTTGCTAAAGTCCTTAAAAATATATTCCAAGAAACCAATATGCTCTGATACCAATTGTTAGAATAACTGAGAGGGGGGTAAATTAGTTATCCATAGTCCCAAATACAAAATGTGTCACTTAAAACAAATTTAGCTAATTCTATAGCTCAGTAAATATAAAATACTAAACTGTCTGTGTATTTACAAATTACCAGTTAATTGCTCATAGTGATTACTGACCAAATCAAATATGCAATATGTAAAGTATGACAACAAATCAATCACCACATAAACACATAACACAAAGATTTAACATGGAAACCCTGTAAAGGGAAAACCACTTGGGACTGGTAACCCAAAATATTTTCACTCTTTTGAAGTGAGCTCGGTGAAGAGCCAACTCTGTTAAAGGTTACAAAAAACATTGTAAGGTGTGACTTTGTTAGAGGATTTAACACTAACAGTTATTGTCCAACCAACATTCACTATGGGGTTGACAGGATAACAATGTACATTCTATGAATGACATAATAAGACTTTCAAGTCCACTCGGTTAAGAGATTTTTCTATTACAATGGTTAAAATGAAACATTAGGTGATTTGATTACAATAAAAATTGTTTTTTCAGATGTTCAGATCTATTCTAAGCCCATAAATATCCTCTGATCAATATTTCTATTCAGTTTATCAACATTCAATAACTTACTGTCCCTCAGTAAAGCTCTCTGACACTCGGTACTTTTTTGCAGTTCGGTTCTTCTTCAACTAGTTTGATCAGACATGTATGAAGCTATGTTCACATGATATCTCTATAGTCTCCTTCTTCTGGCATACGTTTCACAATGAAACCCTAGTCTCTTATATAGAAAAGTAAACTATTTTCTTTTCATCCATCATATTTTTCCGCTTAATCTCCTTCATTGATTTTTCTGCTTAAACCTTGCTCGGCAGATGTGTCAATGACTCATTTCGATTCCATCCTTTAGATCTTTTTTGAATTTTGTTAGCCATTGATCTCATAAAAAACTTTATCTTTCCACCTCGTAATCATACACTTTACAACTCATCAATTTCTGTCGGCTAAACTAATCATTTAGTTCTTTTGTCCATACTCAGTTGACATAGAAATGTGTTGGTGAACATAGGCTCGGTTGATACTATCACTCAGTATACACTACACTGGCTTAGTGTATAGTAGAATGCTTCATTAACTAACCACACTTCTTTGTAACATTTTTCTTCTATCTTCATAATCTATTACTATAACATAATCAAGTCAACAATATGAATTCATAGACTCATCAATAAGTTACCAAGAGTATTCCTTATCCTCATCTGTCATATCCATCTTCCTCCATGTAGATATCTCATCTCTTCATAAATTCTCCTCTTTTATAGATGTATAGATATTTGCAACTAACATGATAAGTACTGTCAAAACTAGTTGACATCAATGACAACATAATGACTAATTCAATTATCTTACATTTCAATTCAGTGCTCGGTGATCTCTAGTCACTTGTAGCTCATCAATCAGTTGTAGTTCATCAGAAGTCTCTATTGTGGAAATTAGAAAGAAGATGCCATTCTTAAAATCTTCATCTACAAATACTGCTGGACCATTCACAAATGCAATAGGTATGCCATCTGAAACTATTCCTTTTACTTTTCTCATTAGACCTACTATTCTTAATTCTTCTTCATTTGTCAATATGAATGCTGAGCCTTTAGCAATAGTCAAATGTGCAAATGGGTGGAGGCATGGAAGCTAATGCTGACCCTAGTAAAAATAATGGACCAAATTTTTAAAGAAGACCTTTACAATTAGAAGGATCATATAGGAAAATTTGTTTTGATGGGATACTAGGTGACCCAAATATTATTCCAAAAGAAATCAGAGAAAAAATCCCTAAGTTTGCTAGAAATAATTATATCAGTTGTGAGGAACATCTTAGGTTGTTCATTGATATTTTGAATGATTATGAGGTACAACATGAAGATGTGGTTATGAAGTTGTTTGTCCAATCCTTAGTTGAAGATGCTAGAAATTGGTTCAAAAGACTCCCTAACCTTAGTATTGATTCATGGGATGTACTTGAAAGGTATTTTAAGGAGTGATATGGTGATAGGCCAAATGCAAGCTTCATGTTAAATGAATTCAGTAACATCAGAAAGAATCAAAATGAATCTGCAACTGAGTTTAACATAAGATTCAAAAAGGGTATGCACAAGCTATTTCAAGTTATGAGGTTATATGGCAGTGTATGCCTAACCACATACTTTAATGCCTTTGATGGAAAGATGGGATATCTTTTGAGAGAAAAATAACCAAGAACTTTGAGAGACTCATTTAGAATTAATGTCAACATAGAAAACAACATGAAAATATCTAGCAAGATGGGAGGAAAAAGAGATGATCGTAAACTGTTCAGAAGTAGGGGAAACAAGAAGTAAGGTGAAAGAACTGCGATGAACAAAAAACTTGAAGAAGATAAATTGGATAAGGTGTTGAATGCTCTTAAATATTTGAAGCCATCTAGTAATAAAAATGATAAATTTTCTATTGGAGAGAGGCCATAGTTCAATAATAATTTTAACATGCAAAATAGATTCCTCTACTACTTACCTGGATAACATTGATCCATTTTTCCTTAGTGTCATAGTAAATGAAAAATTGTTAAAAATTGTATGATAGACTTAGGAGAATCAAATACTATAATGCCTTTTAAGGTCATAGATTCATTAGGAATTAAAGTTGATACAACATAGGCAGATGTTGTGCCTTGGATTCAAGAGTGGTTCTTGTTATTGGAACTATTAAGGCTTTGCCTTATAAACTATCAACATACCCTAAAAATAATCTAGTTATGAGTGTGTTGGTAGTTGATATCCCAATCCATTATGGAATGTTACTATCCATAAAATAGAGTGAAACTATGGGTGGAAGCTTACAGTGTGATTTATCCTTTTCTACTTTCCACATTGATGACAAATTTGTAAAGGTGGAACAAGAGCTTAGGGTTCCACACATGATAGAGAAGAATGTTGATAGTGACACTACTTGTTTTAATAACACAAATATCAAATCCTTTAGGTCTGAGGTTGTTTTCATAGAAAAGAAAATTGGACCTGCCCCTATAGATGTAGAAGTAAAAAGGTTTTCTGAAGAAGAGAATTTATGGACTATATATTTTGAGGGTGCTAGTTCAAAAGAAGGTTTGGGGGTAGGTGTGTTGTTGATATCACTAGAGGGGACTACCTACAAGTTTTCCTTTACATTAAACTTTAACTGTACCAATAATATTGCAGAGTTTGAGACATTGTTTCTCGGTTTAAAGTTGGCAACAAAACATGGAATTAAATGCTTGCATGTTATTGGTGATTCAGAGTTGATTGTATCTCATGTAAGGTCTTCCTATGCATCCAAAAATAAAAGATTAAAATAATATAGAAATGCTGTTTGGGACCTCATAGAAAAATTTGATGCATTTGGTATCACATGGATGGATAGGAATTAAAAAAAATGGTAGATTTGTTGGAAAATGTTACAATAAAGTTAGATGACATAACATTTGTTGGAATATCCAAGATTGAAGTGCTAACAAGGCCATCAGTGCCTGATAATGTTGAAAATTGGCAAGTTTTTGAAGATTCAATATGGATATTCTTAAATTTATCAATTGTGAAGACAAATTTCATGGACAAGAATTGGATTGTGGTTCCTTTGTTGAAAATATTGATGGAAAGGACTCTATTCTTGGAAATGAAATAATTTAGCTAAAGACAAATAAGATCCCAAGGGGCCTGGTTGTATTAGAATTTTTTTTTGACAACCATGATAGAGCTAAAATAGAAATAAAGGACAATAACACTAATGAGATTGATGAAATAAATTTAGGTACTAGTGAAGCCCCTCAAAAGGTTTTTATTGGCAAGAGGATGTCATCTCATGTAAGGAGGGATTTGATTAAGTTTCTAAGAAAATTTAAACACATTTATGCATGGTCCTATGATGATTTAAAGGCCTATAGAGAGGACATGTTATTCCTCTCAAGGATGATGCAAAACCATTTAGGCAGAAGCAAAGGCCTATTAAACCTACTCTTGCTCCCAAACTATAGGAGGAATTGATGAAACTTAGAGATGTCGGTATTATTGAATGTATTAGGCATTCATCATGGGTTTCTAATCTGGTCCCTGTTAGAAAAGAGAATAGTGACATCGGATTATGTGTTGATTTTAGGAACCTTAATTTGTCTTCCCTCAAAGACAATTATTGTCTGCCCAATATGGAGGCTATGTTACAAAGGGTAACTGGCTCTGAGCTGATGTCCATGATGGATGGATTTTTAGGATACAATAAGGTGATAGTGCAAGAATCAAATTAGTTTAAGACCACATTTACTACACCTTGGGGAACCTATGTATATGCAAGAATGTCATTTGGTCTTACCAATGCAGGAGCAACTTTTTAGAGGGCTATGGATGGTACTTTTGTAGATTTCATTAATAAATTTCTAGTTGTTTATCAGGATGACTTGACAACCTATTCCAAGGAGGAAAATGATCATTTATTGCATTTGGAGAAAATATTTGCAAGAGCTATGGAGTATGGTGTGTCTTTGAATCCAAGAAAGTGCTTATTTGGAGTGACAAAAGATAAGTTGTTAGGTCACTTGGTTTCCAAAGGAGTCAGGATTGATCCTGAGAGGGTGGTTGCCATTGAAAAAATCCAATAGCCTAAAAATATAAAAGGTATTCAATCATTCTTTGGACAAGTTAATTTCCTGAGAAGGTTTGTCACTAATTTTGTAGAAATTAGCATACCTATTTAAAAAATGCTAAAGAAAGGGACTAAAATAAATTAGATTGGGGAGCCATCATTGGATTTCTAAAGAATAAAGCAAGCAATTAAGGATTCCCCTATTCTTAAGGCTCTAGACTACAACAAGCTTATGCATATCTTTTCTTTTGCATCCTATCATACACTGGCTGCAGTCCTATTATAGAAAAATTTTGAAGGATTTGAGCAGCCAATTTCTTTCTTCAACAAGTCTCTCCAGAATGCTGAATTAAAATATGATACAAATGAAAACATGCCTATACCCTAGTGAAAGAAATCAAGTCTTTTAGATACTACTTAATGGGAGCAACAATTGTTGCTTATGTGCCTAGTGTTGTTGTAAAAGATATTTTCACCTAGCAAGAGGTATCAGGTAGGAGGTGTAGATGGATTAAAAAAATCCAAGACTTCAATATTGATGTTCAAATTAACAAGTTGGTTAGGGGTCAAGGGCTTGAAAAATTAATGACCCAAGCCACTTTAGATGCAAATAAAGTAAATCAAGTTGAGGAAGGGAAGGGATCAGGTATTTATGATATGGATCCTTGTGATTGGTATGTTGACATCATTTACTATTTATAGAAAATGAAGTGACCTCCTAGTATGATTGAGAATGCTAAAATAACTTTAAAGCTTCATGCCATCAAGTATGTGATAATTTTGGGTAAACTATGGTGGAGAAAAAATGATGGTGTTTTGTTGAAGTGTGTTGATAAGGATCAAGATGATAGGATCCTAAAGGATATGCATAGTGGAAATTGTGGAGGCCATTATATGGCTAAAACAAAAACTCATAAGATTGCAAGAGTAGGTTTTTGGTGGCCTTCAGTTTTTAAGGATGTTGTTGAACTTGTAAAGAAATGTGACGCTTGTCAGAGATTCTCTAGTAAGTTGAAATTTTAAGGTAATTTACCTTTGAAACCTATTGAGTTTCAATCTCCTTTTCAATAGTGGGGTATTGATTTTATTGGAGAAATTGCAAACAGGTCTAGTGGTGGTCATTCCTGGATTTTGGTGGCCATTGACTATTTTACCAAGTGGGTAGAGGCTATTCCTACTAGAAAATCCACTAGTAGGGTTGTGATGGATTTTATTTTGAACAATATTATTGTCAGATTTGGGCATCTAGAAAGAATTGTGATTGATAATGCAATGTGCTTCAGATCTAATGATTATATTGATTTTTGTGAAAAGTGTGGTATAAATAGGTCAAATTCATCCCCTTACCATCCTCAAGGTAATGAGTAGGCTAAATCAAGCAATAAAAACTTATTGAAGATAATCAAGAGGGTCCTTGATATAAATAAAAGAGCATGGGATGCTAAGTTACCTTTGACAATTTGGGTTGATAGGGTGATTGTGAAGAAATTAATTGGACATTCTCCATTTGGCTTAGTGTATGAGATTCATGATAGATTGCCTCAGAACAACCTAATTGGAATGTAAAAATTTGTTCAATTATATGATGAAGATTTGACATATGAGATACAATTGAGGATGAATGATATATATCCTGAAGTTAGATGAAACTAGAAGTGAATCTGCATTAGAGAATACTAGGTTGCAGATACAAGTTAAGGACTTGTATGAAAAAAGGACCACAGTAAGAACATTTGAGAAGGATTATTTGGTTCTTTTGTGGAATGCCAAGTTGGAGGATAAAGGAAAACATGGAAAATTTGATCCAATCTGGTTGGGCTCCTACAAAATTCATGATAGGTGGGGAGAGAACTTATATTTTATCAGAGATCTTTCTGGTAACATTCTGGAATTTCCTATTCAAGGATAATTTTTGAAAAGGTATTTCTCTTGAAGTACTATCTTTTCCATGAGCATTAGTTAGATATGTAAATATTCCTCTTTCAGTTGTGTGTTTCTTTCTTGTTCTTCCTATTCCTAGTTGGTTTGCTAGTTTTTGAGTTTTCCTGTAATTTATTTGGCCAAGTTTGTGGTCAGATCTCTGAGAAATCCTAAGCCCTTGCTATGCCTGAGAGATGCATACATCCCTAGACAGAGCCATTGATGGTCAATTTTTGAGTCAAATAGAAAAATCCTTTAAAAATTGCCATTTCCCACTTCATGTATGAAGAAATAGGGTTTATTAATGCAAAGGGTTTCAAAAATTTCATTTAAGTCCATAAACCCTACCCCATTTCTATTTCTTCATTACCCTTTTTGTTTCACTTAAGTCACCTTTCTGCACATGTTTTAAGTCATCAGACAGGGCCATGTATTGTTTATGTCTTTACCTAGCAGGCCCTGATTCAATATTTCCTAAGCCTAAGTCCCCGACCATATTTCCTAAGTCCCAACATGCATTTATTGATTTCTCATCACCAGAACCTTTCCTAATCACCTCATCGATAATCAAAAATCTTCATTTCAAGTTCACGTGATGTCCATTCATTTATTGCCATACGTGTCACCAATCTATTGTAAACTCTGACATCAACATTAGATTCGTCAATATTTCTATCAGGTGTGAAAATGCTTTAGCAAAGATAGATTTCAAATGCTCTGATCACTGATTGATGCATCAAGATATCTTATGGCAATAAAGCTTTTAGAAGGAAATGATGATCGGTTGGGAACTTTTTTGGGCATCCCGATTACTGATGAGATTATCAATGGAGCATGTGGTGATGGTTTCATTACAGTTGGTGGGGCCAAGGTCAAAGATAAAGAAAAGATAAATCACAGTCAGATCTAGATGATCCTACAATCGGCATGATACCACAATGTAAAGTTGCATGATGTATATTCATTGTGGGATCACGACTGGATGACACCTGTCCTGCATGATGTGAGTGACCAAAGGATGAAGAAAGAGGTAAAGACAGTGAAGATTAAAGATGATTATGCGACATGTATAATGCCTTGAATGAAATTTTCAAGATGGTTAGTGATTGTGGGATCACATCTGTCATCTAATCTTTCATCAGTGAAAAAGTGAGTAAGTGGGGCCGAAGTGAATGCAGTTTGATTGTCATGAGATATTTTTTATCGTATGATGGTCACAAAGCCTAGATGAAAAGGTGAACAAAATTTAGTGGGATTGTGACAACTGTTCCATGTTCCATTAAAGGTGGATATCGACGACCATGTTTTAAACTATTTCATTAACTGTTGTGGGTCATTTTCTCAAATGTTTGAATTTTTTAGCGAGGGTTTGTCTGTAAAAATGAAGTTGGTGAGCCAGAAAGGTGAAATTAGATCATATCCAATTTTTCTTAGGTCATAAAGGATGAATTTTCAGTTGAGAATTGAATCACTTCTATGGTGGCTGGGCTAGATGTGATTAGATTTCATTTTCTTACCGCCATGAGTCTGATATTTTTCAAGGCTTTTCCTTATGGATGGAGTAGTTATGATTTGGGAAAAAGTTGTCAATGAAATGGAGTCCCTGGTATAGAGTGGTAGATGAGATATTATTTTGAAGAGATATTTTTTGTAGGGATTCAAAGGATCATACCCTAGTCTTGTAGCTTGGTTGCTAGGGTTTTAATTGTAAAGGATATCAGATTTGTTTATGATATTTTCTAATTTTTTTAGGGTTATCTTCCTTGTCTCTTCTGCAATAACTTAATTGCTTATTTCATGTTGTGGTGGTTGATAATTTTTCCCTAATTTTTCCCTAAATGAACCTAACCTTGTTGTAGCCTTTGTTCATATAAAAGGATTCCCAAGGTCATTTGGTGGTTATCTTTTCCCTGGTTAAAGAACTAGTTTCTTCCCAGTTGCTCCTTTCTCCATTTGTGGACTGACCTACCTGCAAAACAAAATAATAGACAAAGGTCTATTAGTTTTTTAGTCAAGAATTGGTAGAAGAAGTCTATAACCTCTATGTTTCAAAAAGATCCTAATGAATCATACAATTTTCTTATTTATGTGGAGTATTTTATGTTTAGTAAATCACTTTTGTATCAGTTCCATGGTAACTAATACAGAGATTACAAGAATTTCTTGAATCTTGTCTCCCACTTTAATGGTTTGTAATTTCCTATTGTCTTGTGAATTGAAAAGCTCAAGTCCATAGCTGTAGATTTAGTTCTATATGTCTTGATATGCTTTGTTGTTAACTCAGGAAGTTAAGTAAATGCTTAGTGTAACTTGGTAGAGTTGCATGGTATTAAGGAGGATTGTTGTAAGCAATGAGGTTCTTAGTATAAATTGATTTTCATTTGTAAGGTGAATAACATGAATCAAAAATATAGTGAGGAATTGTTCTGGATATGCCCAATGGATAAGGGACTGATCACAAACATTTTGTCAAATAGATGTTCTTTCTTGTCTATCAGTTGTACCCCAAAAACATCAAATTCTAAATCTTAAGTCAATAGTTGTGGACTTAATAGCAAAATCCACTACTTTAGTTGTGAGTAATTTGGTAGTGTGTCTAGCTTCACATCTTATCCCTTTATGTCACAAATAATAAGAAGTATTATGGGCACCTATCTTCTTTGTGAGGATTAGTGGAAAAGTGAAATCACGTGATCCTATTCCTAGGTACATGTGCCTAAATTCTGCATAGTTCAAAGTGTAGAAAGCCCTTGTGATTTGTTAATTGGTCCTTATTCTTGTATGAATGTACTAATTGTAGGAAGTAAGCTAACCCATAGGTGCATCTCTATATTTCCAAGGTTATTAAATCTTGCTAAACCAAGATCCAATAGTTACTTGAACACTCAACAAGACATCCAATATGTTTTCATAAATCCATTCATAATGATATCAATGTATCTTAATATCTATAATGATTTGATATTAATCAATGAATTTTTTTTTAAAATTCAAAGTTTCAATTTATGGTTGAATTTACACTTAGTCCAAACAAAAGTTTGAGAACATAAAACCCATAAAAAAAAGTATTGCTCTTTGGGATTAGATGTCCAATAATCTACCCAATGCTGATTATATTTTAGGGGGAGATATCAATATAGTTGAATACCTTAGTGACCATAAGATCATGAAGGTTGAGCTTGTAGTTTGATTTATTGTCATAACTCCTTAGGTGTGACTAATGCTTTATATGAAATATTCATTAAAAGAACTTTCTATCTTCGCATAAGTTGTCAAGAAAAAATAGTATGATTTTGAATATTATAAACCAAAATATGAAAATTTATAATAAATAAAAGCTAAAGCATAAATAAAAATGTAACTTGAAACAAAAATATGCAATTTTTGTTTTAAATGGTGAAGAATTAAAGAACTATAATATTCAAGAAACATCTTGTGTTTGAAGAAAATCAGAAAACATAAGAATATTCTTTTATTTTCACTAAAATGGTTTTCACACAATAAATAAATAGTAACTAATCAAGCATTCTTGAGAAAATATAGATTTCAAGTTTTACCCATTCCAAGTGAAATGTGGATAGCTTTATTTGATAGTGAATAATCCCCCTCTTTTATGTTGGTAAAGGTGAGAAAATATGGGTTTCAAGTTTTACCCATTCCAAGACGAATGTGGATAACTTTATTTGAATATCTTTATTTGACCATGAATAATCCGGGCCCTCTTTTATGTTGGTAAAGGTTGTGAAATTTTTCTTTACACCTACCAATTGTATTTTCTTGACATTCCCTAAATCGCTTTTAACAAATCTAATTTTATAATTAGATTATTGTTTTTTTATCACATATCCATAGTTGGTTCCTATGGATACGATCCATTTGCAGTAAGATACAATTATCAAAATGTGGCTCAGAAGGGTTGAAATGTGGTAGCCGCAAGTCTAATCAAGCAAAAATGATATAGGTAGGACATACAGAAAAAGCTACCTAGAGAAAAAAATAAAAATAAAGATGATTTCCAGCTTTAATTCTCCTACCAATGTTTTTAACTTAAATACTAAATGATAATTTAATTAACTTTTCACATCCATGAGGATTTCATATTTTGTTGGCTACATATGCAGGCCTATTGCATATTCAAGGGTTTTGTTTTGAAATTAATTTCTTCCTCTATTGTGAGTTAGTTTTTAGGGCGTAAATAGATGTATGCCTAATTTTTATAGAGAATTATAACATTTTCTTCTAAGCCATAAGGAAAGTTTAAATATATCTTATATTTATGTAGATGAATGTCTCTACAAGAGGATACAACATTTGAGGAAAAAATTTGAGCAAGTTTTTATTTTTCACTTGCTGTAGTGATAGCATGATTATAGTAGGAAGTATATCAATCGAAAAATCTTATAATCAATTTTAAGATTATTTTTTGTTTTTATTACTAAGAGGTATAAGCTGATATTTAATAATATATATTAATATATTTTTCAGAGATCTTATTATGGTCTATTTTCATTAAATGTGGATGTTATTACAATTACAATCCAAACATAGATTTATGAGTAGTGTTGAATTAAGATTAGGATTTTATGCAATTGAGTAATGGTTAAAGACAGGTTAGATTTCAATTAGAGAAATTATATTTAGGGTTAGGGTTCAATAATAATTAGGCTTAAAATTAGAGTTAGATATAGGGTTAGATTGTGTGAACTGCCTTATATTTTTCATACAAAGATTAGCAAGGGAAATCATTTCTTTGCATTAATTCTATTTCTTTCACATCACTTCCTTAGTTTGAAAGTAGTTATATATTTAAAAAACCAAACCAAATATGGAGCATGAAGTGTGTGTGTGAGAGAGAGGGAGAATTTTGAATTATCGCTTTCAAAAAGCTAGGTTGTGTCACTTTCATTTGGACAGTGGGGTTTTAGAGTAGGTGAAAGTTGGGCTTTTGATTCATAAACTTATGTATAAACTCAGGTATTTTACATGTTATTTTATGTATAGGGTAAGTGCAAGAAGTTGGGTGTACAAAAGTCTTGTAGAATTGGAAAATGCCGCTTGAAAGGGGCACCTGATTAGGTTCGGATGCCCGATCCAAAATTCAAAAAATGGGTGCTTGTTTTTTAAAAATGGGTATTTGTTTGTTTTTTCTTTTTTCTTTTTATCACTCGAAATGCATTTTTACACACCAATTTAATTTTTTTAAAAATGGGTGCCTAATTTTTGAATTATAAATAACGGGCACCTATTTCATAAGATATGAGCGGGAAACACACCTTTGCTTCAGATTTCAGTTCAAAATAGGCTTGGTGGAACCAAGCCTATGCCTTGACCTCCAAAAATTTGGTTAAGACACTAGAATGACAAATTTGTGTCTTGTCATAATTTTTTGAGGGCCTTCTTGATCATTTTTTTTGACGAAATAAAAACCCATTAGAGTTCTCACTGTCCCGATTTCAAAAATTTTGATATGATTATTTTTACTATATTTGGATTATTTATTAATTAAAAGTGGTACCTAAATGTAAATTTCACTAAAACTTTAATAACTTTTTTTGTTTTTAGATTTTTTGGAAAATAAATTATATGACATCAATCTACATATAATTCTCTTGAAGATAAAAAAATTAATTTTAAAAAAATATGAAATTTTCATCAAATTATGGTGGTCGTACACTAGAGGTTTTGAAAATATACTTTATAGTTAATTAAAAATTAATTAAAAAATATATTCAATAAAAAATAAGAAAACATATGCTCATCAGTATTTTATGTCTTAGGTATATTTCTCCAGAAGGATTTGCAAAAAATTAGTTATTTAGGTCAAAATATGGTGGTCGTACACAACTATGGTATGGTCCTGAAATAGGCATTTTGAAAAAGTGGTTTTTAAACATTCTTACTAAAAATCAATTTATACCATGTGGGTATTTAAATAAATTACATATTTGAAAACTAGACTCCGAGCACTACATTTTCTATTACTAAAGGTTTATGAGATTCAATCTCTAAGTGCCTCAAATTTAGACATCAATTGACAGGAAATTTGAAAAACAAGGAAAATACTTCCACTTTTTGCCCAAAAATGGGACTCAACTTCTTGCAGCCACCCTATATACTACAGTAAATATATATTATTTTAAATGTTTTTATTATATATATATATATATATATATATATATATATATATATATATATATATATATATATATATATATATCTGTGTGTGTGTGTGTGTGTACACATATATATGTATATACATGCATATGTATTTATATACACATGTATATGTGTATATACATATATATATGTGTGTGTGTGTGTGTGTGTATACATGTGTATATATATTTATATATGTGTATATATACATGCATATATCTATATATATACATGTATATATGTGTATATATACATGTATATATGTATATATACATGTATATATGTATATATATATGTATACATACATATGTATATACATGTATACATGTGTATATATATGTGTTGCCTCACTTTTCACCCCATAACTATGTTGTTAAAAGTGAAAGATTTTGAAGCCATAGTCATGTCTGGTCTGATTTGTGTCTAGGTCTAAGTCTTTCATAGGTAGGTTATCCTTGTCGGGTTTCCCTTTCTCTTGCCCTCTCATCTCTAGGCCGGGTGGGTTGGTTTAAAGTATTGTCATGATGGGTAGGTGATAGTTCCCAACCCGGCAAGGATATCATGCTCTCATTGATGATCTTTTCCAGATGAAAGTTGACCGTAAAGATATGTTCATCAGGCATATACAAGGGATATAATGGAAGTTTTTCTCACATGATTGATGCAATCATAAGTCTGGCAATTGAAATTTTAGAGATTCATTTCATGGGGCAGTATGTGTAATTTGGAAGACATTTGGTTATTAAAACTCTACAAATTTGGAAGATCTCAAGGTATGATTTTAGATGGTCGCTGACTGAAGATGATCAAAGCATCTTTTTCAATGAACTATCACTTGTAACTATGAAGTCCTGATTTCATGCGAGTTCAAAAAATGGATTGGTCGCATGATCGCTTGAATAAAATAACAGCCTTGTGATCATGCGACAAAGCAAAAAGGAAACATGGTAGGTGAAAGAAGCCAATGAAATGACAGGAAAGACTAATAAAGAGTGTTTTGCTGGAACCCACGTACGCCAATAGTGCAGTCCACGTGCACCAATGATAGAGCGGTCGCATGATCACATGAATTAAAAAAATGCCATGCGATCATGCAACAACATAGGCTAGGCAGGGGAAGATTCTTCATCCGATGGTGGGCACATGTTCTGAAGGGATCTTGGAGGTCTATGCGAAGAACTGACAGCCGTTGATCTTCCAATGGTGAGCTCAGTAAGTTTCTCGTAGTCGCTAGGTCGGAGAAGGAATAAAGTACATTCGGCGGTTAGGGAAGATGACCGCATGGTTTCACAACTAAAGATAAATAGTTAAGAGACAACGTAAGCTAGGAAAGTAAAGTTTTAGTTATTAAATATTATATTAGTTCATTTTGAGTGGTCGCATGATCGCAAGAGTTTAAAACATGCTATGCGATCATGTGACAACATAAGTCATCAAAGATGCTTGGTGGTAAAGTGGGATCCTTCCACATGTCCAGGTGGGACCGAAGATGCTTGTAGAGTTGACCAATCATAGAGCGGTCGCATGGATTAAAATATTGCTATGCGATCATGCAACAAGGTGAAATGAGTAACACCCGAGCTTGGCATAAAAAGAAATGTTATTATTTAAGTGTTTCAAATAGCATGTGCTTTAAGTTAGAAAGATACTCGTGCACTTAAAAGTGACAGGTGGAAATATGTTTAAGTGCTTCTCTTCAAAGCGGTCGCATGATCGCAAGAATTAAACAAGTATCATGCGATCATGCGACAATGTAGAATGGAAGCTGAGAGTGATTTGGACAGAGTAAAGTATCATAAAAACATTCCAAGATAAGTCACGAGCATGCTTTCATCTTTTGAGATTTGTCAACACATAAATTGATTAGCAAGGCCAGATGAAGGGACAAAGCCATGCTAGTTCCTCCTATTGTATTTTTGTAAGTCCTTGGTTTCAGACTTTTCAAATTCTGGAATTTGAAACATTTTGTATTCCCATGGATGCCATACGATTGTAAACTCTATATATACTGCTGAGAAAATTAATAGAAAGGTTGGCAAAATTGTTGGTGTAAGAGACTTGATGTTGTAGAGTCAATTGAAGAGTGTTTTATGTCAATGATTTTCTGTTCCATTTAGTTAGAAGTTGTTGCTTCTATGTTTCTTTCTTTAAATCTAAATTACAAAAGAAAAGGAAAGATGTTTCATTCTTTTGTCATGAGGATATGAATAAACCATAGTAGGATGTGCTTTGGGGTGTTCGAAGAAGGATTCATTAGAAGTCTTTAATCATTTCATTTATATTTCTGCTAGAAATTGCTGTAGATTGGTTAAACACCGAGTGTATGAATTCATAGTATGTGTGAGTTCTGCAACTTGGTTCATAGATATAAGGCTTTTCTTGCTTGAATTAAGTTCTGGTTAGATTAATTTGGTTTGCCTCTTCTGCTCTCAGGTTAAGAGCATACCCTGCATTATTTTGAGGAACAAAACATAATTCCTTGAATACCATTCACATAGGGAGCTATACCTACCAATTCAGAGAAAAGCCGGTAATCAAAAAATGGCTTTTCAACTGTTGTAACCAGATCTTGTTCATCATTTGGGCATTAAGAGTTATTTCCACAAGAAACAAGAAAGGACAAATCTGTTTACTAACAGATTTTTGGTGACTCTACTGGGGACACAAACAGTCATTTGATCAGTAAGCTACATCATCCTGGAGTGAATAAGGTTCCTCAGGAGTACCAGAGAACAAGGTGGACAAGATTCTACATTTGATACATTAGCAGAGCTTGGTTTTCCCATCCTAGAAGTTCCTAGAAAGAAAGGAGAAAGGAAAAGTCAGAGTAGGCCTTCTTCTCCTGTTAGAAATCAAAGCACTTCACAAAACACTTGTCAAGTGTTAACACTTCATGGTACCACTAATCCTCCAGTTGTTAATTTTCCACCATACTATGCTAGGACTGTCATGGCTGCTCCATGGGCTGCTGCAGTAGGACCATTAGCACTAGCAGCTTATCATCCACTCCCTACTGGATCAAGAAAAAATTTCCCTAAGTTTTCAAGAGATAGGAAAGTCACCACTGATGAACATATTAAAGCCTTCTTTGCTACTACTCATATTTTAGGGGTGGCACATGAGGACGTTGCTGTGAGATTATTTGTTGAGACTTTAATAGACAGTGCAGTGGATTGGTTTTATCATCTGGATGATGGTTCTATCACCAATTGGAATGCGATGAGAACAACATTTGAGGATCATTTTAAGACAGAAAAAGATGAGCATCTTTTATTGACACAATTGACATCCATCAAAAAGCAACCTCAAATGAGCATGAGGGATTTTGTAGCTACCTTTAATAAGATTGTTAGTAGAATCCCTGTTACAGATAGACCTACTGCTGGTAATCTTAAAACATTTTTCATAAGTGCAATGCCTCCGGACATCAATTATGAGTTGAGAAAGGCACACCCCACAGATTTGGTGGATGCACAAAAGAGAGCTATTAAATGTGAAGATGATTTAATATCAGCAAGAAAATGGAAAAGAGAATTACAGAATAAAGGAAGTTCAAGTAATACCTTGTCATCTGATGAAATGATTTAAAAATTGTCCAATGAATTGATTGCTATGAAGAGACAATTACCAGGATTCAATAATTCTAATCAACGTAATTTTTAGAATATCCCTGGAAGAAGCATGGACAATAGATTTTCGCAACTCACAGGCCTCAACACTAGGTTGCAAATTGAAGCTACACCAAACAAAGGAAACATGTGTGTGCTCCATCATACTGATGATCACAATAATTAGAATTGTCCAAACATTGCAAATCTGATGCATTTATTGGCTACCAATCAGTTAGATATAGCAGCTCCTGCCATAAAAGTAGACACATACTCAACTGGCGACTCTAGAAATTTATTTATGGAGTATGAATCTGATTCTGAATCAAAAGGTGAATGCTATGCTACTATTGATGGAAACTCTTATACGGTGCTCACCCGAAATCAGAAATTGAAAAACTAGACTTCCAGTCAGCCTCATAAAAATGATTCTATTCCTGTGACAACTAGTGCTGATGCTGTTCAGAAGGTGTCAAGCTCTCAGCCAGGTAAAGATACATTATCTTTTGATGCTGTTCAATTCTATGAAGAGTCTAAAATTCAGATTTCTTTTCTGGATTATTTAAAATCACATCCTACGAAAGTTAAAAGATTAGTAGAACGGTGTAGAGGAGGTAATTTAGAATTAAATAATAATGCTACTATTGAAAGGGATGAAACATGCACTGCTGATTTGTTTAAAGAAGAAGAATTTACTGTTTAGCAACATCACCTGGATAGAAACCACCTCCCTTCTACGTTTCACTTTATGTTAATGGATGAAAGTTAAGAAACTGTATGATAGATTCAGGTGCATCAGATAATGTAATGCCTTTTTCTATAGCCAAAGCCTTGAATCTCAATCTAACTAAGGTATACGAGAAATGCTATTATCCTAAAAAGAAGCTTTTGATGACTATCCTGGTGGCTGACATTCCGGCAAGCTATGGGCTCCTCTTAAGAAAAAGTTTTTGTAGAGACTTAGGAGGAGAAATAAAGTTAGATTGGTCTCAGGCTGTCATACCAATAGGGAATAAGAAAATCAAGTTGGAGCTTGAGGAAAAGGCAAAGTGTAGACACCTAAAAATCCTTTAGAAAATAAAGTATTTTTATTTTCTGAAAAATCTCCTGATGACATCATCATTTATTAATTAATTAATTATTTAATTAATTAATTTATTTTTATGTCATTAAATCCCTTTATCTTAATTAAAAATATTTAATTAAGAAATCCCTCCCAAAAAATGTTTAAATCTTATTTAAACATTATCTCCTTATTTATTAATTATTTAATTAATAAATTGACCAAAAATCCCAAAATAAATAATTTATTTATTTTTTGCCCAAAACTTGGCCAATTTTCTTAAGACCACTAACCTCTTCCAGAATCTTCTAATCCTCCTTTAATTTCGATTAAAGGCTAATCCCATCATTTCCTAACCCTAATCCCAACTCAAAACATTTAATTAAGATTAAATATTTAATCCTCATATTTATTAAATTCATTTTAATAAATATTCTCAAACCTAAACCATGGAAATAAATAAATCTTTATTTATTTCCTAAAATCCATGTTTATCCTAAGGAAATTCTAGACTCTTCTAGAAAGTCCTAATCCTAATCCTAATCCTAATATCCCTCCCCTAATCCTGTCACATTCCCTAACTAACGTTAGCCAACTCCTAAGCTTAACCCAAAGTCAACAAACTTCTAGAGACTTCTCTTACATGCATTAAGTGCATTTAAGGCCTCCTTATCCCTCTTACATGCATTTATCATGCATTTAAGAGGCCCCTCACCCCTTTCTTACACCCTTTGACCTTAGGCACATTTCCCAAATGGTGCACATTCCTCCCATCTTTAAACCCAATGCCCTTGTGACACTTGTCACAAGGAGGTGGCCTTGAACTAGCACAATCCATGTGCTCCCCTTTGAATGAATCTTGGCCTCTCTTAAGGATTTTGATCTTGGCCATTCATTCCTCCATCCCAAATCCTATAAATGCTCCTCCTTTCAAGAGCAAATTCATTAGCTTAGCTTTTATTTCAAGCATTGTTAGCATGCCCATTTAGCTCTAGACTTAGCATAATCATCCTAATTTAGCTTACTTTCAAGCATTTTAGCTCATCATAATTTAGTAATAATGGATTAACATAGTTTATTTCATTGTTTTGCATAAGCATAGCATCATCACATCTCTATTTGGCTTAAAATCAATCTTAGCATAAATCTCATGTAGCTTAATATTCATATTAGCATCATTTTGATCCTTGAGGCCTTAGGGGAAAATCAGGTGTTCTATACCTGTTTTGTGCCATTTTGGGGTTTTCATGGATTTCAATCCATCCTAAATGCATAAGGAATATGCTCCAAGTGATTAGAGAGCACACCCACATCCCCTTAAGCAAGAGCAAATCAAACAGTGCTTGGGTGCACCTGTTTTAGCTCAATCTGAGGTGGCTTAGTTTAGAGTTTTATTTGTTTTGCATTGATTTCATGCTTAGACTAACATCTAATCTTTGTTTAGCTTGAAGTCTTTCAAAGCAGGTACCCTCGAAAGCCTTGTCCACACAAAGTATATGGTCATGAAATCAGATGATCCTAAGGCTCAAATACTTTATCAAGAATTAGAATTTGGTAATTATATGCTGTTTACTGAAGAATCTCTAAATGAAAATAAGAATTAAGATGATAATGAAAATAAATCAGGTGAAGAAAAGGAATTTTCAGACTTGTGGGTTCTTGAATTTGATGGAAGTTGTTCTTCATTTGGATCCGGTGTGGGTATTGTGTTGATTCCTCCTCAAGGAGAACTGGAACCTATGGCATTCAAATTAGAGTTTGGAAACACAAACAATACCACTGAATATGAAGCCTTACTACTGGGAATAGCAGTAGCAAAAGAAAAAGGTGTCAAAGTGCTGAGAGCTCAAGGTGATGCGGAGCTTATAGTAAGGCAGGTTAGAGGACAGTATTCAGTAAAGAACCATAGATTAAAAAACTATAGAAATAGAGTGTGGGATCAGATAGAAGGTCTGGATGCCTTTTCTATTGAAGCAATACCAAGAGAGCTGAATACCAAGCTGATTCTTTGGCAGTCTCTGTGTCTTTATTGTTGCCTCACCCAAAATTCAAAGACAAGAAGTATCAAATTAAAGTTGTCTATCAAGCTTCTGTCCCAAATAATATAGATTCATGGCAGGTTTTTGAAGATGACAAGAGCTTGCAAATGTTTTTAGAAAGTGGTAAAATTATTTTTGAACACCAGCATGAAAATGATGAAGAAAGTTCCAGCCATGTATTAAATAAAAAGCAAATTGATGAAGCTCAAGTACCAGGTGATATCATCCCTCCTTATTTTATATCCTTGGAAAAGTTGTTCAATAGGCATGACGCCTATATGAAATAGAAAAGAGCAAGGAAAGGGCCTAATACTGGTGAGTATGAAGGGGTGAATATTGGTGATGATGATAATCCCAAAATGATTAACATTGGCAAATGTTGTTCGCCTGAGGAGAAGGAAGCTGCCAAGCTGCTCTTTCTAGAATACAGAGATGTTTTCGCTTGGAGCTATGAAGATTTGAAAAGCTATGGAGATAGAAAAATAAAACATCAGATTCCTTTGAAGCCTGATGCAGTGCCTTTCTGACAGAAGCAAAGAAATTATAATCCTAAAGTTGCAGATGCCATATTTTGAGAGGTGGATAAAATGCTGAAGGCTCGGATTATCTATCCTATCCATCACTCCACATGGATAGCTAATATAGTGCCAGTACGGAAGAAGAACGGAGAAATTAGAATCTGTGTTGATTTTCACAAATTGAATTAGGCGTCTCTCAAGGATAACTTTGCACTTCCTAATATGGATTATTTGCTGCAGACAGTAGCTGGATCCGAAATGATGTCCATGCTTGATGGATTCTTTGGTTATAATCAGGTTGAAGTGGAAGAAAAAGATCAGCACAAGATGACATTTACTACTCCATGGAGTACGTTCGCATACCGCCGGATACCTTTTGGACTCATCAATGCTAGTGCCACCTTTCAGAGATGCATGAGTAAGACATTTGCTGATTTGAAGGATCAAATCATAGTAATATATTTAGATGATCTTACTATATTTTCAAAGAAAAGAAAGGATCACATTGAGGATTTGAGAAAAGTATTGTAGAGATGTCGAGATGATGGGATTTCTCTCAATCCAAAGAAGTTTGTGTTTTGTGTAATGAAAGGAAAACTTCTTGGCCATATAGTCTCTCAAGAAGGAATCAGAATTGATCCGGAGCATGTTGAAGCCATCAGAAGATTAAGTTTGCCAGTAAATAAAATGGGAGTTAAATCATTCTTTGGCCAAGTCAATTTCCTAAGGCATTTTGTACCAAACTTTTCTGAAACAACTAAATGCATCATAGATATGATGAAAGGTAATTCAAATTTTAAGTGGAGTGAAGAAGGTAAGCACGCTTTTCAAAATATTAAAAATGCCATTTCTCATGCTCTAGTATTATGTCATCTGGATTATAGCAAAGATTTCATTATTTATTGCTATGCATTCGAACATACTCTGTCAGCCATACTTATGCAGAAAAATGATGAAGGAATACAAGCTCCAATAGCTTTTATGAGTGTTCCTCTGAAAGATCATGAGTTAAGGTATTCATAGATCGAAAAACATGCATTTGCGGTAGTCAAGGCACTGAAGAAATTTCAATTTTACATATTACATTCACATTCTATAGTTTATGTCTCAGACGTAGTAGTAAAAAGTGTTTTGATGCAACAAGAGGTGGGGTGCAACACCAGAGGATCATGGATAGCAAAGACACATGAGTATGATATAGAAATTTGACCCACCAAGCTGGTAAAGGGGAATGCTCTATGCAAAACAATTGCAAAAGATAAGGCTGTAGGAGAGTTGGAAGAATTTGAAGAAAAAAAATTGGTTCTAGCTGTGGGTCTTCGAGATACATGGTTTGAAGACATTGCCTACTTTCTAACATATGGAGAGTGTCCAGAGGGCCTAACGACAAGACAAAAAAGAGATCTTAGGTTAAGGGCAGCTAAATTTGTGATTTGGGATGGCAAACTATTCAAAAAGGCAATATACGACACTTTTCTCAAGTGTGTGGATAAGTAGCAGCAGGAAACATTTTTGAAGACATTCCATGACGAGGCCTGTGGAGGACACTTTTCATCTTCAGTTACAGCCTTCAAAATATTGAGACAGTGTTATTATTGGCCTGGTATGTTCAGAGATGCATATGCCTGGGTAGCCAAGTGTGAGAAATGCAGAATGTTCACTGGATGTCCTCAATTAGCTGCTCTTCCGTTGAAGCCTGTCATCATTGAAGAGCCTTTCCAGCAGTGGGGCCTTGATTTCATTGGGCCAATCAATCCAGTATCCAGCGCTGGTCACCAGTAGATAATAACCACCACTGACTATTTCACCAAGTGGGTGGAAGCCAAGGCAACGAAGAAAACAACTTCTGAAGTGGTATGCGAATTCCTTAAAGAAAACATACTGGTTAGGTTTGGTGTTCCACTTAAATTAGTAATGGACAATGCAGCCTATTTTTCTTCAGTTGAGATTGCTAGTTTCTGATTTGAATATGGAATCACTGTTAGCCATTCATCAGATTATTTCCCACAGGGAAATGGCCAGGTTGAATCCAGTAACAAAAATTTGGTGAATATTGTCAAGAAATTAGTGTTAGATAATCAGAAGAACTAGCATAAGAAGATTCATGAGGCGTTGTGGGCAGATAGGGTAACACCGAAAGGGTAATTGGTATATCACCTTTTGAGCTAGTTTATGGAACTGAAGCAAATCTTCCTTTACCTTTGGAATTGGCCACAAACAAACTCAGAACAGTTATTGAAGATGACATCTACAAGGATGGATTAGAAAAGAGGATTCCTTATCTAAGCAAGCTAGAAGAGGAGAGAGCAGAAATAGTTGATCATATCACCCAACACCAGGTGCAGGTGAAAGAGATATTTGATAGGAAGGTGAGACCATGAAAATTCATGATAGGTGATAGTGTGCTGCTATGGGATAAACACAGTGCTCCAAAGGGAATGCATAAGAAGTTTGACAGCCTGTGGAAAGGACCATTCGTGATTCATCAAGCATCTAGAAACAATTCTTTCAAATTGGCTTATCAAGATGGCGAGGTACTACCCTTGACCTTTAATGGTTAGGATTTGAAACTTTACCAAGTGACAAATTGAGAACAAGTGACCCCTGTATTGTACATAGTTTTTTTTGTTCCTTTGTGTTCTCTAGGTTAGTTGCTTTGCCTTGTTTCCTTTTCTTTTGTTCTTGCTTCAATTTTTGTTGTGTTGCCACCCTCTTTGTTTTTTGGCCTATGAAACCAGAGATTCAGGAATCCTTGCTCAAACATGGGAATGTTTAAGTCCCCAGTTAGAGCCAGCTGCTGCCTCACTTTTCACCCCATAACTATGTTGTTAAAAGTGAAAGATTTTGAAGCCATAGTCATGTCTGGTCTGATTTGTGTCTAGGTCTAAGTCTTTCATAGGTAGGTTATCCTTGTCAGGTTTCCCTTTCTCTTGCCCTCTCATCTCTAGGCCGGGTGGGTTGGTTTAAAGTATTGTCATGATGGGTAGGTGATAGTTCCCAACCTGACAAGGATATCATGCTCTCATTGATGATCTTTTCCAGATGAAAGTTGACTGTAAAGATATGTTCACCAGGCATATACAAGGGATCTAATGGAAGTTTTTCTCACATGATTGATGAAATCATAAGTTTGGCAATTGAAATTTTAGAGATTCATTTCATGGGGCAGTATGTGTAATTTGGAAGACATTTGGTTATTAAAAATCTACAAATTTGGAATATCTCAAGGTATGATTTTAGATGGTTTCTAACTGAAGATGATCAAAGCATCTTTTTCAATGAACTATCACTTGAAACTATGAAGTCCTGATTTCATGCGAGTTCAGAAAATGGATTGGTTGCATGATCACATGAATAAAATAACAGCCTTGCGATCATGCGACAAAGAAAAAAGGAAACACGACAGGTGAAAGAAGCCAATGAAATGATAGGAAAGACTAATAAAGAGTGTTTTGCTGGGACCCATGTACGCCAACAGTGTAGTCCACGTGCACCAATGATAGAGCGGTCGTATGATCACATGAATTAAAAAAATTCCATGCAATCATGCGACAACATAGGCCAGGTAGGGGAAGATTCTTTATCCGATGGTGGGTGCATGTTCTGAAGGGAACTTGGAGGTCTATGTGAAGAAGTGACGACCGTTGATCTTCTAATGGTGAGCCTGGTAAGTTTCTCGCAGTCGCTAGGTTGGAGAAAGAATAAAGTACATTTGGCGGTTAGGGAAGATGACCGCGTGGTTTCACGACTAAAGATAAATAGTTAAGAGACAACGTAAGCTGGGCAAGTAAAGTTTTAGTTATTAAATATTATATCAGTTCATTTTGAGCGGTCGCATGATTGCAAGAGTTTAAAACATGCTATGCGATCGTGTGACAATGTAAGTCATCGAAGATGCTTGGCGGTAAAGTGGGATCCTTCCACATGTCTAGGTGGGATCGAAGATGCTTGTAGAGTTGACCAATCATAGAGCGGTCACATGATAGCATGGATTAAAATATTGCTATGCAATCATGCGACAAGGTGAAATGAGTAACACCCAAGCTTGGCATAAAAATAAATGTTATTATTTAAGTGTTTCAAATAGCACGTGCTTTAAGTTAGAAAGATACTCGTGCACTTAAAAGTGATGGGTGGAAATATGTTTAAGCGCTTCTCTTCAAAGTGGTCGCATGATCGCAAGAATTAAACAAGTATCATGCGATCATGTGACAATGCAGAATGGAAGCCGAGAGTGATTTGGACAGAGTAAAGTATCATAAAAACATTCCAAGATAAGTCACGAGCATGATTTCATCTTTTGAGATTTGTCAACACATAAATTGATTAGCAAGGCCAGATGAAGGGACAAAGCCATGCTAGTTCCTCCTATTGTATTTTCATAAGTCCTTGGTTTTAGACTTTTCAAATTCTAGAATTTGAAACATTTTGTATTCCCATGGATGCCATACGATTGTAAACTCTATATATACTGCTGAGAAAATTAATAGAAAGGTCAGAAAAATTGTTGGTGTAAGAGACTTGATGTTGCAGAGTTAATTGAAGAGTGTTTTATGTCAATGATTTTTTGTTCCATTTAGTTAGAAGTTGTTGCTTCTATGTTTCTTTCTTTAAATCCGAATTACAGAAGAAAAGGAAAGATGTTTCATTCTTTTGTCATGAGGATATGAATAAACCATAGTAGGATGTTCTTTGGGGTGTTTGAAGAAGGATTCATTAGAAGTCTTTAATCATTTCATTTATATTTCTGCTAGAAATTGCTATAGATTGGTTAAACATTGAGTGTATGAATTCATAGTATGTGTGAGTTCTGCAACTTGGTTCATAGATATAAGGCTTTTCTTGCTTGAATTAAGTTTTGGTTAGACTTAATTTGGTTTGCCTCTTCTACTCTTGGGTTAAGAGCATACCCCGCATTAGTTTTAGGAACAAAACATAATTCCTTGAATACCATTCACATAGGGAGCGGTACCTACCAATTCAGAGAAAAGCTGGTAATCAGAAAATGGCTTTTCAACTGTTGTAACCAGATCTTGTTCATCATTTGGGCATTAAGAGTTATTTCCACAAGAAACAATAAAGGACAAATCTGTTTACTAACAATATGTATACATATATGTGTATATACATGTATAAATATGTATATACACATATATATGTATATATACATATATAATATATATATATATATACATATGTATGTGTGTGTGTGTACACATATGTACATGTATATAACATATACAAAAAAGTAGAGAGAAAAATAGAGAGGGAGGGAGAAAGAGAGGGAGATAGAGAAATATGTGAATAAAAGGAGAAATAGATAGGGTGGATAGGGATGGATAAATGGGAAGAGAGAAAGGAAGGGGAGATGGTGATTTTAATATTCAACCACTATAGACAAAATCTATCAAATGTATTTTATATTATCATTTATGATTAAGAACATAATTTATCAATAGCCACACAATATTCCAAATGAATATTTTTCTCTCCATTCCTAAAGTATAATAGAATGATAACTGCAACAAAGTTTATATTTCAAATAAGTGATCTAGGCATAATATTCACTAGAAATATATTTATAGACCTTCTTAAGCTCAGTAGTTTTGGTAGTATCCAGTAAAGTAGGGCCTCCAAGAGATATTAGTTTCGTCACTTGTAGGTACTGAGTTCTGCTATATGATATGTAGAGGGAGGTAGGGAAGAAGAAGACAAAAGGAAAATTAGCTCAATATACAGTGATATTGTGTACCTATCACCCAATCAATACTCTAGATTCATAGTATAGGGTAACCATTTCCAAAATGTTTGAGAAAGAGGACACGTTGAAGTGTTACATAATCTATTATTTCTACCTATTGATTACAAAGAACAAAATTAAATTTGGGACTAATCCCTAATTTTCTTAACCTTGAACTAGTTAAGATTTTATTATTTAGAGCTCACCATAAGAATGCCCCTACCTTGAGTACAACTACATAATTGCAATAGAAAGAGAATTTTTTGGACCTTTCATTGATCCCATAAGATCTCAATGATAAATACCCTTTCTTAACCAAATAGTGAATTGTTTTGTCAAGTATTTAAATTAAAAAATTGACTTTGTCCAAAAAAAAGTGATGTTTCCTTGAGGACATTGAGAAGTATGTGCATCTATGTTGGAGGAAATGGAAGATGAGAGAAATCCTTCCATTAATAAGTGCAAATATCATCTTTGTGTGATGTAATTAAGTAATCTTTGACTTTGAAGCCCTGAGATTGTTGCAAGACTTATTTTTCTTGAAGAAGATCTGTGTTTTCACCAATTGGAGGGGCTCCATTCTAGGATTCCTCCTAGAACATAGCTTTTCCTCGAGATTGAATAATCCAAGATAAATATGGTAAGATAGCCATTCTATAATTTACAATGAAATTCCACATATTGGATCCTTTGAGAGGATTTGCAAGAGTAAATATCATCTCACATTGATCTAAATCAAGATACTTTAGTTGTATTATTTAAACCCATTTAGATGTTAGTTTATTATATATGTTCCAAACCAATTTATCTCCCAAAATTAATTTCTATCATCTAGGTTAAGAACACCTGAAATCCCTTATTACTTTGACCTACATATATTATTCAATGAAATTATAGGTATCTTATTTTTTTTGTCCGTATAACCCTTCCATAAAAATTATTTTGTTTTTTCAATTGCACCAAGAACCCCTTTTGGAGCTTGTAAAAATGACATTAAATAGTTTGGAATGAAACTTAATGCTAATTTTATCATAAAAACTCTTCCTTATAGGGATAGCCATCTAGCTTTCCAAGAAGAAACCCTATTGGAAATGGATGAAAGAATATGAGACCAATATAAAAACTTGTTTACCCTAAGGAAAAATGTATGCCAAGATATTTGCACAAAAAATAATCTTGTTTAAAGCTGGACATTTTTTGAAATGATGAATTCATCAAAATGGGCGTGTTCAAGGAATAATATTTTTTGTTTACTTGCATTCTCTTTTTTACCTAATCTCATATAGTTAAAAGAAATATTAATAAATTTGTCCTCTATCATTGATGCCTACCCAAAGACAAAAATATCATTTGCAAACAAGATGTGAGTTGTAGATAAATTTAAATTTGGGATATGCATTCCCCACCAAACTTCCAAGTTATGTTGATGTTGATTTTCTATTGAGGTCCTATGCTATAATTATAAACAAGAAAGGTGAAAGTGGATCACCTTGGTAGGCCCCTTGAGAGGATGAGAAAAAACCACAAGAATTTCCATTAGCTAATACTAAAAATTCAGCCCTTGAGAGACATGATAAAACCATTTATGCCACTTATTTGATACTATCATAAGAATTCAACATGTCCAACCCACACATGTCAGAATAGGACCATGAAAAATTGATCTCTTTCTCTTTAAGAACTGAATGAACTACTTCTTTTCTTCTGCAGAAAAAGATTGAGAAAGATTTATAATTTGTAGAGTTTTTGTTGTTCCTAAGTTCACTTGTTTTGTAGGCTCTATAAGCACTAAAGATATTTCTTGAAAATGCTTAGGGAGAATATCAAGTATCTCATCCATAGGAACCTCGGAGAGGTTTTCACCATTGGATATGTCTTTTGTTTTTACTATTTTTTAGATTTGACACAGCCACAAAGTGGTTTTCACCATCAAATCACTTTTTATTTTTATTTTTTCTCTTATTTTTATAACAAAGATACTTAATATCTTCTACTGACATGCTGCCTCTCATTGCACTAGTGGAAGAGGGAAGGGGATCAATAGTATTGAGATAGCATGATATGTCATCATCATTGGTGAAGGACAAAAGGCTCATGGGATAAGAGGTGTTCCAGTTGATTAATTCATAGTAAATGATAGGTAAGGAACCAATAGGATGAAGGGAAAATATTCTAGTATCATCATCATTGTTCATGGTTGTCAAGGATAAGTCAAGAAATTTGTCTTCTATAGAGTATTTTCAAGAATGAATCATCATAGGATCATTAGAGGAGCTATGAGAAATGTTATGCAAGCCTAATCATCCCAATCTATTCCCAAAATGAAGATTATCTTCTCATTCAACCTCATCTCTCTGGTGGAGGATTAATATTTGTAGAGGGACCATCATAATCCTAGAACTTGAACCAAAATTCTAGTTGATATTTTGAGGAAGGAATATAGAAGCATTGTTGGGAGGAGAATATTATTCTTCAGATGCATCTTGAGTAGGAGGTATCAAAATAGGTTCAATAGCTGGATGATTTGAATTATCTTCTAGGTCATGGTGTGTGTTAGAACTCTCACCAATCTTAACAGTGGAATTAGGGGCATACTTATGAATTACATCAACTTCTATGTCTATAATAGCATTAGATAGTAAGTCCCATTCATAATCATGTGAGTCAGTTTGACTACTAATAGATCATTCCAAGTACTGAGCTATAGTCATCCAAATTTATGTCAGTTCTGTTAGATTAACTATCTTAAATGTAAATTTCTTGACTGTGTGTTTGGTTGTTCATAGCTTGAGATATTTTCCCATAATCCACCATAGGTATTTATGGTGACCTAGGCTGTCTCATATCTTCAGATAGATCTATGAATCTAGGTAGATCTACGATGTGTGAAATATCAACAAGCCACCCCCAGTTAGGGTGTCTTCCCTCCTTAGAGCTCTCTTGTTGTTTTCTAGCTTCTTACAATGTGACTAATGCTCATTAATGTTTTCCTTAGTTTTAGTCTCCACATTTTTTTCCTCATAGGCTAACTAATGATGTGTACTAGTAAGTGGAGCTCTCTTGGGTTTTCTATAGGTATATGTAAGAATATTTCATAAGGCCTAGCGATAATATCCTCATCTTCATCGTTAGAGTTTTAGAATCTATCAAATACATGGCCACTTGTAGAGGATGGTTTAATTTTTTTTTTTATACTACCCTACTCCAATTTTATGCTTAGGAATACAAAATTCTGTATGAAGGGTTCAATAATGCCTTTTCCTTTTCCAAGAGGTCTCTTCCCATTGTACCCCATCTTTTGCATGAGTTGGTATCCTATACCATATTTTGTAGGATAAATTTCAACATGTTTCAATCCCTTTTCTTGTTCTTCTTCTCTATATAGCCATTGAAGGACTTCCTTATCCTCATTCTCCTTAGCAAGAGACTTTTGTGCTTTGACCATACCAATGGCTTGTGAATCTCAGGAGTAGACATATTAGAATATTGGAAATAATATGATGGTCTACCATAAGATTTAGGTGAAATGGGAAGGTTAATCATAGAACACGAAGCATCCATCTTGTATTCTCCCATTCCATTATCTTTTAGGCTTATCTTCTTTCCAAAGTTGTTGAGTATTGCTTGTCTTGAGTTCTCAATTTATTGGTTCCTTAGTGCCTCTTTATTATGTGGAACCATGCTTTCAATTTCCTTAATGTTGTTTTAATTATACGCTGAGTCTGTAGGAATAGTGTCCTCAATTCCATTATGGGAAAATTTGATGCATTAATTGTACGTTGATGGCACTTATTGAATTTCATGTATCCATGGTCTACGAAGGAGTATGTTGTATGTGAGTGGAAGATCTAAGAATTGACAAATAATATGCCTTTGAAAGGGACCCACTCAAATGGGTAAGACCATCATGCCCTTAGAAGAATGTTCCTCTTCATCATATTCTTTAATTGTTATTTTCTTTCTGGGGTCAATAACATGTCATGAAAAACTAAGTGCTTTAACCAAATTGAATGTACATATATTCAAACTCACACATCCATGTATAAAAATGTGTTTCCCTCTATTCTTGCATATAAGGACCTCAATAAGGAGGGGCTGGTTGTGAGGATGACTAATATATTTATCATCTTCTTCTGAAAAGGTCAAATAGTGTAGGGAAGCAAGATGAATGACCATGGAATGGAATTTATCTATGTATAGGTCCTTGGGAACATTATTCTCTAAGAGGACTTGATCAAGAATCTCTCAATGCATAAGAGATATTTTAAGAAGTTCTAGAATCAATATCTGAGCTAACGTGTGTTGAAGCTAATCAACCAAATTATAGTTATGCATTGAAGATGTGGTTTTTTTTCTTTTAGACCATTGGGTAATTGGTTGTTTAGAAGAGGATGAGGAGGAATAACCTGCCCCTACCAAGGTGACCTTACCTTGGGATCGATTCATTGCATTGGAAGACTTGGCTTGAGGTTTGTTCTTGATCTTGATAAAATTAATAGTGTACTCAGAAGACTCAAGCATGTGGATCATGTTGTCATTGTTTGAATAGGTGTAGCCTACCTTATTGTCTTTTTTCTTAGAAGATTCCCCCTTTTCATACTTAGGAAAAGGATCTTTAAATTCCTCATGACCAGTGTTTATTTGAGGAGGATCAATCACAATAGTCTCATTGTCAATCAAATCCTAGGCTAAATATTCAAGTTTCATGCAGTCATTGGTCTTGTGGCATTTGTTGTAATGGTATTTGTAATAGTGGTTATCATTCCACCACTTAGGCTTAATCTTAGGATCATAGGGCTTTGAGTTATCTAGAAATGTGATTATCTTATTAGCCAAAAGTGTATTTAGAGCATTCTTAAGCGAATCTCCAAGTGGAGTGAAATATCACTTAGGCCTAGGAATCAAAGTTCTATCTCTATTAGTCTAAGGTTTAGAGCTTGATTGAGTACTCTTATTAGCCTTTGCTACTTGAATGCTAGTGGAGAGATTAAATGTTGGTTCTTTCAATTTTCTAGAAGTAGATGTGGAAGTTGTACCCACAATTACATCATTAACAACATCCTTAGTCTCAGTCTAGAATTTATGGTTATCCTTGTTGTGATGATTGTTAGAAGAATATTTATGTTGCAGAGTGATCTCTCCCTTCTAAATAAGTACATCTTCTATACGAATAAAGGCCTCAACCAATTTATCAAAAGAGGTGCCAATTTTTATTTGAAAAGCATAGTTCATTTATGGGACCAGGAATATAATGAAGAGATCTCAAACATGTTCCTTTGTGTTGCATAGGTCAAGCATAGTAACGGTATGGGAGATATTATAAGAGTATTGCTGGATGAACTTTTGAACAAGCTTGTCAAATGTCTTGATGCTAGGAGAAAGAGAGGTGAACCAAATCATATCTTGACCACCAAGACTTCAAGAAAAGAGTCTCATGAGATAGCTCTATTCATACATGAGATCTATTCTAAGAGCACAAAATTCTCTCACATGGTCCTAGGGATCTCCACTTCCATCATATTTATCATACTTAGGAATTTCTACCTTGGGTGGGAAGGGTGGCATATAGAGATCTTTTTAAAATGGGAAAGGATAGATAGCTTCAAGAAAACACTTGTTTGATGGTTGATCCTTATCCTTTATAAGTTGTGAGAGCTCACAATGCAAATATTGAAGTTGTTTGTTGAGGATTGTAATAGGAGATTCTTCCTCTTTTTGTACCAAATGATCCATGTGCAAGTGGGGAGGAAGCTTTACACCCATAGAGGTAATATAAATAAAGTATTTTTTATTTGTCTTGATTCATGATAGCTTGCATCACCTTATGAAAGTGTTTATCTTCTTTGAATATTATAATTTACTCTTTTTTATGCTCTTCATCCATAGAAGACTCAGAATCATGCTTATTACGGTTGCTCCAATCATACCCAGACATGTTGGTTTGACTGTGACACTCACCGTATGTAAAGGGTATTGATTGATGGACATGGGTTTGAGGCAAAGGTTCCCTGCAAGAGAAGAGTCTAGTAGTATTCTTAATAACTTTCCCTTTCAGATCAACTATAGACTTTTGGTGATGGATACAAGTTATAAATGGCATGGAAAAGATGTGATTAGTGTTTTGAAGCAACAAGGTTACTACGCTAATGTTAAAAGATGAAATAATGATAGCTTTGTATCAATAGGTTGATAATAAGATTAGCTGAATGAGGTACAAGGTATCAAGATTTGAGGCCTAAATGCCTATTGAGTGATACTTGCGACCAAGTTGATATAGCTAGCTGAACTAGGTACAAGGTATCAAGATTTGAGGCCTAAAGGCCTGCTAAGTGATACTTGCAACAAAGTTTAGTAAGGTTTGATATTGATAAGATAGTGTTGAGACAAAAGCTAGAGTACTTGAAATATCTTAATACAAGAGCCAAGAAGGACCTCATTTCTAATAAAGGATCAATTGGATAGGAATAACTAGTTTTAGATGTGTGATTGCTGATTTAAATGAAAGAAAAAATAAGAGAAGATCAGATAGTAAAGATATCAAGACTTGAAGACTCAATTTAGATTTGATAACCAGTCAAATATAGGATTGTATGATAAATTCCAACACTAGGTGTGATGAAACTCTCAATGGAATGTGATAATATGGTTAGGGTATAATCTTTCATACAATGAAACTCATAATATGATGCGATAGAAGGAAAAAATAATGCGATAAAGAACTTGTGTCATTTGCTAAAATATTGGGAAAAAAACATAATGCAGGAAAAAAGGACAATTTACCACTAAATTTCAAAAATTTGACCAATCTAGACTATTTTGACTTTGGATTTGTGACAAAATCAAAGTGTTTCTAGATCAAGTCTGAGTTTTTGTAGGTAAGAAATAATGTGACCAAACAAAAGTCTCCAAAAATTCCACCAAGGGAAAAAGCAACCTTGGCGATACAAACCCTTGTAAAGTCTAAGAGGTATTGCAATGTGTCAAAAAGATTTAAGTGTATGTCCACAATGATTTCCATAGGTCTCAAAACATTCAAAAAAATATCAAGTAGAAACTACCTAAGATCAAAGGCTAGTATTAAAATATTTTCCTACACTTGATATTCCTTCACCTCACACAAAGTGATGTTGGATTTTACAAGGACGATGTGCATTATAGATCAAAGGAAGAGCCTCAATTTTCACATCACAATGGTTCTCCAAATGCTACACTCATGCTTTAAAACATCCAAGGGAATATATATGTTGACTGTACTCTTTAGGTCATCTGGGTAATTCCACTTGGATTTTTCCTTGTACAAAAAATATGATACTTTCAAGGGTGAGTTAGGTAGCTTCTAACCAAGAGTGTCTATTAAGGGCATTTGTTGACAACTATCCCTTGTAGAACCACTTAGCGAAATTGAGGCCTATAGCCCTACAAGTGCTTCAAATAATGGTAGTCTTTTAAGAAATATTGATGCCTCACAGTCCTACACATTCTCCTCTCATGTGTTCTTATAGTCAAATGAATGACTCAACACAAATAATAGCTATGTCCTTGAGGATTTAACCTCCAAGGAATTTTTTTTTATAGTGGGTTGGAAGAGATATATTTTCTTTGTCCCACTTGGGTCATTCCTACAATATTTTTACCTCAACAACAAGCCCTCTAAAGGTAAATGAGAAAAGAAAAATGGATAACCAGTAGAGATCTAGATTTTTGATTCTCCACAAGGTGACAAAGCACACTCTCCTACTCTATAGTTTCTCCCAAGTGCATCAAGCACACATTCATTTACCCAAGATTATTTTTCAAGTGATAAATCAAGTAGGTCAATATTTCTGATTCAGCCTCTAGGAGGTGAAGAGAATAATCTCTTACTACCAAACTAGTCACAAGAAAATAAACCTTTCTAGTTAAGCTATATGCTAGAAGATCAAACTAAGGAAGACACAATGTAAATGCTTCAATCTCCAAGGAAACCTACAAAAAAATAACTTAGTAATCTCAAAATATAACTTTGGCAAGCATCCTATAACCACAAAGCATTAGTAGTCTAAAAAATAGTACAAGATAGATGGCTTTGGCAAAAACATCTTCTCCAAATGTCCTGCACAAAACAAGTTAGCGTTGTAAAATAGAAAGATAAAAGCAATATGAAACCAAATCAGAGGTTAGAAATTGATAATCCAATCAAATTGACCCTGAAAAACACTCTCTATTTTTGATGCAATGAAACACAAACAACATGCACCATATAATTGTACGACAAAACTCAATAAGCCATGTGATGAAAACCAAAGTGGTTGTATCATACGATTGAACTTAAAAGTGTATGTGATGAACCACCTTATTGCATATTATCCTATGATAATAATTGCAATTACATGCAATGAAAATGGTAT